>CM020505.1:16265628-16345628 GCA_009823395.1 Thamnaconus septentrionalis | reverse complement strand
AAAGTAGAAGTTTGTTTTCAGCTCACCTCACGCACACCTCCTGTCAGTGAGCAGTTCCATATATTGCTGAGAGACACACACACACACACACACACACACACACACACACGGGCAAAAATGCTGCCATACTGGCGACACGTGTGACTCACCGTCCAATGAGACGTCCTTCTTCCAGAGCTCCTGCAGGCAGGGGGCGTGGTTGAGGTCCCAGGTCTTTCTGGTACTGAACATGACCGCTGGGCTGAGCAGAGCGCTGGACCGCTGGGCCGGCTGCACACACACACACACACACACACACACACACACACACACACACACACACACACACACACACACACACACACACACACACACACACACAGTTACACAGCTGAGACTTTCCCAGTAGAACAGGATCATTCAAACGACACCTTTTTTAGCCAGCGAACCGACCGGGAGGTACCGGCCAGGTCTGGCCCCTCCCACCAGAGCGATCCAGCCAATCGGAACGCGAGCCTGCTCCCCCCTGGCCTACCTGGCGTCCGCCGCGGAGCCGAGGGTTCGGCCCGCTCGGCCGCACCGCGCTGCCTTCACTGTCTGACCAGCTGCTGCTGATGAGGAGCCCCAGCCGGCCCAGCATGGCGCCGCCGGGCCAGGCCGGGCTGGGCCGGCCCGGGCCGCCCAGTTGACCGATGCTATCCCCCTTCCCCTTTGTTTTTTTTTTAACGTCGATGCTCGCCACCAGTTGAGCACGCCGACCTGGAGTCAGTTCACCCGGAGCTGAGACAGAGACAAGCGACCTGGGAGGAGCTGCTGCTGCTGCTGCTGCTGCTGCTGCTGCTGCTCCTCAGGATGAAGATAATCTGCTAATCTGAGCATCAGACGGCCTGGGAGTACTCGCTGTGAGCCGCTGTAATCTCAGGTGACACCGTGAATGAGTCACCTGACCCGCGCTGGTAAACAGACTCACCTGAGAGGTGATGTCACGGGGGGGGGGCAGCTGCGTCTGTGGCTACTGGTACTAGCAGCGTGTAGCTGGCACAGGCATGGCCAAACTACGGCTCGGGGGCCATATGCGGCCCGTTACGATTTTAATCCGATCCCCCAAAAATTGAGGAAATGATATTAATAGTAAGTAAGTCATAAAACAGCCGTATTTCATCCATGTTTTCAGTGTTTTAAGAGTCATTTCAATAAAGAGCAAAATACGTTGACATTTCAAAGACGATGTTTTGTTGTAACACTTTTCCATTGACATTAAGGCAGATGTTTTCCACATATCCCATGATGAGGTGGCTCACCAAAACACTCCATCCATCTGCTCCACACACACACCAGTCAAAAAGCCCCACCACCCCTGAGCTAACAGCATGCAGCCAGCTGCTGCTGCTGCTGCTGCTGCAGCGCATTCACCTGGAAACTCCGCTAGCCTTGCGTTAGCATTAGCTACTGATTAGCCCAACGAGAAACTTTTCTCCACAGCATGGGCCACTGACAAGCTAACAACGCTCTAGGTGCATCTGCAGGTGAAGGTTTTCAGATCTACTAATGTAATGACACCGAAACCCCCACCAGGTGGCGTATGTGACCAGATCTCCTATTGGAAGGGATGCCAGTGGAGGGCACACACACACACACACACACACACACACACACACACACACACACACACAGCTTGTGTCACCTGCCAGTCAACAGTAGTTTTGCAACACAGATCTGAAATCAGCTACAGACCAAACGCCTCAGCAGCACAGTCCAGTGCAGGCATGGGCAACCTACGGCCCGTGGGCCATATGCGGCCCATTAAGCTTTTCAATCCCGCCTGCAGAAATATATATATATAAATATATGTAAATACATACAAAGATACACACAATACATATTTTCACAATATACACAATTGTGACGAGCTCACTCTCAAGATGGTCAACAGGAAGGGGCGGGACTCTAGCTTACGACCGCTGTGCTACGACGTCCAGGGGGGAAAATCCTCTGTGATCTTCAGCCTCATAGCTAGCACGCTAACATCACAACGGCCAACCGCGAGAATCTCACCTGAGTCAACGGCTCACTGCTGCCCCCTGCTGGACGGGCTGACCTCACGTCTTTCAGGCTGCTTACGGCTCCAGACCAAACCACGCCAGCGAGCTACAAGTATGCCGGTGAAGCTCCGTCTACACCCACCCGCCAGCGCGAAGCCACACACAAGCTGCGGGTCTTTTTTCTTTCACATCCAATGCGAGGCAGCAGACAGCAGTGGCGGGCCGACGGCGCCCCCCTTCCTCTATTAGCATCCGAATAACACGGACGGGTGGGAGCGGCCCGAAAGCACAGGTAGTTAAAAAAAAGAAAAGATGGAGGAGAAGAGGTCAGTCGTCTGCAGACAATAGCGGGGATTGGGGGGGGGGGGGGGTTACCAGGCACGAGAAGAGACGGAGGAGGAAAAACATGAAAAAAAAGAGAGAGAAAGCTCTGAGCTGCAGCGAACGCCACACACGGCGATGGCGCTGGATCCAGGTCAGACACACACGAGGCTCTGCATCAGGTTACAGTCGCTTCCCCTCAACATGTCTGTCGCCTCCTCCTGCCCCCCCTCCTCCTCTTACACCTCCCCGTCCCTCCTCTCTCCTCCTCCTCCTCCTGCACCTCCCCGTCCTCCCGCTACCCTTCTTACCTCCCTCTCTGCGGCCTCCTCTTCCCCACCATCATACCGGGAACATCATCATCATCATCATCATCATCATCATGATCCCGACTGCAGCTTCGCTCTGACACACAGCAGCAGGATCTGTGTCACCGCCGTGCGAGCGAGCGCACCCACACACACACACACACACACACACTCAGATTCCCCCCGCCTCTCTGTTCCCCATAGCAACAGCACAGCAGCATCCCCAGGCTCCGCCCACCTCCCGCCAGCCGACAGATTAATATTTCAGCCTGAACTCAAGCGTGAGGAGCGGCTCCTCCCCCCCGCTGAAATATTCAACAGCCGCACGTGTGTGTGTGTGTGTGTGTGTGTGTATTCAGTGTTGCTACACAGCCACCTTTGTTTTCGTTTTATGCTTCAGTTTTCATTCACACTGTGTCTGTCCCACAAAAGGTATTCCTTCAAACTGCAGAATTTGCACATTGCATTTTTTTTTTTATAGCTCAGGCTGCCCCCTGGTGGCCTGCTGCAACATGGTCCCTAAGCAAATCAAATGTGGCAGAGCACAAAAATATTGTTGAAAATGTGTCATCCTTAACGCACATGCTTCCCATGTACATCTCAGAAGACACGCAGTCTTAAGTTAATACCTGATTAAATTGTGGTGCTGCAGCGAGGACAGCTAGCCAGCTAGCTAGCTGGCCTTTAATAACATCATCCAGCACATTAGTGTTGAGCACTAGTGATGACGCAACACAGGACACAGCTGTGGTCTGGCATGAAGGGGGCAAGTGAAGGCAGCTTGTTGGCAAGTGGCTTAGCTTTTCTCGTGGTGCCATTAATTCCAAGGAAACCCCTTTTTTCTTGCTTTCAACATCAGTTGACAAAAAAAAAAAAAAAAAGAGTGATGGAATGTTCAGGACACAACTTCACCGAATCAAACCAAGCACCTTTTAAAACCGCCTTAATGTGTCAGGTGACGACAACGACGAGCAAAGCCAAGACGAAGGCTGTCATGTGATTCGGTCGATGCACGAAATCAAACATTCCTCTGCTAACGACAGGAAACGGCTCGCACACACACACACACACACACACACACACACACACACACACACACACACACACACACACACACACACACACACACACACACACACACACACACACACACACACACACGAAGAAACACTGTCAGCACATCAGCAGGATTCACGTCCCTGTGACTGCAGGTTGTTGGTTTGATTCCCGGCCTGGCCAAACTTCACGGGCTGCATATGGCCCCCGGGCCGTAGTTTGCCCACGCCTGTCCTAGGAGGTGTCCTTGAGTGTCCTCCTTACGGCAGAGTTGTGTCAGAACACCCGCTGCCAACTAAACATGTTTGCAGTGGCGCCCCCTGGGGGTATCAAGGTTGAGCTTTTTTTCTCAATCACCAGCTGCTCCGACGTCGGCCCGACCGCCGGCCCGAGCCTCATAAAAACAGATCCGTTCCCGCTCACCTGGACGCGGCCCCTGCTGTCAGGAAGGTGTGCTGCTGCTGCTGCTGCTGCTGCTGCTGCTGCTGCTGCTGCTGCTGTGCCTCCTTCTCCTCCTCCTCGCCTCCCCGACTCCTCCTGCGCCGGGTCCCGACGGCTCCAGCTCCGGAGGAAGCCGTGGAGCGCCAGGACGGCCAGGGAGCAGAGGACGTACATCAGCCCGGTCCACAGCTTCACGGAGGGAGGAGGGTGTGGGGGGTGGGAGGACGGCCTTCACATCGAGACCCCTGACAGCGACCCCTGGTCCAGGAGGAGCTCCGATCTACTGTGTGCACCGGGCCAGCGCAGAATAACTAACACCTGCGGACCTTGACCCCCCTCCCAGCCCCCACCCACCCGCCACCGCCGCCACCGCCCACAGGTGCCTGAGGGGCGGGGGGGCGGAGGCGGCTCTCCAGCTCCTCGCAGGTTTAATCCCAGCAAGCTCCACCCACACGAGCTGCGCCCTGAAACACTTCCCAGGAGGTGAAGCCAGTCCCAGTTTTAAAACTGGGGAAAGTTGTCCCAGGTTGGAAGGTTTTCTCTCTCTGTCTCTGTGGCTTCAGCTCTCCGTCGCTCCGCTAGCTCCTCACTGGGAGCGCAATCCGATTGGCCGGCCCGTCGAGTCCCAGCCAGCGTCCTCCTCTCGGGCCGGCCTGAGACAAAAAAAAAAAAAAGGGAAGCAGGTCGGCCGCCCGCCCGCCCCTCCTCACCCTCCTCACCCTGAGACCATCTGTCGTTTGTCAGATGATGTAACGCCGATGTGACTCCTCATGACGGTCGTATGAAAAGTTCAGGACGGTGGCGGCTGAGGGCTTTTTTTTATTTATTTATTTTTTTTATTGGTGCCTGTTGCATAAGCCCAACATTTATTAATCTGCATCCCAGGCTCTAATCTGACACTGTGAGTCGGCCGCTTCAGATGAAAACACACAGGATGAAGCTTCAACCCAGGTTGACTTCTGATCTGTTTAAAAACATAGAATAGAATAGAATAGATGGACTTTATTGATCCCAACTACCAGTACAAACAATGAACTCGCTTTTAAAAAAAATTAATGTTTAACGTTTCTTATTCCTTTATGATTATTGTCAGCACCAGGGTGGAACTCTCAGAGGTCCCTGAACCTGCTGCCCCACATACACAAGAAGACAGTAACGGTCCCACGCAGAGGATTGTGGGAAGTGACCCTCTGACTGGGAGCTGAGGGAACGGTGCCGCTCGCCACAAAGGGGCCGCGCTGACCGACACAGAGCTCGTACTGTTTCTACAGAATTCTTCCGGCTCGTTAACCTCATTCAGGCTCCTAATGAGTCACAGCCGCAAAACGCCTTCTTTCAGATTTCTTTCTTCCGCACCGCAACACTGTCAGAGAAGGTCCACAACCGACCAGCAAACATTCGCTGTGAAGGAACAACCACTCCGTCCGGCCACGGCTCCGGCTCCGGCTCTCTGTCCTGGCTGACGCAGAATCCCTTGTGATGACAATAGGAGTTTTAAAATGCAATCTTACTTTTCGTCCACGCTGACAAGCTGGCAAACACTCAGCACTCCTTGTTTAGGAACTAATTCAGTTCACTAATACAGTTCTTGATTCAGATACCCGATACCAGTATCGGGTATCAGTACGGATACAGGGGTTGAGTAAAATATGTGCCGATACCACAACTCCGATACCAGTTGTATATGTGTGTATATGACAATTTTGTTAAATCTGTGGTTGTGCTGCAGTGAAACTTGTGACAGTCACCCATTTTCTCCAGCAGTCATGGGCAAAGTACGGCCCGGGGGCCATAAGCGGCCTGTTAAAGCTTTTTAATGCGATCCGCCGAACTATAAGGAATTATATCAGTAGTAAGCTAGTCATAAAACAGCTGCATTTCATCCAGTGTTTCAGTGTTTTAAGAGTCATTTCAATAAAGAGCCAAATACAGTGGGACTTCAAAGACACATCCTTTGTTTTAACGCTTTTGTTCATTTTCAATAGACATTGCTGTTTGATGTTTGATGTTTTCTAGACATCCCATGATATATTTTTGCCTCCTATGAGGAACATCACCAAAACACTCCATCCATCTGCTGCTGCTCCAGCCCCCCTCTGTCAGATTTTAGAACCCATTGTGGCCCCACCAGTCAAAAAGTTTGCCCGCCCCTGGGTTGAACCCCCGTCTGCAGCTGCCCCCATTTCTGACTGGTCGAGTCACACGTTAATGACAGCAAAATATTCTCACAAGAAAACCAAACCAAGAAAAACCTATTTTTCCCTCATTCTATTTTTTTTTTCACATGCAAGTGGATGTAATCCTTTCTCTCTATAAAACTCCAGAGCTGTTATGTGCACCAACATCGTCCCCAGAGCTCCCGTCAACATCGTGGTGGGTGGCGAATGGGTAGAACGGCACTTTTGGACGGACTGCCCCTTTAAATCCCAGTCAAACAGCCTCTGTAGTTGCAAAGTCAAGGCTTTGATGACAAACTGCAAGCAGTGGTGTTTAAGGAGGGGCGGGGGGGGAGGGAGGTGGTGGTGGTGGTGGTTTTGGTCCAACTCTCATCCTCCCAGAATGCACTGCACACGCCCATTCTTGCCCCGCCCCCTTCAATCTGAGCTATTTCGGGAGAAAATTACAGCCAGAGACGCCGAGTGGAAAGAAGGAAAATATGACAGGACGGAGGGAGGAGGAGCAGCGGCGGGCACACACACACACACACACACACACACACACACACACACACACACACACACACACACACACACACACACACACACACACACACACAGTGGAGATTTAGTGCAACATCGCCACCTGCTGGTCAAACAAAATCGCTCTGTCAGTCATGTTACATAACGTGACTGACAACATCACACACACACACACACACACACACACACACACAGGCTGGTGAACCAGGGGGAGGAAGTTGAACCATATGAGCCACGCTGCTGCTGCTGCTGCTGCTGCTGCTGCTGCTGCTGCTGCTGCTGCTGCTGCTGCTGCTGCTGCTGCTGCTGCTGTTGCTCCTGCTGCTGCTCCTGCTGCTGCCGCTGCTGCTCCTGCTGCTGCTGCTGCTGCTGCTGCTGCTGCTGCTGCTTTTCGTCTGGTTACACAACCCGAGCGATCAATCCCACCACAGCCGGCCACGTCTGATCAATGCTGCGGCCGCGCCGTTGCAACACGACTTCTCTCATGTAACGTAAACAGACTGACAACTTCAGCAAACACTTGAAAGGCACCGAGTCCAAATGAGCCGCAGATGTTTTTGAAACCAGCTGAGCAAGTGACTGACTTGAGATGGAAAAAAAACAACAAAAAAAACACACGCGGCCTGCGGGGGTGGGGGTGGGGGGTGGGGTGGCTTGCGACGTAAGAGGCCAAGTAAAAAGCGTCAACACAACTCCTACGTCCACAACAATCAAAGGCAGGGTGTGATCGCTCGACCCGCAGGCGACTGGATCCTGTTTTCAACATGAGTGAGATTTCAAATGCACCTTCAGCAGGTTTTGAAGGGGCTGCTGTCACAGTGTGTGAGCCTCCGCTGAGAGACGGCTGATGACTTCAACAGACTCAGGACCAGCAACCAGGAACCAGACCAGCAACCAGGAACCGGACCAGCGACCAGGAACAGGACCAGCGACCAGGAACAGGACCAGCGTTGGTCCAAATCAGCAGCAGAGTCTCAAACACACAAAACCTCCAATTTAACGAAGATGGAGGGGGAAAAAAAAAAACTAAATACAGCTGCAGACAGAAGCAGATTTATTTATAGAAAGGTTCTGCTGCAGTGGAGGGACAGCAGCCACACCCTGCAGGCCGCCTCCTCCTCAGACATGGCACACACACAGACAAACACACACAGGAAGAGGACATTATTCCCACCCAGCGACGGCGTCCAGCTGATTCTCCAGTCGCCCTGAACCCACCAGCCATGTGTGTTCAATTCATCGTGTGTGACTTGACGAGACGCCAGAACTCAACCAACTGAACGGAGAAAAGAAAAGTGCTGCATTTTTTTCCCTCCTTGTTGTTAACCATTGCTCGTCTGTATTTTATAAAGCTCAGAGGATTTAAACCGGGACGCTCCATTGCAGAACAACTGCCAACTTAGAAACCAAAAATCCTCCAGCGTTTGCTTCCATTAAAACACACGTTGCGTGCGATGACATCATCATTTCTTCGCCAAATTCGACCAATGAGCTCACGGCAGCCAGCCAGCTGTCAATCAGTCCCAGTCCTCTGTCGCTACAGCTAAGGCTACATCGCCAACCACATCAGACTCTTGTGTGGCGGCGTGCAGGTTGGAAAGGAAGGTCGCTGGTTCGAATCCCTGGGCCAACAGGAGATTTTTGGGGAAGTGGCCGCTGCCTGTCTCCAACCTTATTAGGGCCCTGGACTGGAGCAAAGCCCATAAAGCCCTGGCAGCTCACCAGTCAGCAGACACTGCTCCTCATCTGTATAGTTACAGTGAAAAAGTGGACGATGAATAGAATGGGAACAAATGCAAAGAAACCTTTTTCACCAAAGCGGATCAATATTATAAGACAATAATTTCATTTCAAAACCTGCTGAGCTGCAACCATGTGACCGCGAGAAGCCGCAGCTGGACTGGTGTAGCTCTGACTGTCTGGTCATCACCAGCTGACCTACAGCCATATGCAACCCATTAAGATTTTTAATCCAGCCCGCCGAAACTTGAAGGAATAATATTAGTCGCAAATAAGTCATACAATAGTTGCATTTCATCAGTTTTTAAATCAGTGTTTTAAAAGAGTCATTTCACTAGAGATCCATCCATCTGCTCCTGCTCCCTCTGTTCAAATTTCAGAACCCCTTGTAGCCCAACAGCCAAAAGGTTTGCCCACCCCTGGCCCGACTGGTGCCACACACTGGTTTACTGGCGAACAATGATTCAGAAGTTCAGAAGTTCCGAAGTTGAATCATTGCGAAGTGGAAAAAAAACATTCACGGAGTTGCTGCTTTTAATGCCACTGCAGCAGTTTGAGGAAACCTTGATTTTTACTCTTCATCGTGCAGCATAGAGAAGAAGAAGAAGAAGAAAAAATCTATCTGAATTTTCCAAAGCGGTCACTCCACAACCACAGGAGTGACGTGCGCGTGCGTGCGTGAGGTCCAGGTGAGGTCCGCGTCTCTTTTGTTGGACGCTGAAAAGCGCATTGAATCGCTGGAAACTGCTGGAAGGGCCGCATGAAAAGGGTCGAACTCGGCCGGCGTCAATGCGCGGCGGGCAGATATGCAGCGAACCCGCTGACACTTTTTTTTTTTTTTTTTTTTTTTGTTTTGTTTTTGTTTTTTTGTTTTTTAATGTCGCACCATCCCGGTCAAAAACAGCCCCCGGAGCCGGCGGGTGCTAGCGGCCGGGGGGCTAACGTGACAGCCACCGGGACGGCGTCCCCCGTCTGCCGCCGTCAAACTTTCCTTCCCCCCGCCTCAGAAGTTTGTCTCTTACCGCTGGTGCCGAGCGGCGGCTCCTTTCCCGACTCCTTCGCCGCTCCTTCCCCTTGGCTCCACTTTGTTCCCGGGGCTAAAGTTGTCGGCTGTCGTGGCTCTGACGGCCCCCGGGAGGAAGTGGCCCGCCGCGGCCGATGCTTGAGGTGCTTCCGGCGGCGAAGTAATCCAAGTGCCGTCGCCGACTCACGCCGCTGCGCTCCCGCCGCTTCTCCCCACTTGGTTGACTGCTTTTTGTGGTGCCTTCACAGGCTGTCGGACGGATGGCGAGTCAATAGGTTTTTGAGCGCGCATGGGCGGTTTGAGGGCGGGCCGCGTTGTTTCGCCGCGTCAAAATAAACGAGTAAAAATAAATGAATGAATGAATGAATGAATGAAACATTAAAAAAAACATACAAGGAAATTTGCCCGTCATTAATACTGACTGTTTTTTTTTTGTTGTTGTTTTTTTACATTCAAACATGGCATGTTCCTGGAAGCAAGCAGCACATAGTGAACCTAGACCAGGGGTGGGCAAACTTTTTGTCTCATTGGCCACAGTGGTTTCTAAAATTCGACAGAGGCGCTGGAGCAGGAGCAGAGGAGCAGAAAGAATATGGAAATTGTTCTTAAACACTGGGAGAAAAAAAAAGATGAAATCCATCTATTATTTTACTTACTTACTATTAAAATGATTTCCTCAAGTTTGGCCGGCTGGAGTAAAAAGGCCATAGTTTGCCCTTGCCTGACCCAGACCGTCAGTTAGATCAGTTTAAAGGGGCAGTTCGTCCAAAAACTGAACTCCAGAACAAACATGAATTTAGCTTCTGTGAAAAAGTCAGCAGAAGACATTTAACTGTGGCGGTTTCGGCTAATGTGCATGTGACGCACATGTGTTTCCGGTCAAGCTGGAGCACCGTGACCTCCAGTCAAGATCAGCACAGCATCAAACACACATGCTCAGTCTCTGTGACTCTTCTGTTCCGCTCTGTTCCTCCGGGGCAGCAGCAGAGGCAGGCAGGTCTAGCGCACACTGAACCTTTTAATATGGACCCAAACAAGTTTTGCTTCAACCCTGAACATGGAGCAAAGCAAAGTTTAACACTATAAAATAAATAAGTTCATATTGCACAATCATATGTAAAATCATATTCATTCATTCATCTTCAATACCCGCTTATTCCTATTCAGAGTCACGGGGGTCTGCTTGAGCCTATCCCAGCTGTCTTAGGGCGAAGGCAGGGTGACACCCTGGACAAGTCGCCAGTTCATCACATAGAAACAGACAAAAATGTCATAATAAAAAACTCAATATAAATAAATATTGTATGCCTCTTTTTAATTTGAAGCTTTCTGATTTGAATTTCAACAGTAACCCTTTTCCACAGGCTATAATTACATTAAAAATCAAATAACAACAATGAACCAATTAAGTAATAATATCCTTCAATGAACGTCCTGTGCTGATTGACGTGCCAAAATACCAGCACAGCATTCTGCAATGTATCAATACCTGTAGAATACCTGCAAGCCAGCGCTAGTAATGATATAATATTTATACAAATATAGATATGATTTAATCAAAATAAAAATGACAGAATTAAGTGTGATATGATTTACAACTGGCCATCAGTGCATAGATGCCAAGGCTTTTTGCTCAGCAGATAATCTGTGAGCTCAATGCTTTATTTTCAGTTAATCAGCTCTTTCAGGTGACACGCATTATCCAATTTAGGATAAATTACAACCGACAGCATTTCTCTCCGAGCACTTTTTGTGGAAAAAATATTCACGTTTTCCTGTGTCCTGTGTCTTGCGGTGATTTCACTTCCTGTGATTGGAAGTAGCTTTCCAAAAAGAATTCCTTTTGTTTTTTTCCGCCGTTTTTTGTTTGTGTTCCGCCTTCCCTCCAGAGCTCAAACTGACACAATGAGAGTTTCCTCCGCTTCCTGAACTTCTTCCTGGTTTTTTCAACATGAAGGCGGTCGAGCTGCCACTGAATACTGAAGACGCAGCTGGAGGATTTTTTTTCTTTTAGCTGGAGGAAAATGAATAGCTATGTGCGCACCTATGGCGACGTACTGAAAAGGGACAGTTCAACTAAAAGTGAGAGTTCACCCTTTTTCTGTTCACCACTGCGTTGATGGAGGCGCTTGGTGACACTCGTCAAAGTTCTCAAAGCCATTGGAGCGCAGGCCTGTGAGGGTCAAGGACTCAATGCAGCCACCACAGAAGAAGAACACTACATGTCGCCTGCACACACACAAACACATAGAGGGAGTGAGAAAGAGAGAGAAACCTAACCAGTAGTGCCAGTGCAATGTTTGAACATGGATTTAAGAATATGAATATGTGATGATGAACTTGTCCAGGGTGTCACCCTGCGGTCGCCCAATGACAGCTGGGATTGGCTCCAGCAGTATTCAAGATGGATGGATAGATGATATTTGATGATAATTTCATTGATTCTCTACTGCCAAAACCAGTCGGCAATATTAAATGCCAGATCGCCAATAGAAACAAAACAAATGAGAAAAGCAGTTGGTTCAGTCCATGTTTCAGGTAATTTGAGATTTAATTTCAGAAAAAAAAAGCACTGATGAGTTGCTTACATGCATATCTAAAAAAAAAAAAATGCAGTCCTGTAAAAACCGCTAGAGGCAGAAAGAAGGAAAGCTCGTACACAATTTCACCTTTAACTCAACTTGTTTGGGTTTCTTATTTCAACCCTGTCCCTGTTCAGTTGACACTAAATTGTGCACAATTCACCTGCTAATGTTAAATATTCATCCAAAAGACTCTTTTTTTAAAAAAACTTTTGTTGCGTATTTTAAAATGACAAAGTTGTCTGTATGTATACAAGAGGAAAACAATAAGTTCATTTTAAAAGTATTACTAGTATAGTATAACAGCTAAGATGACACTAATGTTGAGCAGCTGTAGTTTATTAACTACTTACAATGTAGTTGACCTAAGTGTGTTTTTACAGTGACTTTTTTGTGTCTATGTGTGTTTGAAGGGGAGGAAGGAGGGGGGTTGGGGGGGCCAGGGGGGTCCTGAAAAGCGAAATTTTAAAACATCTATGTCACGTTATCAGGGGCTGGCAATTCCATCAAAGTGAATTTCACAATTTGCTCGGAACAGAATCAATAAACACACGAGAGAAAGTGCAGTGAATGTAAACAGGAAAACTTCAGCTGGTGCGTGTGGCCAGAGACGGTACTGCAGCTGTGAGGCGCCACACATGTTCTTCTTCTGTGCAAAAAAAAAGCAAACAAACAAAACAAATAGCACAGCTGAAGAAAAAACAAACACACAGTGTGCATATTTAGCAGAGAGGAAGAAGCACCGGACGTCACTCCTCCCCTCTCTTTGGCTCCTGGCTCGGCCCGGGAACCACCTCCACCGAGAGCACCTCCTCCCCCGCCTGCCGGGACGTCATCCTGATGACCACCGAGCTGTCGGCCGCCTGGGACACGGCGTCGTCGGCATCGTGGTGAGGCGCGGTGGTGGGAGGGACCGGAGAGCGGCGGTGTGTTGGCGAGGGCGGAGTCACCGGGGCCTGGGAGGGATGGCGAGATGGCAGCCAACGGTTAGCCAACCGTCAATCACCATTTAATATTGCCTCGTGGGCCAAATGTAATTAAACTGGAGGTCAAACTTGGCCCACAGGCCAGAGTTTGACACCGATGATCTAGTCCAGGCATGGGCAAACTACGGCCCGGGGACCATATGCGGACTGTTGAGCTTTTTAATTCGGCTCGCCAAACTTGAAGAAATGATATCAATAGTAAGTAAGTCATATAATAGTTGTATTCCATCCATTGTTTCAGTGTTTTAAGAGTCATTTCAATAAAGAGCTAACTACCGTGGGGCTTCAAAGACACAGAATTTGATTTAACTTTGCTTGTTCATTTTCAATTGACATTAAAGAACGCTTTCTACATATCCCATATTTCCTCCTATAAGGTGGCTCCAGTGGTATAGTCAATGTGATATGCAGGTATACGCTGTAAAACCACTAGAAAAGGTTCTGAATTACTGTACAACCACTAAAGAATTGCGCAATGATACAGATCTGTGTGTTTTTTTTGACACAATGTTCACTTTCCAGTTGTCCAAAATGTGATTAAAAGGATGTTTTAAGTTCCAATGTGTTTGAGAGTCAGCCATTGCTTTAGTGCCGCTTTCATGATCTCACTTAAATGTGGATGCAGCATGGAGCTTCTTGTTTTTGTGTTGTAGCTACAGATGTGTACGAGACAGGGGGGGGATCAGAGTATAACCGTTAGAATAAACTAGACTGAACCACTGGGTGGGTCACCAAAACACTCCATCCATCTGCTCCTGCTCGGGCAACAAAAGTTTGCCCACCTAGGGACTTAGTCTCGTTAACAAACAAACATTCTTTCAAGGTTGCTGCTCACCTCTGAGCCGTCGGCCGGTCTGTAGGTTCCCCTCAGCTTGGCGAAGGTTCCATCGATTCCCACCTGCTCCGTCACCTTCAGGGCGGCCTTGAACATCTTAGGCGTGTCAGGTCTGGGCGGGATGACCTCCTTGGCCGCCTTCCCGCCGTCCTCCACCTCCGGCTTCTTGTCCTTGGTCAGCATGGTCCTGCAGACGCACAGAGACGTTGGTCAGAGCGACGTGCCGCCGCAGTTACTCGGTGCTGTTTTGGTGGCACCTGCTACCATACCAGAAGCTGCAGCACGTCCATCCACCCGGCAGCGCCACCATGGTCTGACTGGCCCAGACAACAGAGGCGGAGCTCCATGGGTTGGGAGCTCCGTCTTTGCTGTCTGCGGCGTGACCTGAGCCGACAGATTACAGTTGCCGTCTAATCCCATCCAGGACGGGACAGATGGAGGCGCAGGCGGAAGGAGGCCACCAGTGCACCATGTTAATCTCCACCCAGTCGGCAGGTGACCCAGGCCACAAATCAGTCGCCACTCGCTAGGTTCAGCTTCGGGTGCAAGAATGCAAATTTTCAGGAGTTTCAGGAGTGATATCAGTCGGTCGACATTATCAGGCCAATATTAAACTGATTCTGTAATATCTGTAAGTGTTGTTATCGGTTTCTCCTACTACTATGAATACCAGAGAGCATAATGTCAGCATTGGAATAAATGCTTGTGAAGTCCTGAAACCTTTCGTGGTGGACGATTGAAGACTTCATCAAATTGTGGCTAGGAGGTAAAACAACATGGAGTCCGAAATCGCCCCCTACTGACAATATAGTGACTATATAGGGACTATTATGCCTTTTTGTAGTGGTGCTGACCCATAGGTGGACAAGATAAAAGACAAGCATTTTTTTTTTAATGTTAGAAGATGCTTAATAGAATGTGTACTGGTCACCAAAATGCATATATATGTGCAAAGTGATTTATATATTAAATTATTAATATATTCATTACCTGCTTGCTGACTGGACATTTTATTAATGTGACCGCGAGTAAGCCAAGAGTAGTTTTTTTTTTTTTAATTTGGCTAATGAGTGTCTATATAGTTGGTTACATATTACTCCCCATATAGGGAGCAGCGAGCAGGGAACGAGTGGGTGATTTTGGACACAGCACAAGAGTGTGTGGCTAGCCGCGGCAAACTAGCTCACTCGCTTGTTGCCACACAAAATGTCTGTTTTCTAGATTATTTTTTTTAAAAGTTTACCCTGCAGATACAAAATCATAATCAAATATTTCCCTGATGTTGTGAATTGGATTTCTCCGCTCCGCCAGGCGCCCTGGAGCCAGGCAGCAGCACCGCGCTGCTCTTACTTGGCCTTCTTCCGGAGGAGCTTCTGGGACTCGGGGTAGTGCACCAGGATCTCCGCCAGGTCCTTCTTGTCCAGGATGAAGAGGTTGGCGAAGCCGTGCGCCTTCACGTTGGCGGTGCGCCGGTTCCCTCCGCCCCCGCCAGCAAACTGACCAATGACAGACGAGAGCGGCGGAGCGCCCGTCACCTACTGTTTCTTACGGGACCAATCGTCGCATTTGAAGCGTTTAAATCACAATGAAAGGGCTACTGAAGTGTTTCTTTCAAGTGGATCTGTTCACCGCCGCATGTCAACAGCTGATCGGCTGACCTGATCTCCCCGAACACTGATCCAGCTCTGATGGTGACAAAGACCGTCTGCAGGTCAGGGCCGCCCACCACCTGAACCTCGCCCTGCTTGATGATGTACATCTCCCTGCCGATCTCACCCTGCACACACACACAAAGACTGATGAACACAGGCTGCAGTAGTCAAGGTGTGTGTGTGTGCGCGCGCGCATGTGTGTATGTGTGTGTCCTCCACCTTCTTGCAGACAAAGTCTCCAGGCAGGTAGACGACAGATTTGAGTCTCGTCAGCATGTCGAAAACCATCTGACGGTCGCAGCCCTGGAACACAGACAGGCAGACTGTTGTTTAAATGGCTTGGAGGTCAATTCATTCATTCATTCATTCATTTGTATATTCATTCAGTCTTTAGTTCATTTTCAACACCTGCTTCTACCTCAGCCTTCTTCCCCATGTACTGTCATGTATTTTTATCATTTGATGGTATTGTGTAGAATATAAAGTGGTAAAGCAGTACAGCTTGTTTTGATTGTTTCATCGGATTTTGAGAACATATTTTACCAATGGCCTTATATCCTCATATTGACCTTTCATCATGACATTAGCAGCTCTTTAGAACAGAGTAGAACTCCAGAATGAATCGTTTCATAATGACTATTTTTTGATTGGCTCTCTTTCAGCACCTCAATGAATGAACATCATTCGCTTCTTTGGTTTTTGTGCCCTTACAAACAACATTACATGCACAGCGCAGCCTCATCCACCAGAGGGCGCCAGATATCCCCGAAGCAATTAAAGAAAAAAAGAAAGAAATAAGCTCCGATTGTCGAGTTATGTGACCAACCTGAAATAGCGCCACTTTGCTGACGATGGCGTAGTTGACGTCCACGGCGATGTCCAAGCCTCATCTTGGCAGGGAGTTGCATCAGCAGCTCCTGCTCATCTGCAAACAGGAAGTGCTGTAAAGTCACCACCACATGTGCAAAGGTTGCTAAGAACTGCGGCTGCAAAATTATACATTTAATTTACCCAACAAAGCACTTTCTTAAGTATAGATCTGATTTGTCTGAATTATGTGTATTCTGTATGTTTTTGAATCCTTATGTGGAATTAAGTCAAAACTGCAAAATACATGTATTTTTCTCTACTGAGAGAAGAATTATGGGAAGAAATCATATATATTTTGATAAATGTTTGATTTCTAATATGGACAATTTCATGTTCACAAAACCCAACAACACCTCCAATTCAAGAACGACCTGAAAATATATTTTGACTCACTAATTGGACTGATAAATAAAGATAAAATCCTCTATTTAGGTTGAATGTATATACCCCTTTTCTGTTTTTGTTGAAGCTATTGTTCATTTGTCTCAAGACAAAAAAAAAGACACACAAAAAAATAGAACTGCGGCTGCTTACCCAGCATGCCCTGGCTCTTCCAGGTGTAGTCGTACCAGGTCTTGATGCGGTTCTGGACCTCTCGCGGGATGTTGTAGGAGTTCATGTACTTGACGCTGCTGTCCATGCAGGCCCGGTAGTAGTTCTCCCCGGCCGTCGCAGCCCCAACCACGTCTCGCATCTGAGGGGGAAGGGAGGGGAGTGGTGGGGCTGCTCACACCGCACTTTCAAATCAGAACATTCTAACCATGGTCAAAGCGGCAAGGCAGTAAAGTTCTCCCACCTGACCAATCATGATGGAGAACGCAAAGACGCCAACAAAGTAATTGATGAGCTGGAAGCAGATCTCAAAGACGGTGGTGGGATCCGGCAGGCCGCCAATGGTGATTAGCGTCTTCACCGCAAAGTAGTAGCAGCGGATGTAGCTGCAGAGGCACAAGTTAACAGTCTGTCAACACTGGTGATGGCCAGCAGGGGGCCTATGGCTAGTAAGTACCGGTTTCACTGCTGGTCACTCTAGTAATCGAGCTATTCTAGTAATTCAGTAAGTATTCTCTATACCTGCATTTTGTATGATTACGTTTTCTTTGAATACACGTGAAACTAACTGGGTTGTCACGCGATCTTGCAATCCTCGCGTGAACCGATCGAGCCGCCGTGCTAGCCGTCCTGCTCCGAAACGCATTTGGTGTGAGAGGGTACGGACAGGCGGAGGCACTTTTGGTGTGAATTGAGGGGCAAAAGGAAGGAAATGAAGAAATGAGGCAGGACTTTTACCTCCAGGATTGGAGAAAAACTCTGGGCCTCCTAGCGGGACTTGTTCTACTATAGCAACAAGCTAAACTGCAGCGACGTAGCCACGTAGCGTGCACTCATAACTGACCTCTAACCTGGTCACATCTCATCACCTCAAAACGTCCCAACCCTCAGTGGGGAAGGTCTCCGAGGGCCGTCTCTGATTGGACGAGCCCGCCTTCTCAAGATCTGTTTGGTGTGACTCTAGAATGACTCCCCTTGCAAACGTGCGACTGAATTCTTGTGCTCATCAACACTGTAACTGCCGGCCCAACACCTGGTCCACATCACGGGAGGTTCTGGCGGTTCTTACGCGTTGCCTTTGCCATTGTAGACCCACTTGGTGGAGCCCAGTCCCTCGTAGTCGGAGCCCCAGTAGAAGAGGCAGGCGTTGATGTGCAGAGAGTACAGCAGGTAGGTGGAGGTCCGGATCACCCTGACGCAACAACAACAACCACAACAACGGTCAGACTGCACCCCCACTGTGTGCCGTCGCCTCTCTTGTGCAATGACGGCGTGCTGACCTGTAGACGTAAGCCTTCTTCATCACGGCTTCCATCCGGTCATTGAACTCGAAGAAAACCTGGTACTGAGAGGAAGGAGAGCAAAGCCAGCGGGTCAGGACTATTTTCTTGGGACTACCCCACCCCAGCCCACCCCCATCTTAGCAAGAAGTTCTTTCCATTTCTTTTTAAAATCCTTGGTTTTCTCGCCAATTTGGTGAAAAAATTCAATCGTCATCTATTCTGTGATCTATACTGGCACCTGAATCCCCCGGAAACAGACGGATGGACAGACAGACAGATGTATGAGCGATTCCCACCTTCAGCAGCCGAGGGAAGCGCAGCAGAGAGTTGACACCGGTGAAGTAGTAGAACACCTCCATTGGAAACAAACTGATGACGTCCGTCTGTGGACACACACCAGACATCAACAGGCTAGCGGGATATATAGCGGCCATATTGAAGAGGCGCCACCCTGTGGTGTGGAGGGGCGGAACACTCTAGTTCCCTCCTCACCTTGAATCTCTCCGTGGTCATGTAGTTTTCTCTCATCTCCTTCGGGTCACACTGGAAGTCAAGAGAGGAAAGTTTGTTTCTGTCGGACCTGAGCTGAAACTGGAGCGGAGTGCAGCTCCGCTAGCGGCTCACTCACCACGATGTCGCCGCCACGGACAAACTGCAGCCGGGGCTGGAAGACCAGGATGTCGAGGATGTAGATCAGGTCGCAGGTGTAGTCGGCCAGCAGCCACAGGTGGATGTTCTCCGGGGTCTGGTAGGGGAACGCCCAGCGGACTGGGATCAGCCACACATTCCAGTTCCAGGCCGCCACCACCAGGAAGAGCCAGAGGACGTAGACCAGATCTGGAGGGGCGGATAAAAAGCCACGACTGAAGCTAACGAGCTAACCGGTCATCTTCTGCTTTTTATTTGTCTTTTTAAAGGTTTGTCGGCATCAGTTTTGGTTTCTGTTACTTCGTTGGAAGTTCAGTTGAAAAAAAAGTCAGAATATAAAACAGTTTGAAGTTGGAGCAGAGATGGCAGCCATCTGAGATCTAAGATCAGTGTGATGTCATCAGAGCGCGTGCAGGTGTGCGGGTCTGACCGGTGAACGGGTCGATGCTGGAGGGGAAGCGGTACTTCAGGATTGCCTGCAGCCAGACGGGCAGAGCCGGAAGCTTAACTCTGGGGATTTTCACCGGCTGTCCCAGGATGCTGAAGGGCAGCTCGAAGTCCTTCAGCTCTTCCTCTTTCTCCTCTTCTTCTGCTGCCGCTGGAGCATCAAGCTTCTTCTCCCCATCCGGGGGAGGAGGGGGTGGAGGAGGTGGAGCTTTGCTGGACGCTGGAAAGGTGGGAAGTAGAAAAGTACAAAAAACTTTGTTACTGTACTTGGTACACTTGTCAGGTATCTATACTTTACTTGAGTATTTATTACTGCAACAACTTTTTACTTTGACTCCCTGCATGTTTATGGAAATATTTGTACTTTCCACTTCCTAAATTGAGAAAACACACTGATTACTTTTGTTTTTAAAATATACAAATTCTGTTCAAAGTAATTCACTCAACATTATAGTTGTTGCTTGAAGTGGAGCTATTTGAACTCTGATTTTTATTTATTTATTTATTTTTAATATTAGAGTTCCTTTGCTTTGAGGTCACTGTTCATTCATTTTTGTACTGAATGTAGAAAATAACATTGGTTACATTGGAAATAATCCAGTATGACTCACTGGTCAGAACTGTTGCTGATTAGAATTTGGTTGTGCTGCAGTTGAAAAAGAAAAACTGTTGTATCAAGAGCAGCAAAGCTGTTAAAAATGACCAAGACGCTCATGCAACACCTCTGACCTCTGACCTCTGGTCATTTTAGTCCAACATTTTCATTTATGCAAAATATCAACAAATGTATTATTTCATTCATGACACACAAAAAAAATCATGTTTATTTTTTACTTCAGTACATTTCAGAACCTGTACTTTCTTACTTTCACTTGAGTAAAAGAGTGGCATCAATACTTTTTTTTTTTTTTAACAGAAGCATCTGCACTTTTACTCAAGCCACCTCTAGGAGTCACCATCAGACTGCTGTTGGTGCTCAGTGGAACGTGTGTTGAGAATCTTTGTCACCGGCTGACTGACCCTCCTCCTCCTCCTCAGACTCGTCCGGGTCCACCAGCCGCTCCCTCTGCCGCTCCGTCCGGCCCTTGAAGAGGCCCACCAGCTGGTAGAGCCGGTCCTGGATCACCACGCTGCCCACGCTGGCCGCTGACAGAGGGCGCCTCCTGCAGGGCAGAGGATAACATGTGGGACAGAGGCCAGCGAGGCGGCTGCCAGGTCGACCGACGCTGCGTGCATTTGATTCTTACTCATCTTCCGCCGTCAGTAGGTCTCCCTGATTGGCTCTCAGAGGCTCCTCCCCCTCGTCGAAGAACTCGCTGGCCAAAGGACTGGAACAGTCAGAAGACCAGAAAACAACTCAGTCAACGCTTCCAATGTGCCGGCTCGGACTGTGGCTGTCATCAAGCAACAGGTCACCTGATGGGCAGGTCGGGTGCCGCCTCTGGTCTGGGCGGTTCAGGAGTGGTGATGATTTGGGGAAGGTTCAGAAGATCAGCGCCCGGCTCCAGCACAGCAGCGCCTTCACAGCAGGGGACGGTTGAGTTGGCCATCCAGAGTGAAGCTAACGTTAGCCTCAAAGGATAACAGGCCACGAGACAGGACGCTAACTAGCTTCCCGTCAGACCTTCTAGGAGTAAATGTGACTGACCTCAAACAACATTTTTAAGAAAACATAAACTAAAGACTGCAAATTAGCAATGGCAGAAATATCAAGAATAATAATAATAAATAAATAATGAAAGTCAATGCTTCGCTGCAAATGTATATGGGTTCTGATAGTTTAATGTCCTCTCAGGTGGTCTCACTACGCTATAAATGTCTCATGATCTGATCTGAGGCTAAAGAAAGCATTGGAAGCAAGCTAAACTAAGCCAAGCTAAACTATGCTAAGATAAGCTAGCAACAAGCTGCATGGCAAATATGGAAGCTGCGGAGCTCCAGTTTCTGCACATTGATCAAGAACGTTGGACTGCAGTGTTTTCACTGGAACATCAGATATCTGAGCTCCGGCTGGAGCTCGTGAAATGAATCTTGCTTGAATCCCTCAAAGTCTTCTTGACATATTGACTATATCACATTGATTGCGCCATCTGTGGCACAAGACTCCGAGCTCCAGTGTCTGCTTGCTGTCAACTGGTCAGCCAGCAGCAGTGCGTGACGGGAGTGTTTGGGCACTTTAGGAACGCTGATCTTTGGCTTTTTTTTTTGGCTGCATGTGAGCGGGTCAAAAAGCTGGCGAGGATGCTAGGAGTTAATGCGCCTGACGACGCCATCATAGCAGCGGCGGGCCAGCAGGGGGAGCCGTCGCAGCCGGTCCAGGGCCGGCGATGCGGGGAGGAGGGGGCGGAGCATCAGCTTCCTGCAGCCGTCGAGACTCTGAGCGGCAGCAGGGAATCGCAGCAGGAAGCTTTTTATTAGCGGCGAGCGAATGTCGGCAACTGGCAAGAAGGGAAAAAAACCCAAAACAAAACAGAGAAATGTGAGACTAAAGTGAGGCAGAGGCACAAAATGACTTTGTTCCATTAAAGGTGAAGTGTGTAATATTTGGAGATTTGGAGAAGAAACAGCGACATGAAGTGGTTAGTTTTTAGATTGCAGGGATTTTACGCTCACCATCCCCCTCCTGAGCTTGCCAGTGAACTACAGTGGCCACACAAACCTATAGATACCTAGTCTACCTTTTTCTTTGCTAGTTTATTTGAGGACACAAGCGTTCACCCTAATTATGAAATGAGCTGTCAGGAAGCTGAAGTGTTCACACCGGGCTTCCTTAAAAATATGTCTGTGCAAGATGGCAGCTAACTGGGCCCCCATGACCCTTGAACTATGCATATTATTATTCATATAAGAACCGTTTGAAGTCTGGGAAAACCAATTCAATTTCTTTGTTATGTGATTATACACTTTAATTTATGTATTTATGGGCTGTATATTAAGGTATTACTAATATCATAAAAATCATAAATCAGGCCAAATTTCACACACTAGACCTTTGACACGCGCCTGATGTTTGCAGTGAGAATCTCTAACTCAACATTTCATTGATAAAAAGAAAGAGACCCGACAGTGCCGTCGCTCTGCCTGCAGCTGTAAAGCCCCCTGACGGCCATCAGGTGGCTACGCTGAGACTACAAGCCGCTACTGAGAAAACGACGAGAGGTTTTAAAAATGTGACAGTTTCTCAACTGAGACGGTTCTCACCTCCACCTCCGTCCTGTCCTGCTGCTGCGGCCTGTACGAGGCGGAGACACACAGCAAAACAACGTGTCAATGTCGCTGCTGTTGTTGGAGCAGCCAATCAGAGTGCAGCGGCTGTGTCTGACCTGAGGTTTGCTGGAAGCCCCCTGGTCCTCCCCAACTGGCGTCCCGGGACTCTCCAGGTCCCGCCTCTCTGACGGTGGCTCCGCCTCCGTCGTCTCCCTGCTGGGGAAGAACAGAAGGGAAGTTGAAGGGGCCGATTCTACCAGCGGGAACCTGTGTTGCTCTTGTGTCATGTTTTCGGAGCTCACCCGTCGGGCGGGGCCTCGTCCTCTGGTCTCTCCGTCGCTCTGGTCTCCTCGGGGCCGTCCACGCTGTCCTCCCGCAGCGTCTGCAGCCTGAACAGTGAGCGGCAGGAAACAGGAAGTCTCCGTCAGAGACTTCACAACCAGGGTGAGCATATATTCAAACAGTAGGCGGCCAGCCGACGTTAGCGCCACGGCAGGACTCACTCGGGCTCGTCCTCGGCCTCCTCCTCCAGGATGTTGGGCAGCCTGTGGGCGGCGACAAAGAAAAGGGGGCGTGGTTAGGGCCAGCCAAGGGAAACGGCCCAACATTGTCTCGCCGTCAGTCCGGGTCCACTTACGGCTCGTTGGGCTCCGGCGCCGGCGGTGGCGAGTGCAGGAGGATCCGGGCTGAGTGCTCCTCCTCCAGCTGGCGGACGGCCTCCGCCGCCGCCCTCCTGGCCATCTCCTCGGCCGCACGGGCCGCCTCCACCCGATCCCGCTGCATCCTAGGGGGTGGGGCCAAAGGTCAGGTAACAGGCTGGGGGAATGTGACTACTGCTACTACCTTTAAGTTATTATTTTAGGAATTTTGGAGGAATATTTTCACCAATTTTGATTTGTAATTATTGAATAGTAGGAAGAATAGTCTTCACACTGTGAAAACTAATGGAGACCCTTATTAAATAAACAACGAATAGACAATAAACCTGTGTTCCGCCGCGGCCACGTCGGCTGGAGGCTCCCGGTCCACCTGCAGCCAAACACACATCGTTTGGATTGTTTCTCCAAAGTCTCAGTGGACAAACTTCTGGACCAATTGGAATCCAGGCCTGGCCTCACCTCCTGCTGCTTCTTCTCCTGCTGCGGCTCCTCCTGCTGCGGCTCCTCCTGCTGCGGCTCCTCCTGCTGCGGCTCCTCCTGCTGCTCCTGTTCCAGGTCCTCCAGCACCAGGGCTGACTCCTGCTGCCCAATGCTGACTAGACGCCGCAGGGCAGGAGAAAGTGTTGTCTCCTCAATAGCCATTCTTTTTTTGTTTGTTTCAGATGAGAATTTTAACCAGTGTGTGAAATAAAAGAGGGTCCGGGGAGGTTGGACCCCCCTCCGATTAAACCATTAGACCCCCTGAAAGCCTCAAAGCAAAATTTCAAGGGGGTCTCATATATATGATTGTCACTAATGGTCACTGAAATGCCTTTAAGATCTTCCTGTCCAATATTTAGTATTTTAAAAACATTATTCTCATTTTTTTTTTTTTGCCAAGCAGAGTCGGCTAGTCCTGTAACACAGACGATACTTGTGTGGATGTGTCTGTGTTGTTATGCAGGCCACAGACACTGATTTACTCTGGCTGAGATCTCCCCGCCCCAGCCCACCGTGACCCCAACACTTCTGCCGACACTGACGCTGTCACAGCCACACCCCCTGACTGGCCCCGCCCTCCCCTTTTCCCCGAGGATACTGATGGGTCACGTAAAGACGCCGACCAGCTGAAAACGATTCAGACTTGGAGCTTTTCAAGATGGATGTGACCAGAAGCGTGCGCCAGTCACACACTGAACCCCACCACAACAAAAGCAAAACTTTGTTTCATGCCTTCATTTTATTTCCTTTTGTTTTGTTTTATTTTTATTGTGTCTCAACAGGAAAAAAAATGCTCTGCATCAAAAGCATTTGCGAAAAAGCTGAAGTGACTCTTGGAGTCCACAACGGTGGCTAACAGCCGGACTGAAGCAGCTGGAAACACTCTGACAATTTAGCTTCGCCTGCTAACGCAGCGGGCGCGAACCGCCGACTCGGTTGAGTGGGCATTTTGGCAGCTGCTGTCGGCGTCGGCGCCTCGGCCGAGCTCGTCCTTCTCCTTCTGTTCTAAGGGGCTCCGGCCGCCCCTCCCCCTGCAACAGAAGGACCAGAACAGCCCGTTAGCGTGTCGGTGCCGACGACCGCTGCCAAAACCCAACAACCAAACAACCTGCCAGACGGAATTGCCAATTTTGACAATGAGCTCTCGGAATTTTGTCACAGCCGATCTACGTCACGGCTACAGCGACCAACAGCAGCGACTCCTTCTGACTGTTGCTGGTTTTCACAAAGCTACTATGTTCCAACACAGCTCATGTTAGCTAGCTATCGCCAGGGTTGCCAAACCGGGAGCATGGCATTGGTCCGACCTCCCATTAGTCCGACCTCCCATTACTCCGACAAATTGCCCATTGGTCCGACCTCCCCTAACCCTAACCCTAACTGCAACCCAAACCGCAACCCTAAGCGCAATGGGAGGTTGGACCATTGGGTATTTTTTTGGACTAATGGGAGGTTGGACTAATGGGCAGGTCTCGCCAAACCACCATTGAATCAATAAATGACAGAGCGCTTTATACCAACATTTACAGTAATCTTACCGCTAGCCCTGTAATGTTTTACAAGGCACAGTGCACCACCTGATAGCTCACCTTTTGTTGGCGGGCAAACAGGGGCCACCCTAGCTAACACTAGCATGTGACTGGCTAATTGCTGTTCAGCTAGCGTTCTTCATCGAGCTCAGATTCCTAATGGCACTTAACAGAGTTTCCAACATCTGTCTCTGATGTGAGATAATTTTTCCTGTGACACTATTGCTAGCCAGGCCACTATTAGCCACCTAGCTTGGCAATATGTCAGTTGAAGAACATGACATTTCTTCCACTGATGTAAGCATTTGCATCCCAACCTAATTTGACCCTCTATCCTTTTTATAGACAGCAACATATTTGGATTTGGACGGAAATAGTTTTGATTATTTAGTTGGTTAGTTTAGTTTTATATTGGTTTTAATAAAGTTTTGTAGTGACCAAAAAGAAGAAGCTTTGTTTTTGGAACCAGTTGCTTGGCAGTGGACACACAGAGGACCAGTTCCATTCCAGTCTCTGTCTCTAAACCGGCCTGGAGAGGAGCACCTAATGTGGAGGTGTTGCACTTACTTCTCTGCACCTGGTCGCTGTGGACGTCCTGCAAGAGGGAAACAAAGGTCGGAAAGACAGTCAGTGGTGACTCACCCGTCCGCCGCCACAACTGCTGGTGAAAAGCAGCAAAGCCGCCACTCACCTGCGTCACCACAGGATGAGGCAACATGCGGCCGATTCCACCGACGATCCAGCTGAGCACGCTGTTGACGCAACAGCAGCCAATCAAAACACACCCTGGTGATGATGATGTCACATCCTGCCAGCCTGCCGCTGGCGCCACCGGGGTCAGTTACTACTACTGCATGTGTATATTAGGTTATGATGGGCTTGTATTCAGGTTGATGTGAGATTTTTTTTTGTGCATGAAGCTTAACAAATGCAACAATGACATTGAATTTGTGGGCTAAAAGTGTTTTTATGTACTTGGGCTGCTGCTCGGCTTCCGTGGACGGCCTGAAAAGAGGAAGAAGAGGAGGAATGTGTTGCCGTTAGCAAGTTAGTTTGACTCAAGTTCACGTTAAACTCTTGCAAAATGGGGGGTTGGAGGTGGGAGTAGGGTGTGGTGGGATAATGTTATTAAAACACAGGAAATATCCATTTTGCCTTCCACACCAAATGACTTTTGGACAAATTTTTCAACCCAAGTGGGTTTGTTGAGGTTCTTTGGTTCAAGTCAAACACTCTGGAACTTGCTTCAGTCCTTGGATGCGTTTAAAGTTTCATTATATCTCATCAATAACAGAGTATCTCGTAGTAAAATCAACATAATAAAACAAAAAACATCTTACTTGTCTATGCTACTGGCTGGTTTTGGAGCTGGAGGAGGTTCTGCTGCTGGAGCCTCTTCTGACCAAAAGAAAAGAGCCAGTGAGATGATGCTTCCTAAGTAGTGACAAAGTGTGGAGGCGCTGCTGTTACATACAACAGCTATAATTAAAAATACTGTGGGAGAACCTTTGATGGAGGGAATGACCTCGGTCTTCTGGCTGACTTCGAGCTTCAGGGGAACGTTCATCTCTGGATGTGGAACCATCTTCTCAATGCCCTGTTTGATCCAGTCCACCATACTGACGCATGCACACACACACACACACACACACACACACACACAAACACACACACACATGTCGGACGGACTTCTGCAGCTCAAGATAGCTCACTGCTGACTTAGCATTAGCAAGAGGTTGTAACAAGAAACATGCGAAAGTGTTGACCACACATTGTTGTTGCAGACAGTTTAGAAATCAAACCAGAAATGTCCAGTGTTTCCAAGGAAATGCACTTGTTAGAATTAGCGCAGATTAGCGTATGGCTAAACACCTAGCTACAAGTAGGCTAATTTAGCAAAAAAAACACCCTAATATTTAAGGGACACCTACTTGTAAGTGGTCTCAATTTAGCCTAAACATGGTTGAATTTTCAGAGAACGCATGTGACAGTTAGAATGGCCATCTTTACTAGCTTAGTGTCATGACACACACAACACGCACCTGGGTGGGAGGGGCTTGTTGTCCACTTTGTCATCGTTTTGTTGACTCGCCGTCGGCTGAGGTTGGCAAACTAACCGGACAAGACACTTATTGAGCCATCAGCCTGTGTTTATAGGAAACATCTCCAGCCTCAGAGTCTCACCTGGTGGTTCGGGCGCGGCAGCTGGAGGTGCCTGAAAACCAGTGACATCATCACCACTAGGATTTGCTGAAGATTCACAACATCACCATAACTCCACTGTTCACGGCTTCCCACAGCCAAAACTGTAATTAGCTTAACTTCTGTTGACCCGTGCTTTGTAATACAGTCACAGACACAGTCGTGGGCCCGGCCATCAACCGTGTTTGCTTTCTTTATGCAGAGCTATGTTAACTTCGGCGTGGCCAGTTGTGTTTTCATTTGTTGGGCCACCAGGTTGATGTAGCTTGCTTGCAGGATCAGCTGATTTACCTGGCTGGGTGGCTCCACTGCGGCCCCCACTGGCTCTTTCCCCTTCAGGTCGGGCTGAGGAACCACCTTCTCCAGACCCTGAGAGATCCAGGCCATCACACCTTTTCTGCAGGTGGAGACAGGAAGTGAGGCCAGTCGTCTCCTGCACGGCCTCTGACGACCAGTTAGAGTTCTAGTACCAAACAGCACAATTTATCTGGCCTCTGCGGTCAGCATAATAATAACTCAGTGTGATGGTTAACGTTTTTCTGCACTATTCACTCAAAAATGAACATTTGGGAAAGTGACTTTTTCAGACAGTCTGAAAAACAAAGCAGCCGAGGAGAGCCTGCTGAGTGACGCTAACTCTGCCTTGGCCGTGGTTCATACTAGCAGCTTTTGCTTAGCAGCTACGGAAGTGGCTTTTGCACCGCCTCCTTCAAAAGACTAAGCATAGCGTCGACCTTTGCACAGGTTTGAAAAGCAACTCTCTATTTGGTGACAGGACGCTTGATTTGTCTGTGTAGCAGCAGAGTATCTGGCATGGCCTCGCTGTCAGTCATTTCTACTCACTCGTCCGCAGCTTTACTGTCGCGGCAGAGGAGGAAAGAATACGAGTCAAAGCAAGTGGACAAAGTTCAGGCTGTTGACGGTTCACAATCTCCTTTATTTACCTGCTGCTGTTCTCCTGCTGGGGGCGCCATCAGTGACAGGAAGCGGGAGGCAGAAACACAAACCAGACGTCACTCAAACTGGAACCAGCTGGGACGTGACCACAGTTCAGGCCGAGAGCCTCACCTTGGTGGCGCTGTTGGCCCCACTCAGGTGTGGCGAGGTGGGCGGTTGAGGGAGGGCGTCGCTGATCCACGCCAGCGCAGTGGGCTGAGAGGCGGAGGCAGCGCTGAAGGCCAAAAGAGAGGATGTTTAGCCGCATCCTACACGAAAAAAACAACTTCCTACTTCTCTGGAAACGCTAGCTAGATCAGGCATTGGCAAACTATGGCCCAGGGGCCATATGCGGCCCCGTTAAGCTTTTTAATCCAGCCCTCCCTGAACTTGAAGGAATTATATTAATAGTAAGTGATTCATTAAAAATAGCTGTATTTCATTCATTTTTCCAGTGTTTTAAGAGCCATTTCAAGGAAGAGCTAAATACTGTGGGCCTTCAAACACACATTTCGTTGTAACTTTGCTTTTGTTCATTTTCAACTGACAAAGCAAATGTTTTCTACATATCCCATGATATGTGGTTTTCTCCTATTTGGTGGTCAAAAAAAACACTCCATTAAGCTGCTCCTGTTCCGGCCCCTCTGGCCGCGTGTCAGATGCGACCTGACGTCCGGTCACTACTGTAACATTGATTCTCGTCTCTGTAGAGCTCACCTGTTCCCCTCCGCTCCCCGGGCCTCCGGCTTGGGTTTGTCATCTCTGGGGGCTGTGAAGAAACAGCGGGTGTGATTTTAAGGAACAAGAACCAAAGCCAGAACCAAACAGAACCAAACAGAACAGAGGCTCTTGCCTTCATGTTTGACTTCGTCTTGGAACGTGACTCTTTTCTCCTGCTGGGGAGACGTTCACACATACTGAGACATTTCCAAAAGTTTCAGTTCTGAGGTGTGGTGTAGTGAGGGGGCGGGGCTTACAGAAGCAGGAGGTGGGGCTGGTGAGGGGGCGGGGCTTACAGAAGCAGGAGGTGGGGCTGGTTTCGCCTCCTTCTGCTCGTCAGCCTTCTTGGGCGGGATCTCAGGTGGCTGGGGAACGACTTTGACCACCCAACTCAACATCCTGGCAGTGACACACAAACATTGGCTTCAAAACACAACTTTTGTGTTTTTGTTCTACTCATGAGGCTGAAAATGTCATGTTTTAATCAGTTGGTTCTTTTTAACAGAATGTTGAAATTTGATGCCAAACAGCCATTAAATTGGATTTCGAACCATTCTATTGGTTCTGGATAATATTAAAAAAAAAAATTTGTCGCACAATGACTTCTCTAAACATCATCAGGCGGCCGAACAGATGAATTCCAGTTTAAACTGGTCCTTTGTTTGTCTGGCTATCTGTGTTGTTATCACCACTGACCTGTTTGGCTCCCTTCTGTGCTTAATGGTTTTTAGATTTGTGTCAGCTTTGATTAGCCCTTACTGATCATGACCCTAATCCACCACTGGAGCGCAGGAAACAGCCGTGTCTCAACAGCCAACAGTTCCAGTCCCTGCTGCCCAGTTTGTCAGCGTTGAGCTAACAGCTGTTAGCTATCTTTTAGGGCAAAACAAGTCAGGTGTCGAATCAGTTAGTCATTTGGGCGTTTTTACTAGCTCACCAGGGAACATGGTGCGCTTACCGGCCAATTAGCTGGTTAGCCAGTCAATATAAACACAGTGAAGCCGCTTAACAGCTCGGCACGATTAGCTGTTAACTCCATTAGGTGCTGCCAACTAGGGCTGAGCCATCTGGGCTACTCAAGATTCGATTCGGTTCCCATTCAGAGAGTCAGCACCAAATGTTTTCCCACAACAAAAATCTGCTCAGTGACTGTGGCCAGAGAGTTATCTGCCGCCATCTTGGCTAGCGGTCCGTTCCCCTTAGCTTTCTGGGCGCTGTGTCTTCCGCATTTTAGCTATTATAAAAAACAATCACTTTTGAGCATTTGCGATCGAATCATCACGTGTCGGATCGCGGTGAAGGTAAAGATTTAACTGTGTGCGCACCCTGGTGGCCAACCATCTTCAAAACTGGTCACCCAAAACCAAGCAACTAGCCAGTTGGCTAGCAAACTGGTTGAAACAGAGGTAACTGGTAAAGGGATCTAGGGGGGCCGCTAGCAGGTTAGCTACCAAGGAAACAGGAAAAACTGTTTGACGGATCTGGAATCAATGACACACCTGCACTTCCCCTTGTTCAGGACCTGCTGCCCCAAACAGAACCCCCAATAGTCTCAAACCAGAACTGCAGAGTCCAGATGAGTAGGTTCAAACTGCACCAGCACCACTTTTCTCTCTTCTTCTCTCTAACTCTCTCTCTCCCTCTTTCTCCTGAAAATCCAAAAGTTCCGCGTCCACGGTTCAAACACTTGGTGCTCCTGCTCCTCTGCGGCAGGGTCCCGGTCCGGAAGGTCCAACGTAGCTGTCAGAGGTCCTGCCTGGTTCCCACAGTCCTTCAGCTGGGATCCAGCAGCCTGTGGCCAGGTGGCAGTGAGGAGCAGCGGGCGGTGCCGGCGCTGGATTACGGAGGAGCTCTAACAAGATTAGAGAGGTGATGGGAGGTCGGCAGCAGGCAGGACGACCAGGAAAACTTCGGACTGGAGTCCCAAAAACTGAGCTAGCATTTGCAACCCAGCCCCCCCCCAACCCACAATCAGCGTGATATTTACCGAAACGCATGAGGCATTTTTGGCTCAACACTGCCACTAACGTGTTCATTCGTTATCCACAGGGGAGCATTGTGTCTTGATTCAGAGATCCATCTTGAAAAGCTCCAGTCTGAACTGGTAGCGGCAGGATGCAGCTGTGGAGTCGTGTTGTGTCTAGTGCGCAAAACAAAAATGATGACCATGATAACAAAATTAATTCATCCAATAGCAAAAATGATCATTCAAAGACAAAAAAGAAAAACCCAAAAACAGCAACAAAATAAAAAAATTCATGCATTTTAAAAAAAACAACCTCACCTGTGTTGTCTCACCGTTTGCTTGGCTTTTGTTTAAAGGTCTCTGTTTCTCTTTGTTCAGCAGACTCACACACTGCTGCACTGCTTCCTGTACGACTGTGGCCGGAACATGTAAAAACATGACTTGTCTTTTTTTTTTTTAGATTGTTGTGTGAAAATATCCTTGATTGTGTGGCCCGTATTCTAAGAAAAAAACGTGATGGAATATGTAGTATATATTAATACAATTAATACAATTCTGAAATTGCAGGATATGGAAAAAATTGCAGGGACTTAAAATTACTTTTAATTGTTGAAAAAAATAAATTCCATTTCAATTGTTTATTGAATTGTACATAACTTTGGGGGTATTGACAGAACTCTGTAGCCATGAAGTGCAACCAATACAACCCCAATATACTTTAAACACAAATATGTTAAATTTGAAAAAAAAAAAAGTGTAAAACAAAATAACAGAAAAACATTTAAAGAATTCATTTTTTAATTCCCATAATGTCTGCAAGTAATACTAAAACATTTTTAAGGTTTCATATAGAGTTCAGGAAGAAGCAGGTATCGAAATGAATTGTTTTAGATCCTTCCCGTCATGCCACTGCGAGGATCCAGCTGAGCCCTGCAGGGGGCGTCGCTAAGCAGCCACTGCCACAGCAGTTGTTCTTTGGCTTTGGGTCGTTTTAATGAACAAAACGTCGGATTAACACTTTAGTCCTGATGGTGTTGGTGATCAGCAGGCCAGTGTGTTCTCCTCACAAGCGGCAGCAGCGTTTAGCCCAGGCACGGGCAAATGATATTAATGGTAAGTAAGTCGTAAAGTAGCTGTATTTCATCCATTCTTTCAGTGTTTTAACAGTCATTTCAATAAAGAGCCAAATACCGTAGAGCTTCAAAGACACATTTTTTGTTGTGACTTTGCTTTTGTTCATCTTCAATCGATATCAAAGCACGTGTTTTCTACATATTTCTACAAAACACTCCATCCATCTGCTCCTGCTCCGGCCCCTCTGTCAAAACTTTTAGAACCCATTGTGGCCCACGGGTCAAAACGTTTGCCCCCCCTCCCGGTTTAGCCACTGCTAACACGGCTAAATGCTGACTTTGTGTGTGCGACCTGATGCCAGGGTTATGAGCGCGCGCCACATCGGCTCCAGGTCAGAGCTGTCAAACGTGCCCCCGAAAGGAGGATTAGCACCAGAGGCTAACGAGACTAAGCGGGCGTCAGCAAAACAGAGGATCCGCCTGCAGCTAGCTGGGCTGGAGACACTTCAGACCTGAGTTGTGTCCGACGCCGACCTTCATGCCCCAGGAGGCTGACGAAGGTTTCACTGCTGCTGCAGCTTCACTTCCTGTCAGTCAGCGGGGCATTCAGCGACGCAGGCGGTCAACTGCGTTCCTTGTCTAATAAGGTGGAAAAATGCATGCGGGGTGGAAGGCTTGAGCCCGCACTGCCACCTAGTGTGCAAAATAACCGTCAATAAAATGAATGAATGAATGAAAAAAACTCTTTAACATGCAGAAGGCCAATAATAACCTCATATTTTTTCATGGTTTTGAAGCCATGGTAGCAACATGGCTGGGAGTTCCACCTTCCAACCGCGACACATAATGTCGGGCTTTGGCCAATTGTGCTGCAATAAATGCTCGAGAGGCTGGGGATGTATTATGTGACGGGCATGACGGGCCGCGATTAAAAATTTCAAAAATTTCCTGCAAAACAGGGCCCTCTTGTGGCGCTACGCCAGCATTGCAGCTGATGCTACGTGATCATTTTCCCCATTGCAGCGGACGGCGCAGCGTCAGCATTCGTACGAGGAATGCTTCCCATCATGCCTTGTGCGGGAGTCGGTCACTTTGGCTGGGCGTGTCACCCGAGTCCACATGGAACAACCTGAAGTGGTTTCCACCCAAATAGTTTATACAGCTTCCGCTGTTGCCACGGAAACCAAGGTGTACCCAGCGGCGGGCCGTGCATTTCACGCCTAGGCCATCAGCGATGCCATATTTAGTCTGCCCTAGATTAATACTCAGGCTCTCAGGCCTTCCAATCACGGGATGCGTACTGTATGTGTGAAGCTCAGCGTAAAGCCAGCAAGCTGGTCTTGGCATCACATATTCGAGATCCGATTGGCGGCCCCAACTGACGGTGGTGCGCTCACTAACAGTGCACAGGAGCATGCAACTGTGGTTTCTGAAGACCTCAGGCAGATTTTATAGAACCTGACAACACAAGCAAGCTGAAATATGATTGGATGAGAACTCTACCGTTGTTTACAACAGCGGGAGCAGTGCCACCAAGTGGATATTATACGACATGAAAAGAACTATGGAGAGTAACTTTATTATCAAATTTTTACAGCCCAAAACAATGGAAAAGAGCCAGTAACACTCCTGTGTCCATCTTTAAAAATTTTAATAGACTTACTGACAGGCATCTAGGAGCAAACACAAATGTGTTTCAAACACGCCTTCCTCAGTGAATTTCCCAGGCCTTGCACCTCTTTAGTATTAAATTTTTTATTTGAGAGTCTTTGTCTCTACCTATTTTCTGTCATGTTTATGGGAAAATGTACTTTTCTAAGAATGTTCAGGCCAGCAGAGACGGCCTTGGCTGAGTGTACCACACCCGCACTTCTTCCGATCGCTCCAACCTTTGATCGGATCGTGAAGTGGGCGCGGTTCTGAGGCTCCATCGCTGTCAGGAGCTCAGTGTGACTCGCTAGGTGTGAGTCATCCGGGCCTACAGGGGTCAGTGTGGCTACGTCTGCTCCCATTTAAAAGGCCACCGCCCGTCCTGCCCCCCCCTCAGACTGGAGGAGCCGCTGCAGCCTCAAGGTAAGACGCAGAAACCTCTCGCTGTGCTTTCAGCCCGGCTGCTGGCTGCCTCACATCTGGGCAGGAGAAACATCTACAGTAGGCAGAGAGCAGCCGGCGACCACAAATCACTTCCAGAAGTCCTGGGAGGAAGACAGGGAGGGAGGGAAAAAGAAAGAAAAGAAAAACAAGCAAAAGGCCAAAAGAGATTTTTATTTGGACTCTGTTTTCGTGGTGGCGTGGAGGAACTGTGAAGGAGCAGTAGAGGAATTTCAGAGGAGTTGCGGAGGAGGTGTGGAGTAGTTGTGGAGGAGGTGTGGAGGAGTTGTGTTGTGGAGGAGGTGTGGAGGAGTTGTAGAGCTTTCGCTCCCTGTACGACGCTGGGGCTGTGGCGGTTGTGTAAAAGTTAGAAAAAAAAAGAAAAGCGGAGGAAATAACTTAAGTGTTAGTGAGTTATTTCCCGGTGTAGCGCAACTATTTGTGTCGGCTGTTGCTAGGCGACGTGGCGACCCTCACACGCTTCCTGTCTGTCCGAGGGTCAAAGTCGAGGAAACTGCAGCCCTGAAGTCATGATAAACACTGGACCAAGCCTGTGTGTGTGCGTGTGTGTGTGAGAGAGAGAGAGAGAGAGAGAGAGAGAGAGAGAGAGAGAGACACGCACAAACACACGCTCCCGACGTCTTCCAATCAGTTTGCTATATGGTGTTTTTTATCTTATCTTTTTTATCTGGCTGCCACGCCCACTGGTGCGCCCTGGTCAATAAACCAAGCACACCCAGCGGAGGATTTTACAGCCTGCCGGGCTGGAACGAGGCTAACTGCTGGAATCTTAAGCAACAGTGTCAGTGCCTTGCGCAGCAACCTCCGGCAAAAGCTAACGTGCTAACTCACCAGCCTGCAACACCGAGCTGTGCCCCCTAGTGGCAATTCCGGCGCCACCTGCTGCTCTCTTCGCGTGCCTGCAAGGCCACCGAGCTGCGGAACTCAAACACAAACCTTCACCTCTGGAAATGTGTTGCTGTTGTTGCTGCTGCTGCTGCCTGATGAAGTCCTGCCTCCCTGCAGGTTCACCAACATGGCACTGGTTTCGGAGTTCCTGGGCCAACTAACGCTAGCCTACGGCGGGGTGAGTTACATCACACAGGTGTTCTGATTTGCTTCACTGCTGCCATCAAGTGGCTGGAATGAGTTGAAGAGGGAAGACAGTTGCCCCCATAGTGCTAACCGCCATTGTTAGCAAGAGTTTACGCTTTGAGTGCTGCTAGTACACTTAACACTAAGTTTTGCTGCCAGCAAACACAAGCAGAACATGGAGTTAGCGGTGGTGGCTAACAGCTTTGCGACACAATTCAGCGGCTGTACTTTATGAATAGCCTTAAAACTAAAGTTGCTTGTGTCACAATACACTCACAGTGTACGTTGTTAGCACAGTTCATGCCGGTGTAGGTACAAAATCTGTCCGGCCTACGGAATCTGTCCGGGGTCCGCCATTTCCGGCGATTTCAGTCGCGATTTCCGGCAATTTCAATGACGTGGCAAACTGTCATTGGCTTAGCGGTGTCTGTAAGGCTACGAGATCTGTTCGGGGGTTCGGCGATTGTCGATGGCGTTGCATACGACAACTCTATTAGGACAAACTACAAACGAACGAACGAATGAACAATCGATCGATAGATTGAGAATGTAATCTGTCTATCTAAACTCACATTAATTTTTCATTATTGTCTGGCCCAAAAGATTTGTTCCTACCTATTTATTGCCCTCCCAAAATTTGCCATCTTGCATCTATCTATCTATCTATCTATCTATCTATCTATCTATCTATCTATCTATCTATCGACCGCAATGTAGTTTCTATATATGTATCTGTTCGACTGCAATGTAGTTTGTCCTAATAGTGTTGCCGTAAGACCCCGGACAGATTCCGCAGGCCGGACAAATTTTGTACCTACACCGGTAATGGCGCTAAAACAGTCAGCCCTGTTAACACTGGTAGCGTTGTTTGCTCTGTGTAGCTATCAGATGTGTAGCTGTGTGTCCTACTGTCCTCAGGAGGAGCCGGACCGACTCTACCCGACCGTGGTGCCAGTGAAAGACTTTGATCCATCCAGAGATGCCGCCAGGATCGAGACAGCCATCAAGACAAAAGGTTAGCGCTCCCAAAAAATAACAGCACCACCAGCAGGAAAACGACACCGTTGACACCTTGAAGTGATGTTCCATCTTTCACTTTGCCGAAAATGATTTTGGCCACGTCCTGCCAGACTGACTGACTGCTGATGTTGCAGGTGTCGACGAGCAGACCATCATCGACATCCTGACCAGACGCAGCTACCCTCAGCGCCGAGAAATCGCCTTCGAGTACGAGCGACTGGCCAAGAAGGTCTGGAGGTTCCCATTGGGTGACTGTGAGCCAAACAGCCGGTTAACGCTTAGCTTCACAATTGATATTATCACCTTTCAGGACCTGATGACGGCCCTGAAGGGGGCGCTGTCTGGCTCCCTGGAAGCTCTGATGCTGGGTCTGATGAGGAGCACCACGCAGTACGACGCCTTCGAACTCAAAAACTCCATGAAGGTTCAAAGCGGTCGAGATTTGCCGACTGTTCCAGGCTCGGCGACGACGTCACAAACGTTTTCTGATGGATTTTTTTTAGGGTCTGGGGACGGACGAGGAGGCGCTCATCGAGCTCGTCTGTTCCAGGAGCAGTGTAGAAATGATGGAGATCAAGAGGGTTTACAGAGAAAGTATGTCGGGGGTTCTAAACATTTAAAATCAGAAGTGAAGTTGTGTGGTTTTGAATTTAAGTTAAAGCCTTTAAAACATTAGCTAACATTAGCATCATAAGTCGATGGAGCAAAAGGGCCGACATCATGTGATACAAGAGTGTAGCTGTTGAAAGGCCCTTTGATCATCATGAGGAGCATCGGCCTTCAGCATTGAGCAACCAAGCATCCGTGTTTCTCTGCAGTGTTCAAGAAGGAGCTGGAGAAGGACGTCGCTGGAGACACGTCAGGAAACTTTGCCAAGCTGCTGCTGGCTCTGCTGCAGGTATGGCCTGAAGCTGATCAGCGGTGTTAGCCGCTAACAAGCCTTAGCATGTTTTTGTTCAAGTTTTAATAGCGGCAGAAGGTTCTTCTTCTTCTTCTTTTCTGGCAAGTGGCAACCAATTTGTTCGGTGCATTACTGCCACCTAGTACGCTGGAGTGTGGTACAGAAGAACCACCTCCCTTTCCCTCTATACTGCATACAATACTGTATAATACTACTAAATGTTTTTTTTTTTTTTTAAAAAAGAATAAAAATAAATAGATTCTTTTGATTACTCCCGAGTTCATTGAGAAGTTAAATTGTGCTTTACATATATATCTTCTTTTTCAATATTATTTAATATTGCTTTCAGATTAAAAACTTCTACCACACTTTGCCTTATTTCCTTCATCAGCTGTTTTCTGCTTATCTCATACTTTTACGTTCACAAATGACCAGATGCACTGTTTCCTCTGTCATCCCTACATTCACACATCCCAAATGGATGTTTTTCCCAATATTTGTAAGCTATTGTTTAAATTTGCATGCACTAGTTTCAGCCTCGCTATTGATCGATTGTTCCCTTTTGCTTCTCTCATTTTTTCCTACTCGCTGTTGAATTTGATAAAAAAAAAAAAAAAAAAAAAAGCCTTTCCTTATTTTTTATTTTTCCTTTTCTCTCTTTTGAATTGCTTGATGGAAATTTCCTATTTGCCGTCTAGACGAAACGGGACGATCCGTCAAACGTGGTCGACTACGAGAAGATCGACAACGATGCCAGAGTGAGTTGACACGAAACGCTTCACAAAAAACACACACAAAAAAAACAGATTGTGGAAATCTGTCTAGTTAGCCGTTAGCATCGCCTTTGAAAGGATTCTATTATTTATTTATTCATTTATTTGTTTTTTAAATTTCAGTCTCTGTATGAAGCCGGAGTGAAGAGGAAGGGAACCGACGTGTTGACCTGGGTCGGCATCATGTCTCAGCGGAGCGTCCCCCACCTGCAGAAAGGTGAACTGAAGCGTCACACAGCCACAGTCACTCCAGATTGACGGCCGACTGTTGTCTAAAGCGGTTTGTGTCTCTGCGTGTGTGTGTGTGTGTGTGTGTGTGTGTGGGCGGGCAGTGTTTGAGCGCTACAAGAGCTACAGTCCATACGACATGAAGGAGAGCATCAGGAAGGAGGTGAAGGGCGACCTGGAGAAGTCCTTCCTCACTCTGGGTAACACTCTCTCTCACACACACACACACACACACACACACACACACACACACACACACACACACACACACACGGCAAAGACATCCATTCCAACAAACCAGTGGTGCTACGTTGAAAAGTCAAGATGTGGGGTTGTCAGGATTTCTTGGGGACTTGGGAATGTGTGATTGTGCAATTGTGTGATTGTGCTTGTGCGTCGGCCGGGTGGTTTGTGTTGTTGTTGATGAGGATTCCCGGCTGGTTGAGTTTTAAGATGTCGCTCCTGCTGACGCACACATGTTTGTATTTGTGTGTTTGTATATGTGTGTGTGTGTGTGTGTGTGTGTATGTGTGTCCACACAGTGGAGTGCTTCGAGAACCGACAGCTGTACTTCGCCAACAGACTGAACGAGGCCATGAAGGTACAGCTTCCTGTTTCACCCTGATTTTGGGTGAAGTATTCCTTTAAAATCCACAGTGCTACAACAAGAGTCCTTTTAACATTAATAATGATAATAATGATGATAATAATAATAATAATAATAATGATGATAATAACAATTCAACATATATATACTGTATACATACATATATATGAATATATATATATATATATATATATATATATTGTATACATACATACATATATACAGTAAGTATATACAGTACATATAAAAGTAAGAATTGCATTGTCTGGTGAAATGCTTACATTGATGGAAGAAGAAACACCTGAATCTTCAGACGAGAAGCTGCTGCAGTTTACTAAGTGTGTGTGTGTGTGTGTTTTGTGTGCGCGCATAGACTAAAGGGGCAAAGGAGAAGGTGTTGACCAGGATCATGGTGTCTCGCTGTGAAGTGGACCTGATGAAGATCAGAACTGAGTTCAAGAGACAACACAAGCGCTCGCTGTACCAGACCATCGCTGTGCGTACCACTGTGTGTGTGTGTGTGTGCGCGCGTGTGTTTGTATATAAATATATATAATATATATTGGGAAATCAAGTTCTTTAAACAAAAGAATTAGAAAAAAAAAGATCTAGTGGGCTATAAAATAACTAAAACACAGTCAGAGACAAATAGCTAATATTGCTAACTAGTCAAGTTTTTAAGTTCCATTCAAAACAATGTTTATATATATCGTATATCCATGAGGATCCAAACATTTGAAAAAAAAAAAAAAAAATCACTTACACTTGAACTCCTCTGAGTTCCTGACACTCCACCAGCAGGTCAGAGAAGGTTTTTTTTTTTTTTTTTTAGGAGTTTATCTGATCTCCAGCGACTTCCATCGACTTCCTGACAGGAAGACCAGCCACAGCTGCTGCGTGAATCAGTGTCACCTGCGCTGGTGTTGGCGCCCCCTGGTGGGAGGCCTCAGCTACAGTTAAACGTGTTATTGACGGTTACTCTCTCTCTCTCTCTCTCTCTCTCTCTCTCCCTCTCTCTCGCTGTGTATGTGTGTGTGTTGTCCAGGAGCACACCAAGGGTGACTACCAGAAGGCCCTGCTCAGCCTGTGTGGAGGAGACGACTGAGGCACCAACTCCCAGCATGCCGCGGGGCATCCCCCGTGTGAGCGGACTGGTTGGTTCCCCGGGTGAGAGAGAGAAAAAGAGAGAGAATCCCGCCCCCAGTGCAAAATAAAGAGAATTATAAACAAAATGAAAGACTTTCAGCTGTGTTCTGGATGCTGTTTGATCAAATCACCACACGAGGGCGGCAGAGATCCGTGATGCGTTCATAGGGCGTCTGGGTGAAGCTAAACCCAGCCGCATCAGAGGTCGAGTGCCGGTGGGCAGGTTTGAATAAAGTAGCTTAACTGACGTTGTGGAAACATTTGGCAGTGACGTGCGGTGAGGCTCTTGGTTGGTGAGGCACTGACACTATCTCATGGGTGGGTAAACCTTTTGACTGGTGGGCCACAATGGGTCCTAAGATTTGACATGGAGTGTTTTGGTGACCCACCTCATAGGAGAAAAAAATATATCATGGGATATGTAGAAAACATGTGTTTTATTGTCAATTGAAAATGAACTAAAGCGTTGAAAAAAATTTTCTTTGAAGCCCCCCAGTATTTAGCTCTTTGTTGAAATGACTCTTAAAACACTGAAAAAATGGATGAAAAACAGCTATTTTATGACTTACTATTAATATAATTTATTCTTGTTCGGCGCCCTGGATTAAAAAGCTTTAAGCTGTTTTTTGTTTTTTTTTGTAGTTCATTATTGACGGTTTTATACGCTCAGCAAAACTAAATGGCTTCATGCAATATCATGTTTTCAGACACCTTTAATATGCGCGCCAATTTTCCATTTCCAACAGGCTAATGCAGCCAAAATGTGTGTGGTACACATTTAGCTTTGCTGAGTGCATAAAAATGCGTAAAAAAACAACTAAAAAAGACAAAAAAATTGAAGCGATGCGGACAGTACTCAGTCTCACTGAGAGGGGGTGCCCAAGAACACATATTGGAGTCATGGAGAGCGACAGAAACAGCGGCCTGAGGTCCCATCAACCAACATTTTTCCAAAACGCTTTGGAAAAAAACCATCTTCAAAAATGTTCCTGTTTACATGGAGATGCTGGAGACAACTGAAAGCAATGTAGTACCTGTTCCAGGCCTGGTGTGGCGCCACAAGTTTACTCCCCGGAGGGCAGAAGAAGGAGAACAACACCTGAAGCACACCGTGTTGAAAGAAGCAGGAGCTCGCTAACAACATTAGCACCACGGAGAACAGAAATAAAGAGCACACGTGAAAAGACGGTGTGGATAAATGACAGAGTTCGGCTTCGAGTTACGTTTCGTAGGTTTTGCTATTTAGGTTTCCTGATAAATGACGTTTGAAAAGAGTAATTATTTTCACTTTGCACACAATCCATGTTGGATCCACAGGGACCGTGCGTTATTGTTCACTATTGTTTGCGGCTTGTTGCAGTGGAGGTTTAATGGGAAGACTGCAGGGTGATCATTAGTAGCAGTAACAAGTCCGCTGTCTGACGTGGCTGTTGTTGTTGTGAGGGGTCATCTGCACCTCACGGCAGCTCAGGTTGCAAGGCGGGGCGAGGGGTTTAGAGCTGGAACATCAGCGTTTCCAATCCTCAAACTCATCCACCCCGGAGAGAGAGTTGTACGCACGGCCGATACGACAAAATGTTTTAGCGTTTTCAGAGAAACCCGATTTTTGTGTAAACGAGCCGTGAGTTTGGTTGAACCTCAGCTGCTCTCTGACTTCGCATCTCGCCCGTGTATTTGAACAAGAAAATCGTCAAATTCAGCAATGTTGACGATGAACGAGGAAATTATTCAATTCAAAAATGAAAATTGAGAAAGAGCACAGAGCAGAGAACTGAAATTTTATTTTGGAATTTTATGTAGTGAGTACGTCAATGCTTCAGATCTGCTTGTTTTACCAGCTGCAGTTAAAAAAAATGAAGCTTTGAACTTATTTCCACATCTTATTTGAACTAAATTTTGGGAGAAATTGGGCTAGCTTTAGCCTTAGCAGCCTGTGGGAAGTTCCTCCCTGATCCAAAAGGGACCACCCAGAAAGCAACAGTGACAGAAAATCTTCCCATTTGTTGTCAGTGTCCCGCCCCTGAGAGTGTCCCTCACCCGCTGATCAAAGAACCACTGATTCATTTGCCTCCAAAACCTCCAGATTTTTTTCCTTCTTGTATTTTTTTTAAAATTTGCGCTGGGCTGGTCGTCGGCAACAGACACGGAGAGAGAAACTGACGAATCAGGCGGCAGCGGCGGTGGCCCCTGGGCGCCAGTGATGCAAATTGGCTGTGACACGCCCCTCGTTAGCAACGATGCTCGTCGCAACGGCGGCGGCTGACAGCTGCTCGTCAACATCGTCTTTTGAGGGAAATTTTGCAACAATTGAGATTCCACGCAAGCGCCGGCGGTGAGACACGTCTCCGTTGTCAGACGAACCCTTTTTTAAAAGTTGGGCAAAGAGCGACGGCACGTGTGGAACCTTTGATTGGAAGTCTGTTTCCACACAGGTTCGAGGTTGAAGTGAGACGTCGCGCCAACGCAAAAACGCAGTCTTCGTTGTTTTTGTCACAACGTCTTGATGCCGGAGATGGAAATTTGTCCTCTGGTCGTTCAGTCGCGTCTGATAAACGAGCTGACGGCTGCCGTGGAAGTAGGCGCTCCGGCTCTGGGGAGGGAGGGGCCTCATTGAAATAAACACACCTCAACATGCTGCAGCGACTGAACCCAGTCACATGACCTGGTCAGAATGTCCAATCAGACACAGCCGAAGGGAAAATAAAGGCCGTACAAAAAGACTGGAGGAGCTTCTGGTTCCAAAAAGAAAAAAAAAAAAAAAAAATGGCATTCAATTTTTTGGCCAGCAGGCAGAGTTGGTTGCAAAAATACAGGTGAGGAGCCCTAAATTCACACCGTTACAAATTAGTTATGTTTCTACTGGTCCAAATCCCAAGTAAAAGAGAAAAACAGATATAAGACTGAATGGTGTTGGCAAACTATGGACCGGGGCCATATGCGGTCCGTTAAGCTTTATAATCCATCCCACCAAACTTGAAGAAATGATATTAATTGTAAGTAAGTCATAAAATAGCTGTAATTAATTTCCATTTTTTCAGTATTTTAACAGTGATTTCAATAAAGAGCTAAATACTGTGGGGCTTCAAACAGATATTTTGTTGTAACTTTGCTTTTGATAATTTTCAATTGACATTAAAGCAACCGACCTCTCGGCTCCAGGACTGGTGGATGACGTCACAGTGACTCAGCCCCTCTCTGCATACAGTCGGTGGTCACACACGCCCCCTGGTGGCTGGTAGCACAGCTCACAAGCTCCTCCCACTCCTGTGGAAAAGAGTCAAGAGTTCAAAAAGCAGCAAAGTCGAGTCATTTCAAGCGGTTCTGACTCATCACAAGCCATCTTGAATGGTTGTTGACGTGGAGGCTAGATTTTAAATGTTGGCGAGATAATCAAAAGCAACCAGTTCAGGATCCTGTCAGGCCCAGTCACGTGTCATGTGTCGCCGGGCAGAACAGCCAGATTACCCTCCGCCTTTTAACTATGCTTTTGTGATTGTCCCTCTCCCTTTTCCACGTTTTGAGATTGCAGATATGTAAAGTGCAATACCAACATAATGTATTATTATCATTACCTGTCAAAGGTCTCCTTCACTTCGCAGCCATGTGGTCTGAGACTGAGCTGCCTCCCACTCCGACTCCACCGGGCGGGGCTTTTCAAACAGCATGCTAGTCTACCGTCGAGTAGAAGAAAAAAAACACACATTCGAGAATGAGGCCGAGCGACGACGTTGTCCGCCAGCTAGCTTTTAGCACAGCGCTAACTGATCCTCACCGTGCCGCTGTTCTCAGCAGGGAAACATTTTAATCGTAGATTCTGCAGCTGACAGATGATCCTCACAGACAGTGAGGTCACTACCTGATTTATGTAATTCCACCTCAAACCACCTTACTTCTACTTCCACCTCAAAGAAACAAACAACCAAAAAAAGAAAGAAACGGGGAGGTTGTGGTGGCGGTCGCGCGGATGTTCGACGGAGCAGCACATGGTCATACCTTGGCAGCTCACAGGGGGGCGCTGTTTGCTCCTGCTGAGAGACAACAGGGATGACTTATTAGCATGTCTTCAGGATATGCAAATTGAAGTGTGTACGTGTGCGTGCGTGCGTGTGTGTGTGTGTGTGTGTGTGTGTGTGTGTGAAGGGAGAATACAAATCACGGCAGACATGACACTTTTTTAATTTTGCTGATGAATGCAATGCTTCAGAACGAGGAAGGATTGATGGCGGCTGGTAATGAACTCTTTAGCGCCGAGACACCGCCGGGTTTTTCATTACTGTCCCGGGTGACGACGCTCGGCCACAAATCAGCGGCGCTCAGGGTTGTCACCGCAGAAGAAGACCTCCGTGTGTGTGTGTGTGTGTGTGTGTGTGTGTGTGTGTGCGCGTGCGTACGTGTGTGTGTGTTCTCCAGTGCGATGGGACCAGGTGGAACCTCAACGGTGGAGCTCGGCAGCAGAAATCAGGATCGGCTAACTCCACATCGCTCCACACCTGGCTGGCTGCAGGTTTGCGGAGGAGGAACTACTTTCTCTCTGTATCCCTCCGCCGAGCCAGAAGAGGAGACGTTTCTTTGTTTTCTGTTTAATTGAGTCAGCCTGTGTGCGTGTTCGTGTGTGTGTGTGTGTGTGTGTGTGTGTGTGTGTGTGTGTGTAATAGCCTCCATTCATTATGAGGCTGGTTGATTTTCATTTACTCCGACAATTAAAGTGAGCAGCTGAGGAGGTGATGGAGGCAGTGGGACGTCCAGAGGTCGGCCGCAGCTCTCAGTGATGAATTAAGTGCCCTCATCAGGACACACACACACACACACACACACACACACACTAGGGGAAACTGCTCTCGTATCAAGTAAGAGGGGAGGGGGAGGGGCTGAGGAAGGAAACCAAACTAACCACCAAACACGAAAATCACATGACTCCGGCGTGGTCACCGTGCGCCCATGTCGTTGAATTCTACCTCCACTAGGGGGCGCCGCTGAGCCGATCCACACTTCTCGTTAGTTCTGCCGTTCTGCTCCACTTACCCTCCTCCACCAGCCCGCCGGTCGTCTTGAGAGCTGGAGATGGGGACGAGGGCGGCGCACTTGAGAGGACATCGGAGAACCATCCGGACTTTCCCATGTGGCCGACCTTCCCGGAACATTCCACCCGGATGGTTCCACCTGGCTGCTCGTCCTGTGTTTGTGTGTGTGTGGCAGCACAGCAGGACACGCAGCAGCAGCGGAAGAAGAAGAAGAAGAAGAAGAAGAAGAAGAAGAAGAAGAAGAAGAAGAAGAAGAAGAAGAAGAAGAAGAAGAAGAAGAAGAAGATTTTTTCAACTGGAATACAGAAAAAGAAAGATAAGGTCCTTTTTTTTTTTTTTTTACAAGAAAATAAAGTTTTGTCACAAACATACAACCACACAGATGACAATTATACGAATGCACACTCATACACACAGACGAAGAAGAAGAAGAAGACAAAGACGGAGAAGATTTTTGGATTTTTGCAACCACAATGTTTTTCACTGGGATCCGATTAAAAGAAAGATAAATTGCTTATATATTTTTTTTTTACAAGACAGTAAAGATTTGTTAATGCATAGAATCACACAGATGAAAAGAAGAAGAAGAAGAAGAAGAACCTCCTGACCTCTGTGGCGCCGTTTCAACGGCCGGCGTCCCATCGAATTAGCGGTGCTGTGTGAAAGACAAAGGTAATGGGAAGGAGCCGCGCAGCGCAGCGCCGCCGATTGGCCCGTCAGCTAATTAGAATGATATCGCGTCCGACGCTAATAAGAAGCAGAGGAAATAAATAACGCACCGACGGCTTAATAAAGCGTTGGAAATGTGCCGAGGCCAGCGCTTCTTCCTGTTTACTGATGGGCCGCTGATGGAGCCAAAGCTCCTTCCTGATTATTCATCTTGATTAATCTGGACGGGGAATTAGCCGCTGAGGGATGACGGGGGAGCGCCGCCGCCTCTTTAATTGTTTTTCCTCTCGCGCGGCCGGCGCGCAACTTTGCTCAGCGCTGTGAACTGTTGACTGTGTGAATCTGATGGGGCTTTGGCTCCTTCAGTTCGGATTTTTTTATTTATTTTTTTTTGAAACAACCCTGGAAGGACATGCGTCTGCCAAGATCATTGCTAGGCCACACAACCCTCAGGTTAAGGAAACAACCCTCAGATTGACAACACAACCCTCAGATTGACAACACAACCCTCAGATTGACAACACAACCCTCAGATTGACAACACAACCCTCAGATTGACAACACAACCCTCAGATTAATAACACAACCCTCAGATTAACAACACAACCCTTATTTGACAGGAGCAAGGTTCTCATGTTTCTCGCCTCCTGGTGGCACAAACACAAGGAAAGAAAAGCAGCGTGTTGGATTCGAGGCTCGACACCCCCGCGCCCCCCCGCCCCGGTTCACTCCGCCCCGGGCGGAGTTTAGTCCTGCTTTGTACTTCTGCTTGATTTCACTTGTTGTCGTCGAGTCTCAGCACAGAAAGTCTCTCTGATGAATTTTTGATTCTTTTTTTTGTTGTTGTTTCTCCCCTTGATTGCTCGAGACTCAGATGGTGAGACGGAGCGTCGCAGGAAGAAGCTTCTTGCACTTCAAAGTAACGGTGCAGCAGCAGGAAGAAGAAGAAGAAGAAGAAGAAGACTTTCAACAAGCTGTGGTGTGTGGCTCTTCTTCTTCTTCTTCTTCTTCTTCTTCTTTAGTGGTGGAGCCGCCTATAACAGCTTGATGCTGAGGAAGATGAACGGGGAACAGCTCCCCCTGTGGGTCAACGCCCGCTGGTGTGTGCTGGTGCCTGTGCCTGTCAGTGTGTTTGCATGTGAGTGCGAGTGTGTGAATGCGTGCGTACGTCATGCCAGTCAGTCGGGATGTCTCTCTCTCTCTCTCTCAGGGCCTCCTCACTCAGGGGTCCCCGCTGTCACCCACAGCTCCAGACGGTGGCGCTCTGCTGTTTGTCCTCGTCTCCGTCATTGACGTCTTGTGATGCAGCGAGCGAAGCGACGGCTCAGGGCTCAGCTTTTTAACGCTCGCGCTTGCTGTTTTGTCTGCCGCCGGCTGTAAACAACTGGCGCCCATGAAATATTCATGGTGCTTCCAGACATCAGAGGCTGCCGTCAGTCAGTCAGTCAGTCAGTCAGACGGAGGTTGATGTGTAAAGGAACGTCGATGAGGCTCTGATCCCTAAAAACCTGCTTTTGTCGTCTTTCAGCGACTATAAATATTCGTAAAACAGCAATGGAGTCACAAACACTCTGAGGCTGCAGCTGGAGGAGGAGGAGGAAGAAGAAGAAGAAGATGAAGAAGAAGAAGGTTGTTTCCCTCCGACACAAAGTCAACTTTGTCTCCCGCCTCGGGAGGCTCAAACTGCGGCTCCTCCCAGTGTGCGAAATACTGGGAGTTTCGGGGGGGTCTGACCCCCCTGATTAACCCATGAGACTCCCTCAAACCCTCAAAGCACAATTTTCAGTGGGTATCATATTTTTTCAAAAAGCTAAAATAATAATTATATATATATATCCTAGTCAATAATGGTCACTAAAATGCCTTTAAGATCCCGTCTAATATTCCTTCCATCCATCCATTCTCAATACCTGCTTCCTCCTGCACTCAAGGTGGTGGGGGTCTGCTGGAGCCTCTCCCAGCTGTCTTAGGGCGAAGGCAGGGTGACACCCTGGATAAGTGTCCAGTTCATCACAGAGCCACATAGAGACAGATATAGATAGAAACAACCACACCTACGGTCAATTTAGAATTTCCAATTCGCCTCACATGCATGTTTTTGGACTGTGGGAGGAAGCCGGAGAACCCGGAGAGAACTAATGCAGATACAGGGAGAAGATGCAAACTCCACACAGACAGGTCCCAGGCTGGGAATCGAACCCGTGAACTTCTTGCTGTGAGGTGGCAGCGCCACTGCGCCTGTGTACAACAATCAGCAACTCCCTCGAATACCGACGGGTATTTCACTCACTGCTCCTCCTCCGCCTCGAAGGTTCCAAATGACACCTTCACAACAGGCTCACGGCGCTTCAGGCCGAGAAAATGTTTCCTCCTCAGAGTCGGAGGAAGCACGTATGACTTTTAATCCCAACATGAAGATGAATCTGAACACGACTTTTCAATAAAAGCTCCTACACAGCGGTCAGAGCCGGACACACATCCTGCAGTGGCCTCTGGGGCCGCGTTAGCGTTAGCATCGCGCTAGCTCAGGCTGCTAACTCTTGTCCTCCTCTTGTTTCCACCAGCAGGAAGTGACACGTGACTCTCCTTCTTCCTGTGTAGCTTTCAGGGATGGGGTGTCCATTTGCAGAGGGTCTGCATTTAACCTGCTGCTGATAGCCACACACACACACACACACACACACACACACACACACACACGCGCGCGCGTAGTAGACTCTGGATGAGTTGTGTGTGTTTCCTCTGGACGTTTAAACTCTGTGTGAGAGTCGCACCTCGGCCATTAGGCCCCTGAAGGAGGCGCCGAGCCGCCGACTCCATCACCGAGAACAAACAGCACTCTGGGAAACGAGCGGCGTCTCTGATGGATCCGCCGCCGCGTCCAGACGGCCCATTCTGGAGACGGCGGCCCGGCATGATGGTCGCCGGCGTCAGATTAACGAGCTTGTCGGTGGAGCGTCGCGGCGATTCAGCCGCGGGTTAATTAAACATTTACATACAGATGCCCGGTGATCTGTTGCGGCGTCACATTATTTAAAAACATCAATATGCACTTTAATCAGGAGCAGCGGGCGGGAGCACGGCTAATTGGCGCCACGCTGGCTGCCGCAGCTCCAGGACAAGCCGCTTCCTTCCCTCCGTCTGCTCGCTAATGTGCTTCTGCCGCTTCTTCCTCCCGATCAGCGCTCTTATTCTGACGGGATTCTCCATCCTCCCCCAGGTTTAGACATTAAATGGCGTTAATTTGTCGTGTAAAAGCCGGCAAATTCTGTGAAAAGCAGCAGCAGTCAGTGTTCAGGCTTCAGACTTAAAGACGCTTCCAGTTATTAACTAGTTTCCTCATGACTCAAAAACTCCCCTGATAAAAACAAAGAAGGACTCGTTCACTAACACTATGTTGAAAAGCCTTTTTTTCTGTCATTGTTTAATCTCCCAACAAAAAAGATCTGGCTTGCTGTGGAACTTCTGAAGTATTTTGCAATCTGTGCCTGGTGGCTTGGTAGCTAGCGGCGCTAAGCAGAAGCTAAGGATGCTAATGCAGTGGTGGGCAAAATTTTTGACTGGGGGGGGCACAATGGGTTATACAATGTGACAGGGGACCTTCCGTGTAATGGAAGGAGCCCTATCTCCCTCCATTGTTGAGTGGGAGGTGGGCGTGGTCCCCACTCACTTCCTGTCTAGGCTTATTCATGTAACCAGGTGCATCTGGAAGCCAATTAGAGACATTTTGCAGAATTAATGAGTCTTCCTCCCCCTTCGCTGTTTGAAGCCAGGGCGGAGCAGCTCGTTAGGCTCGTTAGCGCCCGAGGAGGGAATCTGATTGGACGCCTAGTCTCGGAGGGACTTCCTGCCTCCTTCCTTCCTCCCCCCACCATGTCTCCTTGTTTTCCATCCCACCCTGATGTTGACACGCTCCTACCTCCGATCAGCCACTCCCCATCGCAGGAAACCTCCACCCCAGGGCACCGTCGCATCCTGCAGCGCCCCCTTCTGTCCACTCAGACAAAGCGGTGAAAAGTTCCTCGCTCGTCGTCTTCCAGGCAGTGGGACAACTGTTGCAGCCAACTGTTGAGTCAAGTTTTTTCACCAAGCAGCCCAAACTGGAAGATGGAGGATAAATCAGCAGCTATAGAGGTTAAACAGCAGGTAGAAGAAGACTGGAGGCATCAACTACCCTTTGGTGGTCACACAAACCCTGAATGACTGGGAGAAAAACCTTTTCTTTGGAATTACAGCATTTGCTTTAGCTAAAATTGAACGAAAGTCAGAAGTTAAAGTCAACTTATTTAAGCACAATAAGATAATAACATGAAAAAGCCGACAAAATTAAACATTTAAATGAATAATAAGAAATGTTTTGCTTCTCAGATTTGTGAGTTCAGCAGAAGTGTGTTGTGTTTGTCTTTTTTTTTTTTCCCCATGCACTAAACAAAGTGCAGAAGAAGCTGCTGCCAGTTGGTTTGATGAAGCTGAATATGTAATTTAATGTAGCATGTCGTGGTTTTTATCACTGGACTTAATTGTCTTTTCGTCCTCTGTTTTCTTCAGCAAGAGTCAGCAGACGCCAGGGACTGTGGGAAATCACGTGACCTGCCGGGGACCCGGAGACCCGGGTGGGGTCGGTCTGCGTCCATCCTGCGATGATCCAACATGGCCGTCGTCCGCTGAAAGCAGACGGTCGATGCAGTGTGTGGGAGGGGGAGGCTCTCTTAAAGGACGCAAGATGCTTCAACAAGTTCATTGGTTAGTGACCTAAGGGGTCATCATGGAAAACAATTGGGAAGGGGGAAGTTAGATAGTTAGATAAATAAATAAATAAATAAATAAATAAATAAATATAATAATAATAATAATAATAATAATAATAATAATAATAATAATAATAATAATAATAATCTTTTCCACAAAATGTTATTTTTGCAAATTGGAAAAATATAAAATATCTTTGATTGAAAAAAAATAATAATAAATGTTTCCAACACTGTCAAATGTTCTGTTTGTTCGGTGACGTCCTGGACCCACAACAACAACACACTGACTCACACACTCACAGGTCATGTGATGTCTTTGTTCGTCGTGCGTGATTTAAATGTTTTGTCATCTCCCACCAGCAGCAACCACTTTCCGTTTGTCAAGCTCGCCGTTAATTAAGATTAATGACCAACCTTTGTGTGTGTGTGTGTGTGTGTGTGTGTGTGTGGCCTGTAGAGCGGAGATGTGCAAAAGTAAAACAGGAAAACAGAAAACTGTTTGGTTTTTTTTTTTTGTTTTTTTTTTACAACGTGATGTGTTGTTAAGACAACGTGGCTTCTAATTTGCATCTCGGTAAAAATAGAAACAAACACATTTGTGCTGTGAAGCCACAATTTCAGGTAAAAATATTTTAAAATAAATACATACAAATTAAAACATATTGAAGAGGAAATAATATTTACATGTTTTTGCTTCATAATAATTTGCTTAATAAAGACATTTTTTGATTTGTACAAAAAAACGTAAAATGTAGATGATTTTGAAAACAACCAAAAATATTTTTAATTATCAACTGTGAAATAGCTATGATTTTTTTTTTCCGAAAAGAAAAAAAGACACGTTCAAAAAAAGCAAAAGCGGAAAAGAAAAGAAAAGAAGAGAGAAGAAAAGTGGGACTCGGCGCTGGCGAAGCAGATGAATTGGGTTTCCTGGCCGCCGCGGCTCCGGGTTCCCCGCAGAGACGCAACATTTCCCAGGAGTCCGTCTGTCTGTCACGCTTGGAGCGGCCGTCCCATCTTAATCTGTTCTGCATGCTAAGCAGATTGTTATAAATGCTGTTTATGGTCCTGCGATGACAAGTGTGAAGGGCACCGGCAGGATTTATCGCGGGATTATCTCCGCCGGTCGTGAATAGACGGGGCGGCTTGTAAAATGACCCCCGGGGTAATAAAAAAAGAGGAGCCGTTCCGCCGGGACAATGACACCAGGAGCCGCTTTTATGGCGGTCGGAATAATAATAATAATAATGATGATAATAATAATAATAGCACTGGAGGCCGACGGCCCATCACAAATGTCTTTATTTGCTTTGCATGTAGGTTTTTACTGCTTAAGAAAAAAGCCAAAACAACAAAAAGGTCTTGAATAGGACACGATGTGTTTTATACGAGTTGAGCAAAATTCATTACATCCAAATTAGCAGAATTACAGAAGTGGCTTCAGAATCATTTAAATGTATATAAAAATTCCTGGAGACAAGAAAAGAAAAAAAAAACCCCAGCGTACAAGCATTGACAGAGGCGTTCAGGAAGAGCCAGCTAGCAGCTAACAGCTAGCCTCCCATTAGCCTGGGGGTAAAAGCCAGATACACGAGCAGAAACCAACAAGCACAGATGGGCGTCGCTGTTTGTTTGGTCCCTGAACTGAAAGAGTAAATAAGCGAACGCCGCCGTCGGCGACGGGACGTTCGCTGACACGCCGGCGTGGCGGGGAAAAAAAAATGGGTCAGGAAGATGCAGCAGCAGCCGCAGCCGCGCTCCACCAAATGTCCGACTGGCTGCCGAGGCGAGAACGCAGCCATCCCATCCAACATATGGTGGCAGGGAGGCGCGGCCTCGTGGTCCCGAGACCCCCGAGAGCCCCGGGGGTCAGTTTACACTGCCGTGCCAGTACAAAGGCGTCAGTCACATGGTACAACCAGTCGGCAGAGAGAGAGAGACAGAGAGGGGGGGACAAAGACAGTGGGGAGAGAGAGAGTGGGAGTGAGGGGGAGGAGAGAGAGAGAGAGAGAGAGAGAGAGAGAGAGAGAGAGAGAGAGAGAGTAACAGAGTTGATCCCAGACCCGCTGAGGCTCAGTGGCTGGACCATCCTGGACCCTCCGCTGACCTTGACCCCTTAACCAGCCAGAGGTGTGGCTGTCCGACAAACAACCAAACAACAGCGCCCCCTACGTCAACTCTGAAACTCACCACTCTCTGCACCCCCGCCCCCACTGCCTGCCCCGGAGCAGCATCAGATCCCTGGAAATGGCCAAACTCCTCGTGAAATATTTATTAAGCACAAAAAGGAGAAAAGACAAACAAGCAAAAGAGAATCTCTGTCTTTGTTTAACAAGGGGGCGGGGACGGCTCAGTATCAGCTGATGTTAACAACCAATGACAATCCAGACCGGATTTCCAAACTTGGGTAAAGAATAGAATAGAACAGAATAGAAGAGAATAGATGTACTTTATTGATCCCAAATTGGAAAAAAACCAAAAAACAAAGAACCGTGTTCTGCACTAGACTGGACTGGTCTAAACTAGATTAGACTGGGTTAGACTAAAACTGAACTAGACTAAACTGGATTAGACTGGACCAGACAAGACTGGACTAAACTAAACTGGATTAGACTGGACTGAACTAAACTGGAATTAACTCGACTAGACAGGACTGGACTAGACAGGACTGGACTAGACTGGACTAAACTGGACCAGACTGGACCAGGAGATGGGCCAGAGGGTCAGGAGGAAGAGGAGGAGCATTAGGAGGAAGAGGAGGAGGAAGACAAGGAGAAGGAGGAAGAATGGGGATGAGAAGGAGGAGGTGGGATGGGGAGGAGGAAGAGGAGCAGCAGGAGGAGGAGGAGGAGGAGGAGGAGTAGTAGCAGTAGGAGGAGGTGGAGTGGGGAGGAGGAGGAGCAGTAGGTGGAGAAGGAGGAGGAGTGGAGGAGGAAGAGTATGGGGAGGAGCAGGAGGAGGAAGAAGAAGATCGTGAAGACCACAAGAGTGCGGCCTCCTGCCACTGGCCGTGCTGGCTAAGGTCAAGCTAGCCTGAAGTCCGGCTGTCTGAGCCGTCCACTGACACTGAGTGTGGAACCATGGGAAATCTGTGGAGCTCAAAGGTTCAACTAGCTTTCAAACTACCAATTTAGCTGAGATCAGGAAGTTAACGCCTGTCCTTAAACAATGCCCTCGCCTCTGTTGTCCACAGTGCGGCGCAACAGTCGCCACAGAACAAGACTTCCTGGTTCCTGATCGTTGCTAGCGCTAGCGACTGTGCCGAGACGCTAACGCTAGGGACCGTGCCGAGACGCTAACGCTAGCGACCGTGCCGAGACGCTAGGCTTGCCCTGGGCGCCGTCGGGCAGATCACCAAGTACACAATCTGTCGCCGTGCCGACCAGCTGCCAGCGTGTGAATAAATCATCCTTCTCAGCTAGAGGTGAATCTGTTTGATTTCTCCGTGTGACCCAGATAACCAGGCTTCCCCTGCGACTGCGTGTGTGTCTCCCTGTCAGTCTGAACGTGGCACTGACGGTTCGGCAGAACATTAAGTGATGTTTTAATTATCAACTTTCATTTTCTCTTTCTTTTCTTTTTGAACTTCCATCCATCTATTTTCAATAGCCGCTTCTTCCTGAGCTCAGGGTTGTGCGGTCTGATGGAACTTGAATTTTTTTATTTTAACACTGCACAAACAACAACAACAACAACAGCATCAGAGCCGAAGTTAAGACGCAAACAATTGATTTGACTCCTTTCACTTTAAAAAAAATAAATAATTATTGTCATCATTTAGCTATCAACTAACAAACCAACTAACAAAACATATACAGGAGGGGCACACGCAAATACATGCATATTATATATGTGTATACATACGTACATGTATATGCATATATGTATATATACAGTATGTATATATTATATATGTATTTGTATATATATATGTGTGTACATGTACATGAATATACAGTACATATGTATGACAGACAAGAGTTATCAGAGTTATCAGCCCAGCGCCACCTGAAGCTAAAAATGAACGATTAAGTCTGGAGAATATTAACGTTATGAAAGTTGGAAATCACTGGAGATTCAGAACCCGGAAAGTTTGCTCATGTCAGGGGGCAATAAAGGTCGGGTGCCCCGGCGGGGCAGGAGTTTATTGCAAATAAATGAGTCTTGTTTTTGTTTCACACGCCCACTAACTATCCCACCCCCCACCCCCCACACACACACACACACACAAACACCCCCTCCCCTCTAAATGGTTTGCGGCAGGTGGCTCCACCCCCTCATAACACACCTGTGTGTTGTGGTGATGGTGATGTGGGACTGACGCCCCCCTGCAGCCATCAGGTGGGTTTCGACGCCGGAGGCCGCGGAGCAACGGTGACCTTGTGACCCCTGTTCAGCGTCAGCTCCGCTCACATGCAGCCAGAGGGCGCTGTTTTCTTCGATCGCGGCGGGTGCACGGCCGGTGGGGGCTCTGAACGCATCCTGGCAATTCAAAAAAGGAAGTTCTGTTTTTGCTACAGAGATTAAAAAAATATTAATAAAAAAAAGTCCGTCCGTCTGAAAAGTCATTCAGCTGCCGACGGGTCACAGGGGTAAGAAATTAGAAATTAGAAATGAAATTGGAAATTAGGGCCTCAAGAACAGAAAAACAATTATTAAGATAGATTTTTTTTTTTTTTAAGTTTCCATTTCGAGAATAAAGCTGAAATTTTGTGATTAAAGCGGAACTTTTGGAGATTTCAGTTTAAATTTTGAGGTAAAAGTCTGGACTGTGGGAGGATGCTGGAGAACCCGGAGAGAACCCACGCAGACGCAGAGAGAACATGCAAACTCCAGCGCCAGGGCAGCAGCGCTGACCACTGCAGCACCGTGTCGCCGTTTTCAATCATCAAAAGTATTTTATTTCATTTTACATCTGCAGAAATAACATCGATGTTCAACATTATACTTTCTCTTGAGAAGGAAGTTAGGAGTGTTTCCGCTGAGGCCGCTGTTTGGACCTGACGGTGTTGTTTCCTGGGGACGGAGGCGACCTGCGTGTCCCTCCGACCTCCTCGGTGATGTTCGGCCTCCAGCATCTCCTTTATTTCTCCTCCTTCCCATTTTGCGACGGCTTTAATTTTACGGCCCCGTTGAGGAATCTTTTCCGCGGCTGCTCGATCGTAAAACTCACACCTCGCAGCGACGCTTCAAAGGAGTGCCCGGCGCAGGAGGAGGAGCTCCACCTGCTGGGCGGAGGAGCAGATTGACAGGGCAGCCGGAGATAATTGCTGGTGAGGGGCCGGGGACGGAGCTGCGAAAGGCTGCAGCTGCAGCAGGAAGGGCAGCTTCCACATCGGGTGAACTAGTGGTCAAAGCTCACCTGGAGGCGCAGGAACTAGCACCGCGCACGTCGACAACCTCCCCGGAGAACCGCTAGCCTGCTTAGCACACATTTGCTAACAGCAGCGAACATTGAAAGAGTTAGAACAGAAGACAGCGGCTCGGTAGCAGCGGTAGTTTTGACTTTAGACCGGCGGTGGGCTAACTTTTTGACTGGTGGGCCACAATGGGTAACCCTAACCCCAAAACACTGAAATACAGCTATTTTAGGACTATTTCATTTTTTACTTACTATTAATGTGATTTCTTCTAGTTCAGCGGACTGTATTAAAAAGCTTAATGGGCCGCATATGGCCCCTGGAGCGTAGTTTGCCCGTGCCTGCTTTAGACGCTATGAACACTGGCTAGGTATGTAGCCAGGTGCGGTTGATGCTAATGCTAATTGTCAGCAGCAAACGTAGCCAGCGCTCACTGGCTGTGCCTTGTTCAGTAGTAGAGCCAGTTACTAATCTGGATTAGATTTAATCCAGGTGGCGCTGTGCAGACTGTTTCCTCCCCGTCTCATTAAAAAAACAGGAGCTTCTTTCAGCGCGTTTCATCACCTGATAAATTCATTCATCCGTGTTTAATAAGGCATGTTGCCGTCTGGCTGTGCGTGTGTGTGTGTACGTTTGTGTGTGTGTGTGCGCGCGCGTATTAGCGATCTTGTTCTTCTTCTCTGCTCCTTGTTGTTCTCCTCCCGCTCCGTCGTGCCTCCTCAGTAGAGAAGCTGTTAATTAGTGCTTTGGAGAGACGTTCAGGGACACCTTGTTATCCCCGCCACTCCCTCCCTCCGTCATCTTTAATTAACGAGCGACAGAGAAGGATTAATTACCGTCCGGTGCTAATTGTGCCGGCGGTATTTTTGTGTGAGTGACTCGCCTTTTCACGCGGCTGAAACTCGAACCAGCGCGGTTGCACGCATTTCCTGCAGGGGGCAGCGGTGAGCCAGAGAGAAAATGCAGGTGAGTGACTCCGCTCCCCTCAAATTTTTGATGGATGACCTTGATGACCTTTGATGGATGGGGGGCGGGGACTTGGGCAGGAAGTGGCGGTGGGCTGTCATGTGACAGGAAGTGGTTAATGGGGAGAACGCGTGACGTCTCAGAGTCACGTGTTGCGGACGTTGCGGATCGGTAGGTGAGCTGCATCTGGACCAGAGCGAGGCCTCCTTCTCCTGGTCGGAGGCCTCGGCCGGTCCCTCCCCGGCCGTCTTGTCCTCCAGCGACTGGGCAGTGTTGAAGCTGTGTTGGGTGGAATATCTAAGACGGGGGTCCCGGTAGACGGCGTCGGACGAGGACACGGTGGAGAGGCCCTCACTTCTTCGTCCTTCTCCTGTTCCTTTTTCTTCTCCTCACCTCTTCCTCCCTTTTGCCTCCTCTGCTCTCTTCTTCCTCCTCCTCCTCCTCCTCCTCCTCTTCATCCTCCTAACCTGTACCTCCTCTTCTTCCTCCTGCTCAGTTCCTCCTCCTCCTCACCTCCTCGTCTTCTTCTCTACCTCCTCCCCTCTCACCCTCCTCCTCTCCTCTACCCCTCACCTTCTCCTCTTCCTGCTTCTGTCAGTCGCACAATAAATATTTGAGAGCTTTAGTTGTTTTTTCTGTTTTGTTTATTTATTTATTTTAATTTTTTTTAACTTTAACTTTCGAGCAACTGGTCAGAGTTCAGATGAGAAGAGGGGGGAGGTGAGGGAGGAGGAGTTGTGGCCTTCAGGACCAACATAACTGAGTAGCTCTGCGTCTTTGGGCAACTGTAAAAGAATGAGGTGGACACACACACACACACACACACACACACACACACCACAATAATGCAGCTGTGATGTCAAATTTAGGCTTACAAAATATCTCCAGGATTCTGCTTGATTTTATTGTGTGATTGTATTCGACTTGCTGACCACACACACACACACACACACACACACACACACACACACACACACACGCGCGCATTACATAGCTATATGCCAACAATAATTGCTGGTGTTGTAAGTGAAGATGAGACATTTCTGTTTTACTGCGTTTATTTAAATGAAATGAAATAACAACAACGTGTGTGAGACGCGACATCATCATCATCATCATCATCATCATTCTCCTCTTCCTCCTGCTGCTGCCGCCGCCGCCGTTTTGTTGACACATAATGTACACCAAACAGCGGCTTTTAAATTGTCACGTTTCATGTTCCCTCCAAACATTTCCGGTGTTTTTAAAAAACCTGCGACAAAAATTCACACCTTCATTGTTTGCGAAAAAATAATTTGTTGCTCGGTTCAAGGCTGCATGCTGTAGATTATTTCTTGATTTATTTTATTTTTATATATAAAAAAAAAAGATTTGTCAGACAGGAATTTGTAAAAAAAAAAAACCAAACAAAAACAAAACAAAAACCTTCCTTCGCTCCAGATGGTTTTTTTGTTTTGTTTTGTTTTTATCTCTGCGCCTCTGACTTCTGTCTGTTGAAACAGTGTGTTTCCCACACAGCACAAGAATAAAGGACACACAGTCGGCTGCTGCTCATAATAATAATAATAATAATAATAATAATAATAATAATAATAATAATAATAATAATAATAATAATAATAATAATAATAATAATAATAATAATAATAATAATAATAATAATATACCCTGTACATTTTAAAGCAATAAGTGGTCTTCTTAATATCAGGAAAATTTTTCAAACCAAGGTTTGGAAGTCAGATATGGTGAGGAGCAGCCAGTATTCATGCAGCGGACGGATGGACGTACGGAGAGACGAATGGACGGACGGACGGACGGGCAGCAGAAAGTTTCACAGGTCTCCATAAAACAACAGCAACAACAACAACAACAACAGCAGGAAGACGAGTGAGGCTGCGGTGGGTCAGCTGACAGGAAACACAACAACTGGAGTTGGAATGAAAAGTCCGACGCTGCGGTTTGATGGACGGTTGGTCACTGGGTTGATTGATTTTATTTTGGCAGGGAGGAGGATTAATTTCAACTTCCTGTTGCGGCGGGAGTAGTGAAGAGAGGCAGGGGGGACGACCATCACTGTGACTCTCCGGCTCCGAGAAGAAAGAGAAGAAGAGTGAGAGTACACGGTGGGCTCCTCAACCTGACAAGGCCTCGAGATTTTCCCCTGGTGGAGGAGGAGAAGCAGGAGGAAGAGGAGGAGAAGGAGAGGGGGGAGTAGGAAGAGGAGGAGGAGGAAGAGGAGAAGGAGGCAGAGTAGTAGGAGGAGGAGGAAGAGTGGCCAGCCCGTCAGGTCAGAGGTCACTGTGCCTCCCTGGAAGCGTCAGTGCACCGCCACGGCGGACTGCAGCGCCGAGGCAGACAACGTGTCCCCGGGGCCGGCGGGGCTACTCCGCCCGGTGGCGGTGTGCGGGGAGGTGGGGCTCAAAGCCGGCGGGGAGGCGGCCAGGAAGGCCGGCAGGTGGACGGGAGCGCCGCCAGGCCGGCACGGAGGCGGGGGCGGGCCCGGCCCGGGCTTGATGGGCACCGGCACGGCGGGCAGGTTGGGCCCCCGTGGCAGACGGACTTGAGCGGGACGCCGTAGGCCGAGTAGTCGCTGAGCGCGGCGGCCGCGGGCTCCATCACGCCGGCGCCGTACACGTGCGGCCACGCCGAGGCCAGCTGGCTGTGCAGCGGGTAGCCCGCGGCGGGGAAGGCCGCCATCCCGCCGGGCACCTTGTACTCCCGGGCGATGATGTTCTCGATGGCGAACGGGTGCTTGAAGCCGGAGCCCGGCTGGCTCGCCGGGCTCAGCCCGTATCCGGGCGGCACCTGCGGCAGGTGCGCTGCGGCGGCTGCGGCAGCAGCGGCGGCGTGCAGCGCGCTGAGCCGCAGCTTGGCCTGCTGTTGCTGCTGCTGCTGCTGCTGCTGCTGCTGCTGCTGTTGCTGCTGCTGTAAAAAGTGCGCGGCGGCAACGTCGTGCTGCCGCAGCTGTTGCTGCTGCTGCTGCTGCTGCTGCTGCTTGCCGGCCGCCAGCAGGTCCACCTTGAAGCGCTTGCGGCGGCGCAGGAAGCTGCCGTTCTCGAACATGTCGCCGCAGCTCGGGTGCAGCGCCCAGAAGCTGCCCTTGCCCGGCTGGTCGGGCCGCCGCGGGATCTTGATGAAGCAGTCGTTGAAGGAGAGGTTGTGCCGGAGCGAGTTCTGCCAGCGCTGCGTGTTGTCGCGGTAGTAGGGGAAGCGCTCCATGATGAACTTGTAGATGTCACTCAGCGGCAGCATCTTCTCCGGGCAGCTCTGGATGGCCATGGCCGTCAGGGAGATGTACGAGTAGGGTGGCTTCTGCTCGCTGTACGTGTTCCTGCCCGGGCGAGGCATTGTCCCGCGAGGGGCCGGAACCGTGGCCGAGCTCTGAGGAGTATGGAGGGGGCTGACTGTCCCAAGTTGAGTTGGGTCCGCTGGGTTTTGCGGCAGCCGGGCCGGGGATCGGCGCTCAGGTGTCCCGGTGCCCGGCGCCCATGCTGCGCCGCTTCACCCGCACCGGAGTTGGTGCAAACTTTCAGAGAGGTGCCGCTGAGTATAGCGCCAACACCTGCCTCCCCTCCCCCTTCCCCCCGCCCCCTGGGCAGGTGCTGCAGGTGTAGCCCAGCCGAGCCGAGCCGAGCACAGCAGAGCCGCGCTAAGACGCGTCTGCCTCCTCCATGTCCCGGGCCGGGTGTGAGCAGGGCGGCAGTGACGGAGCAGAGACCCCCGGAGAGGAGCTTCATGAAGGGGCCCGGTCACATGATCGCAGTTAAGAGGAGGGAGGGGCTCAGCGTGTGTGTGTGTGTGTGTGTGTGTGTGTGTGTGTGTGTGTGTGTGTGTGTGTGTGTGTGTGTGTGTGTCACCGTCACTTCGGCGGTAAGAGAAGTCGAGAGACGCCCACAGAAGGAGCGCGATGCTCGGCACGAGTTGGGACGGAGCCCCGCTGCTGCACCAAGTGGAGGTATTTTTCCACGTGTGTGTGTGTGTGTGTGTGTGTGTGTGCGAGAGAGAGAGAGAGAGAGAGAGAGAGAGAGAGAGAGAGACCAATTTGTACTCGCCAAAAAAAAAATCAGCTTTAAAAAAAGAAAAGAAACGAATCGATCTGAGATAAATAAATAAGTAAATACGTGTAAATGGATGAATCAAGTTTTTCTGCGCCTTCTTCTAAAGATGTTTTTAATTGCTGAAGCGGAAGAACTTCGTTTTTCTTTAAAAACGATATCCTGTAAGTCTGCAGATGTTTTTTTCGTTCGTGGATAATTTTCGAAAATGCACTTCGGGGGAAAAACGGGAAACCACTGATATTTTGAAATTCCGTGCCGCTGCTGTCAGGACTCTTCCGCTGAAACATTCCTGCTGAAATTAATCTCATGTCACTCAGCTGAAAATTACATATTAAAATACTTTTACGGAATATTAACAATAATTACCATTAAAGTACATCTTAGTATTTTTGATTTCTTTTGCTGTGTAAATGAATCACTGAATGCTTTGGGTGACTAATTGAGATGAATAGAGAAAAATTAAAGAATAAAGCTGCGACCTCAGGATGGTAATCAGACTAATTAGGACACATTGTGACGTCATCGAGACCGCAGCAAGAGAAGAATGATAGCAAACGGCCCCGCTGAGAATTCAAGAGAGGGAGAGAGAGAGCGTGTGTGACCTTTGACCCCTGGCTGATGCTTCAGGATGCGCGGACATGCTCACATCAGTCGCCAGTGTCTGTTTGCATCTTTTCTGTCAACCGTTTATTTTCGTTACGAGGGGAAAATGAATAGAAGAAAACAATGGAGATGTTTCCGTTTGTGTTTGTTATTTGTATTTTTTGAAAGAATAGAAAGAAAAAGACAGGATTTATCTGTAATTGCATATTATCATTTGCAGTAATTCACGGTTATAACAAAGGACTCTTTCATCATTTTCAAATTGTTGTTTTATTGCCGTTTCTGTTATTTTCATTTTCACGCTGAAGTGTATTGTGTACATACATTTTTTTTCTATATTTATAGATTTGCAAAAATATCAGTTATCTATTTTTTCTCAACTAATGTGAAAAAAAAGAAATGTACTAAATAATGCTAATAATACAGGTGTGTGTCTCAAAACTTATGTTGAAAGGAAATTTATTAATGAATACACGTCACACGTCAGCGACTGTAGAACTAACGGCCAATCAGAATCATAATTCATTTTTTGCAAAGAAAACGTGAAAAATAATCATTGATAATTATTTTGTCAAAAGCCTAAATATTAGAAATAGGCGTCATTTCAATTGTAAAAAAAATTGTATCATTATTGTTGAAAGAAAGTTACTGAAAAAGTCAGTTAATTACATAACTGCAAAAAAATTATATTGAATTTTAATAAAATCGTTACCATATTTAATATTATTAGATTTTATGAATACTTTTATTATTGTGTTTTATTTTTATGAATGATACCCATCAATTCTCATATCATTATGAGCAGCACATACACACAGACACACACACACACACACACACACACACACACACCTGGCTAAGCTGCAGGCTGGAAGCAGAAGTTCTGAGATCAGCCCTGAGGTCGAGCACAGCAGCCCAGTGTTGAGACTGGACCACAGGAGCAGAAGAACATAAAGGAGGTGGTACTCGTGTGTGTGCGGGGGCGGGGGCGGGTGACGTAAGTAATACTGCAACCGGCCACCAGGGGGAATCAGTCAGGCATTTCCGCCTGTCAGCTTGGGAAAAAGCCAACAACAAATCAGTTCTGTCAAAAAATAACAAGAGGAAGCAGACGCAGGAAATCAAACTCATCAATCCACCTGAGCGTGCGTGCGTGCGTGCGTGTGTGTGCGCGTGTGTCTGTGCGTGTGTGTGCGCGCAGGCGCGTACAGTTAACTCATATTGTTCAGGTAAAATATGATGATCTCCGAAGGCAGTTTAGTCAAGCGGCAGAGAGCTGCAGCTGTGAATTAATGATCATCTCCATCAATGATCAGTGTGTGTGTGTGGGGAGGGGGTGGGGTGGGGTGGGGGGTGGTGTGTGTGTGTGTGTGTGTGTGGGATTCTTCAAGTGCCTCTAAAGTGTCAGCGGATGATGAGAAGCGTGCTGAAGCACCAACGCTGCTGCTGCTGCTGCTGCTGCTGCTAGTCTGCATTTCAAAACCTCTCTCTAACACACACACACACACACACACACGAGCGCACACACACATACACACACACACACACAGGATGCTGCAGGCTGACGGAACATGAACATGAATCTTAATGTGCGCTTTAACAACCGCAAGTGAACGACTGTCTCTATTTTCTGTATCCGGGGGTAAAAAAAAAAAAAAAATGAAAGTGCGGGCGCGCGACGGCGTGCTGGTGCATGATGGGAATTAGAGCGTTCACGGTGCTGCAAAGCCAGAAGGATGCGCGCGGTAATGAAGAGGGAATGTTGCGCCGGGGAAATATTTACCACTCATCAAATCCTGGTTGATCTGCCGCGTGAGCGAGCCGGCGGCTTTTTTCGCCTGACACGTTAAAAAAAAAAGAAAAAAGAAAGAGGCAGATGAGACGCTAGCTGCTGACAAAGCTAATAGTGATGATAACAGCGATTCCAATGGCAACATTTGTATCGGTTATTCATTGAAATTAGAGTAATAAGATCGATACTTTGGTTTAGTACCGGTCTGGGCGAAGAGGTGACATTGAAAGTCAGTAAGTCATAAATTTAGCTGGATTTCATTTTTTTTTCAGTGTTTTCAGAGTCATTTCAATAAAGAGCTAAATATTTTGTTGGAACGGTTTGGTACAATTTGTATACATTGAATACTATGTTTGAAGGAGTACATGGCTGCCCATTGAGTTGGAATAAAATGGTAAATGGAAGACAGACATTGAACAGTATGGACAAATATTTTCAATTTAGCTAAAATGCTCAAATTTGGCGACACTCCACGGACTTGGTACTACTACTACTACTACTACTACTAATAATAATAATAATAATAATAATACGTATTACTTTTTAATCATAAAGATGTAAAATAATACATAAGAAAATGTGAACAGACTTTGCCCGTCCCGATTCATCAATGACATCATCATCAGGCGACGCCGCTTCAAGACATGGGCCCAAATGTTGTCGTTTTCCTCAAATGTGCTAGCGCTGGCGCTAGCAACTTCCTCCAATCGAGTGCAGCCAATCAGGCGTGAGCTTGATGTCGAGTCAGCAGCTCCTGATTTCTTTCGCTGTTGAGTTTGTGTTTCACACACACACACACACACACACACACACACACACACACGGCCGGGTGTCGTCTGAGGAGTGTTGTGTTTGTGGACGTCTCGGTAAAAATGAGCTCTGTGATATAATTATTCCATGTGCTGGGACGCTGCAGCCAATTAGATTGGAGGTAATTCAGTGTGATACAACTCAATTAAATTCCTCCTGACTGGGATTTATGGAGCCTCAGCGGCTCCTCGGCGGCGGCCAATGGGAAGCCAGAGAATCTGTCCAGTCCTGATGCTGCATTTCTGCAGCTCAATTAAACAGCCCAGCAATGAGGAGCTTCCACTGGCCTGTCCTCACCCTCCTCCTCCTCCTCCTCCTCCTCCTCCTCCTCCTCCTCACCACCCTCACCCACTTCTCCTTCCCTTCCTCCTCCTCCTCTCCTCCTACCTTCCCATTACCCCATCAAACTCCCCCTCCCCACCCTTCTCCTCCTTCACCTCCTACTCCTCCTCCTTCTCCTCCCTGCTCTCCTCCTCCCCACCACTCCTCTTCCTCCTCCTGCTTCTCCTCCCTCCTTCCCCCTCCTCCTCCCCCTCCCTCCTATCCTCGTCCTCTCCTCCCTCGACTCCTCCTCCTGCTGCTTCTCCACTCCTCCTCCTCCTCCTCCTCCTCCTCTTCCTCCTCCGCCTCCTCCTCCTCCTCCTCCCACCTCTCCCCCTGCTCACCCACCCACCCAGCGCTACAAGCTAACATTGAATGTTAGCAGCGATGTTAACGGAACGGACAGATGTTCTCCATGGTTCCCACACTCACGGCGGGCGTGCACGGCGGCGCCCGGGAGCCGTGTTCACCAATCCCACTGTGGCGATGCCAGAAACTCCCCACTGACGGGCTCTGTGTGCTGCGCCCTGTAGACGGACCGGTGGAGACCTAGAGGGCTCGACAGACGGACGAGGATTTAAACAAGACCCCCCTCAACCCCCCACCGACATGATGCTGTTAATCCTGGTCAGGTGATGCAGGGCCTACTGTAATAATAATAATAATAATAGTAGAATAGTATACTTTGTACACTTTAAAGCAGGGGTGTCAAACTCAAATTACACACTGGGGCCAAAATGTAAAACTTGGACAAAGGCCGACATTGATATTGAAAATATCTTCCTCCAGAAGGAACAGTGAAGCTTCTCATATGGACCCAAGCAAGTTTTGCTTCAACCTGAATATGGGACAAGCAAAGCTTAATACTATACAATAAAAAACGTCATATCAAACACATGCCAAATCAAATTTCATATAACAAAAACGTATCAAAATAAATAAATTATAAGTAAATAAAAATTGTAAAAGCCTCTTTTTTATTTGCAGCCTTCTGATTTGAAATACAACAGTAACCTCTATCCACAGGGTAATAATACATTTAAAATATATATGATAAAATAACAACAATAAAACAATTAAGTCATAATAATATCCTTCAATGATTTGTCCTGTCCTGATTGACGTGCGCCAAAGTACCAGCAGAGCATTCTGGGATTTGTAGTATTAGTTACCTAATTACCTCACGGGCCAAATACAATTACACTGCTGGGCCACATTTTGACCAGAGTTTGACATCGACGCTTTAAAGCAGCAACTTCTCTTCTTCATATCATGAAAAGGGCCAATTGTGTTTCAATGCGTACCTAACTTGAGAATTGCTCTCAGCCCATTCTCTCTCTCTCTCTCTCTCTCTCTCTCTCTCTCTCTCTCTCTCTCTCTGCCAGCCAAACTCTGATGGTGTCAGCAGTGCGTCTCCCTCCAGTGACCCCAGATGGGCTCGACTGAGGCGTCTCGGCCTTTTGTCTAGATTGGAGGTGGTGTTTCAGGTTGAGCTGATTCCAGCACATTGAACTTTGAACTGGCTGAGCTGGGAACCCAGTCTGTGGACCCGGGACTCTGACATGAGGGCAGCGACTTGAGTCTATGTTCTGGAGGCAGAGTGTTAAGACAACTCGACAGATCAAACTCATTGGGGTCTGACAAAAGTATTGGATTGAGTCTATTTTTGTTTTTCTTTAAGCTTGTGTAAAATACACAAAAAAGCAATAAATGCAAATAAAATAATTAAATTAATGAAGAAATAAATTAATGACATGAATTTTTTTTAATACATTAAAATAAATATGAATAATTTAAGAATGCAGCAGCATTAATGATCTTCTGCAAAAAAAAAAAAAAACACATTATAAACATTTGTAGACAAAAGACAAAAATCATGTTAATAATATGAAAATGGTTAAATCATCCCAGCTGATCAGCTGACTTCAGAGTTCCCCTGAGTAAGATCGTCATTTTGTTCTGCGTAACTGTCGACGCTCAAAGAAACATGTTTGAAAGAAGAAACTAACAAAAACAACAACAACAAATAATGGGGCTTGAGCAAAGCCGGTGGTTCTTAGGTGCAGTGCCGCAGCTCTCCACCAGGGAGGGGAGGAAGGAGGCACACCCACGCTCCCCCGTCGCACGTCACCTCGGTCGAGGCGTGTCCCATTAGAACTTTATGGATCCCCTCTCCGCCGACAGTCGGCGGGCCATGTGACCGGGCGGTGACATCACGGTGCAATTACAGCCTGTTTAGCTGCGTTGCTGGTCCTGGTTAACGAGGGTCTGGAGCGCCGTTAGCCAGCGCTCAGCTCCTTCAGCGCTAAAAGCCGTTTGGCATCTGGGTGCCGCCGCCGCCGCCGCCGCCGCCAAGTGCCGCCGCCATGAATATTTAATTAAAAATGACTCATGTAATTCCTCCTCGGGAGTTATCACCCCTCCAGCCGGTTTGGGAATTTAATTATTAGCGGCCTTTTTGTTTCCACGTGCCGCTCGGCGCTGTCGCGATTGATGTAACATAAACTTCATTAAAGATTAAAGTGGGATTCTTTAATTACGGGGGGCCACCGCAGAATTAGCCAAGTCAGTGATGTGCAAATGAGAGCATTATTTCAGAAACATGCTGGAAGTGGTTATGCTAATTGGCCGGGGGGTTCACAGTGGCAGACCTCTCTACTGGCGGCTGCGTATTCATTAAATGCACTATGCAAATTTAATGTAGCAGCCGCGCGTAATGCCTTGTTAATTTATTCAGATTTATTGGATGGGACTTGTAAAAAGTGCCAATTTAATTAGCCCACCTCCTTCGGACGGCGGCCGGTTATCGCCCCGCGTCTCCAGGAGAAGGAAAAGGCGGCGTTTAAAGCGCATCAGACGCCTTTAACGGCCGGCGAAATCACCTCCACGGCGCCCCCGGGAGGCGTGAGGAGGCGAGGCCGAGGTGGGCCCCCCACCCTGGCAAAACAACGGCACCTGCTCGGCAGGTCGGACCCCCGGACAGCCGTTAAGTCTCCTCCGGGGCCAAACGGGAAGTGGAAGAACTCAGTGGCGCCACCTAGCGAGTCTGCGTCCACCCGGTGGCCAAACTGTTTGTTGAACTTGTCTGTTGCACCGTTGACATCAGGGGGGCTGGAATGACTGGGTGGGTGGTCCTCCTGTCGCCTTGTGACATGAGGCGAAGGGTCGGAGGTCAACAAGAGCAGAGGGGAGTATGGGCTGGCGACGGTCGGCTATTGATGCTAACACAGGCGTGGACAAACTACGGCACGGGGGGCCATATGCTGCCCATTATGCTTTTTAATCCGGCCCGCCGAACTTGAAGAAATTATATTAATAGTAAGTAAATTATAAAATCGCCGCATTTCATCCATTTTTTTCAGTCTTTTAAGAGTGATTTCAATAAAGAGCTAAATACCGTGGGGCTTCAAAGACACTGCTTTTGTTGTAACTTTGCTTTTGTTCATTTTCAATAGACATCAAAGCACGTTTCCTACATATCCCATGATAAGTTTTTCCCCTAATGACGTGGGTCACCTAAACACTCCATCCATCTGCTGCTGCTCCGGCCCCTCTGTCAAATTTTAGAGCCCCATTTGTGGCCCCACCAGTCAAAGAGTTTGCCCAACCCTGTGCTAACAGCTGCCGCCGAGCTAACAAGCGGTGAGTGGATTGGCCCTGAGGAGAACGAGGGCAATGGAGGAGTTTTTGTTTATTTTAATTTCTGAGCTTCAAAACGTTAAATTTTTCCTCATAATCAATCATTTTTTTTGTTTCGATGTTTAAATATGGAGCCTGTTGCATTTTAAGTTTTTTTTTGTGTGTGTAAAATGTTATTATGGTAGCCGCTACGCCACAAAGTTTGGCTTTAGCTCGTAGTCAATACTTCAGCCGCGTTGCAGACGACCGGAAGTTTTTACACAAGTTGCATCGCCTCACAAACAGAACTCTTATGGTTGTGTCACATTGTGTTGTGTTGTGTTGTGTTGTGGCGCTGCTGATCCTCCGCTAACAGCGGGCTCAGCCGGGATCTCTGGGTGTATTGACTCTTGAGCGACACGGCGTTTGTCTGCATTTGATCGCTAGCAGCGGCGGGGCTAAACCCACAGGCAGCCGACAGGAAATCCCGCCCCCCAACCGCCGCCCTCGGGGGTTTGGAGTGGGGGGAGTGGGGGGGGGGTAAAGTTGATGGTGGCTTACCGCCGTCTGACAGGAAAATGAAGCGGTAGCTTCCTTAAGGTCAAGATCAGCTGTGCAGGGGCTCGGCTCAGCCGTAAATGCCCGGTAATACCGGCTGGCTGATTGCTTGGCTCTCTAGACGTTGGCATGAGGGGCGGCGGTGGCGGCGGCGGCGGCGCGGCGGCGGCGGCTCTATTATCAGCCGAGCCTGCTGGGAAGCGACATCAGCGCCTCGTTGTTTGCCGAACACTTGACTCCGCTGCCGCTTGGACGCGCTGCTCCGGCGTCCTCGCCGCGCCGCATCAATCAACACGGCGGCGGTGGTGCGCAGGGAGGCGGCGGCGGCCGCCGCCGGCGCGGAAGTCATTAGACCGGATGAATCGGCTGCATTTACTCCTCCGTTATGCAATAATAAAGACAGAGGGCGTTGCGTGGCGACAAGGAAGCGATGGCTCGTATGGCCGCGCAGTGAGTGGAGCCGCTTCATGAGTGCGGAACGCAACATGTTTTAGCCCCGTGTTGACAGCACACCGCCGCTGCAAATACACGGTGCAGCCTCAGCCTCGGTCACTAAACCTGGGTGAGGTGTTAGTGACCTTTGTGATGTCACAAAGTGCGGATCGGGTCAGCTCGCTACTTTCTTGCTGCTTTTCCGCTAACGCAAACTAAAGGCAGGGAGGTGCTGAACGCCCAGTCAGTGTCCAAAGTGGGTACTGCAACCAGAAGATGGCGCTCTGGGTGCTCCTCTTGCACGGTCGTTGTTCCACCGTGCTAGCGTGCTACGCTATTGTTAGCACAGAGCGGCGCCTGAGTTCTGGGAGTTGTGACTGCTCCATACGGGCAGAACAGCACCAACAGGGGGCACTGTGATCTCACTTCCTGTGAGCTCCGGCCAATGACGACGACGACGGCAGTGAAAATGTTTCCTGATAAACCAAGTTGAGGTTTTTAAAAGACCCCCGATGTCTTGGGTTCTTTTAGCCGGAAGTAAAGCTAACTTGTTTAGCTGACCGACGAGAGCATTGATAACTGATAATGATGACAATTTTCTTTCATATTCGTCTCAAACTATCTTTTTCCATGAAGACCAAGAGATGTGCCCTGATGTAGCGGCTGTCTGTGGAACCTTTAAAAATCACTACCGCTGTTAAAATTCACTATCCCAAGCAGCCCAGCTCGCCGAAGACAAACACAAAACTTTTCCCCCTTCCCTGCAGCAATGTTTGTCCATTGTCTGCGCATATATTTGCGCCATAACTTTGTTTTCCCTCGCCTCGCCTCGAAACCCGGCTAACGAACGCCGCTTTCATTAGGCGGAGATTAGCCAGCGACTCTGTTTTGATATTAAGTCGGATTTGGAAGCAGCGGGGTGCTCCTGTCCGCTCAAAAAAAAAAAGTCCTCCTCAAACACATCGGCTGCCCGCCGTCCGTGTCCCAAAGTGTTTTTTCTGGGCTTAAGGCGGCGCACGCTGTCAATTAACTGGGGGGGAGAGCAGTCTGAGCCTCTAATCCGCCTCCTCGCTCCCATCCACGCAGTTTTTCCGACGGACGGAGGAAGAAGAGTCGTCGCTTCCGCCGCCTCCGTCGCCGTCATGGTCACTTCCCCTCGTGGCTCCGCCGCCGTCGTTGCTCCGGCAGCGGCGGTGACGGCGGGAGGCGCCGCCCAATCAAGATGGATGCGGGCCGCGGCGGCGGCGGGAGGCCACTCCATCTTCACACGGCCGCCCCGTGTCTGATGATCCCTTATCGTTAGCCCGGCTGACAGTGACGGAGCGGCCGCGCCGCCGCCGCCCGTGTATAAAAGTAACCTTCTTTCCATGATAATGGCCATCCGTCACTTCTTCAACCGGGGGGGGCGGGACTTAACGAGGACGCTTCAAACGGTTCCCGGGCCGTTATCATGCCGCTGATGTGTTCAGGGACCGCGGGGCCACAGAGCGGCCACCGAGCCGAATGGGCCCTTTTGCTCGGTGAATGAGTCGCGAGGGGGGAGAACGGGGGCGCAGCGCCCCCCCAACGGGGGGCGACTTGTATAGCAAGCAAACAATAAAGGAATAAATGTTGTTGTTTTTTATCCCTTTAAGATTAAAGGCAACAGCTTGCAAGACATTCTCTGGCTTAGAAAACACAACTCCAGTAGCTGATCTGCCCCCTTTCAAATGTCACATCCACACAGGGGGCGTTCAACTAACAATGAAGTTAGTTTAATTTAGTGTTGTTTAATCTTATTGTTTTTTCGTTGTTTAGACTTAGCCGACCTTAATTATTTTTGACACAAGGTGGCAGCAGTTGGGAAAAGCACATATGTTGAGATATAAAGCACTATATAAGTGCAGTCCATTTACCATTTAGTCCTGCTGTGCACGTCATAGCAAGAGTGGAATTGGTTTCAGCTGACGATGTTAAGGAATAATAGGAATTTTGCCATAACCAACAACTCAGACTAGTTTGAGTTCCAAGCAGTCGTCAAAGCCTTGGCCAAATCTAACATTCGCACAGTTCCAAACCTATGCCATCCAGTTACTGCCCTCTGAGAGACGCTACAAGACAATTGCCATTTTATTTATCCCAATTGCAATCGACATTCTGCATGTGAGAAACGCAAAAAAAAAAAAAAAAACACTTCAGGCGGTCGGAAAAAGGAGAAGAAAGGAAGAGAAAGAGCAGGGAAAAGAACAACAAGATGAAGACACGTTTGCATGTTTTGATAAAGGACTTTGTAATTAGCCTCCCATAGCGAGTTATAGCGACCGTTTAGCTCTAAACTGGGGAAATCTCTCGTCGGACTGGTCTCACAAGTCAAGCTAAGTTTTTTTTCCCTCGTGGCTGGGATTCTCAGTAAACATTCTGGCTTGCTTTTCTGGCATCAAGAGCAGTGTCACAATGCAGTCCATACACGTTTTCAAGCAATAAACTCCTGACAGTTAGTTGTATTTTGTTGACAGGAGTCAGCCGAGTATGATGGACTAATCCAGGAAGAATGGAATAATCTTTGTTTCTTCCCCAACAGGAAGCCCTGGAGCTGTTACCAAACCCCTGCACTGGTGTACAAGGAAGGGATCTGATTGGTCCATCCGATTACCCGCCCCGACTAATTAACTCCACCCGGCAGGTGTGTTATCATGTGACCTGACTGTTAGGACACCCCTGTGGTTGACAGAGGTACTGCAACAAAATACATTTTCCCACAGGTAGCCTCCAGCCAATTAGACGCTTCCTGACTCTTCACAGTCTGATTGGCTGCCTCTGATGGAGACAGATGGACGACTGGACGGCCGAAGCGCAGCAACGCTCGCGCAGCAGCACAACACAACAGATGTGGCCAAGTCAGCGGCCGCCACGGCAACATCTCCCCCTACTGTTCATAGTGAGCAGGGCAGAAAATTAGACTGGTGGTGGAGTGACAGAATTTCCGATTTGGAGCATTTAAAACAAGAAATGATACAAGATTTACGGCGGAGGATGCTAAATTCTTGACCATTTAACAAGGTTTCAGCCGTCAACAGTGTCCCGAGTCCCATTCCAGCGGACCGGGATGGGTTCCGTGAGCCTCACATTGAGCAACAGCCCAACACTCCTGATCACAGCTTCTTAATTAGAGAGCCGCTGGATCAGACAGCAGCAGGATTAGAGGGCTAATCCACTGAATCTCGGTAGCTTATGATCTGTTTATCTGACAGTGAACCAGCACCCAGTCCATCATTGCTGAGTGACGGGCCAACCAGAGCCAGCCGCTTTGTCACTTTGAGCCGTGTCTCAGTCGCAGTTGGGCAAAAATGTAAAACTTGGACAAAGTTTGCGGACCAACATTGATATTTACTGAAAAAAAAAAAAATCTTTGTCCGGATAGAACGGTGAACCCTTTTATTTGGACCCAAACAATTTTTGCTTCAACCAGAATATGGAACACGCAAAGCTTAATACAATGAATGACTTCATATTGCACACAATCGAAATTTCAAATATATTATTTTTTGATTTGCAGCCTTCTGATTTGAATTCAAACAGTAACCTTTTCCCGCGGGCCAATTATACATTTGAAAATAAAATAGCAATAATAAACCAGCTCTAGTAGTGATTTTGTTTTGCCTTGCTGGCCAAATATGTTGGCGCTGCGGGTCAAATATGGCCCCCGGGCCAGAGTTTGACACCTAAAGTATGTCTTAGTCTGTCTACCGTCCAAAGTCTAGTGGTGCATTCACCTGCCCTGGCAGGCCGTAGCGCCCTCTAGGTGATGTTTTGTGCAAACAGGGACCATGGTGGGATGGGAACCCAAGGGGGCAAAATCCCACCAATCAGGACTCGTCATCATCATCATCATCATCATCATCATCATCATCATCATCCTCCTGGACATGAGAGCCATGAAGACTCAAACCAACATCAACAGGGAGGGAAATAAAATACAAGCAACAACAGTTAGCACGTTAGCACTACCCTCCACTTACTTGGCAGTGTGTAAAAACAGAGGAGGATTTTTATAAAATATTATAGTTTAGTTCTGATGGTAAGTTTCAGTCAGATGTATCCATCCATCCATCTTCTATACCCGCTTATTCCAATTCAGGGTCACGGGGGTCTGCTGGAGCCTATCCCAGCTGTCTTAGGGCGAAGGTCCTGGACAAGTCGCCAGTTCATCACAGGGCCACATAGAGACAAACAAGCATTCACACTCACATGCACACCTACGGACAATTTAGAATATTCAATTGACCTCACATGCATGTTTTGGACTGTGGGAGGAAGCCGGAGAACCGGAGAGAACCCACGCAGACACGGGAGAACATGCAAACTCCACACAGAAAGGTCACAGGCCCGGGCCCGGAATACCACTGCGCCACCGTGTCGCCCCCGTCAGATGTATCATGAACATTTTAGATTGATTGAATGACTGCAAAATTGATGAATTAAGTTTACTTTGGAAAACAAATACTTTTATGTTGTTTTTTTAGTATTTTCATGTAACTCGACTATCTCGTGTGATATTTTTTTTTCATTTTTATTTTAGGCATCTTTGTTGGATTTAATTCAATTAATTAATATGTATGAATTAAGGGGAATGATTGCTGCGTCACAGGAACACATGTTGCATAATTTCAGCAGCTGTTGTGGATTGCATAATGTCAAACACACACACGCGCGCACACACACGCACACACACAGGTGGCTGTTACAAATTACGCAGCATTGACATTTTCACACCTCCAAATTAAATCTGCAAACAAATAATTACTCGGGTCAATGAGGACAATTAATCGCTGCCGCCTCAGAGACTGAATCTGCATATTGAATGAGCTCATTAACATAATGAGAGATGCAGCCGTGTAACACACGGCCCCACCTGGAAACCCTAATAAAAATATAATGCATTATAATATTTCTCTTGAAATTATGAAAGTATAATTGTATTATTATTATTATTATTATTATTATTATTATTATTATTATTATTATTAATGATAATAATCAATAATAATAATAATAATAATAAATAATAATAATATATAACTGATGAATGAAAAATGATAAATATCTTATCACTCTGAATTGCAGCATTAGTCACAGAATGAAATGGATCTTCCAGCTGTGTGACAGTGAGACACAGACAGACTGTATCTACTGATAGAAATGACTTGAATTTATGTGTCAAAATACAGTGAAATATGAATTTCTTTAGGTTTTAAGTGCTCTGTTAGTATGGCGTTTCCTTCAATAATTTTAGAAGGAAAACAAGCCCTCCTGCGTGACATCACACACACACACAACAAAAAAAAAAACTCAGAAAAACTGAGTTTCAAAAATTTTGATACTGGTGGAACAGGAGAAGTGAAATAAAAATGAGCATTTACAGGGTCGCATGAAAAGACAAAGATATTATTATTTAAAATAAATATTTGACAAACATTTACATAAAATATAATTTATTTTAACATTTAACACATTAAAAAAAACCCATTATAATTACGAAAAAAGAGTGAGACAGTGAGGAGTTTTAGTGCCACAGTAACTCAAAAAAAGAAGAAGAAGTGAGAAGTGACAGAAGTGTGTTCTGTCAATCCAGAGCCAAAATCCACGCATATCATTCTAACCACATAGGATAGCAGCCTTGATTATCGCTGAAGTCACTTCAAAGTATAAACTAAAGTTTTCAGTCAAACATGGCAAATGATTGCAAAAAGGTTTACGGTAAAAGAAAAAAAAAAAAAAAAGAATTGGCAGTATTTGCTTTAATTAGCGCAAAACTGCAGAGGAACAATATTTACCGTGGCAGATCTGTCTCCTAGTGGTCAAAGTGAGGAACCTTTTTTGTCGTGTTTCAGGCAACAGAATTCTTTACCTCAGTAATAAACCCACGACAAACAAACTGTATGCATGGGTGGTGTACACCTATGTGCTCCCTCAAAGCCACTTATGTCACCACTAATATATATTTTTTTAAAGAAGTTTAGCTGTTTCAGATTTTTCAGTGTCTTGAAGACATGCAGTATTCTTGCCACAGTTACGGTTTCACTTTTGCTGGAAGAGATTGGGCATCATGCACAGGCGCTTTAATTATAGAGACGCACTACATCTCGTCCACACTTTACCCTGCAGTTCTCATGAGGATTGTGTACTTCACCTGTATGCTATATTGTACACACACACACACGCATCATACTTGCTGTTTCGTGTGGAGTTTGAGACCTGGGAGGTGGGGTCAGAGGTCAGCGTGCAGCCTGACACAATCAGACTGTGGCCCTGTGTTCTCATGATCAGCAAAGAAGACTGTGTGTATGTGTGTGTGTGTGTGTGTGTGTGAGAGAGAGAGAGAGAGAGAGAGAGAGACAGAGAGAAAGAGATAGAGAGAGAGTGTCAGCACGACATACTGTGTTCACATTGTTGACATTCTGTCTGCTGCTGCTAATGTTGGAGTTGTTTGTTTGATTTTTCATGCTTTTTGCAGTTATTGCTGCAGAGCGCTTTCCTTTTTGATATTGAAGTAAATAAACTGATATGCCGCTGAGGGCTAACGGCCCTGTGATGCGCCCTGTAAGGCTTTCTTGGTGCTTTGCTGCCACCTAGAGGCATTAGTGTGAAAATGAATAGGTTATAGCCGGGCTCTATTTTGTTGGGCTCTATTCCCAACATCTTCTGAATTTTAAATTTTTAAAAACACATAAACACCCTGGAGATCCGAAGGTTAGTAAACGCCAACACATTTATCTTAAAGTAAACAATCCTAACGTTTTTTCTGGAAGTCAGTTAAACCAAGTAATGTAACGGAATTAAATACATCATTAACGACGTACAAACGGGAAAAACGCCCTTTTCATGCTAAGAGCACACATAACTCTACAGAAACTAGAACAGTTAAACCTGAACAGTTACTCACTGACGAGATTAAATCGTTGTGGAAGCTGATTAATATTCGATCTTCGACAACAGAAACGAAACAAAGCCAGGGGAAAACAAAGAGCAAGTTGGTTTCAAAACGCACGCACAAGACACTTATTGTGAAACAAAAACCAAAGTCTTCCCGGAAGCACGCTGACGCTGTCGTCTCCGAGCAGCGCGCCTCCCGCCTCACAGTGGAAGGAAGAGGCTAACGCTGTTAGCCTCGATAGCTTCGGTCCGAAGAGGAGCAGTAGTTGGCTAACAGTCGTCGGTCCCGTCATGGCGTACCAGCTGTACCGGAACACCACGCTGGGCAACAGCCTACAGGAGAGTCTGGACGAGCTCATCCAGGTAAGTCAAGCCGCTCCATTGAGCTCGATAGCCACAGTGCTGCTGCTGCTGCTGCTGCGATGCCTGTTAGCTCGCTGCGAGACTAGCCTTTGCTTTGCTGGCTGCAATTCGCTGCAGCTTCGGTCTGTGCCAGATAAGTGTTCTACTCATCTCCGTGTACAGCAACTGAACCACCTAACTAGCAACTCTTCTGTAGCTTAGTCAACATCTGCGTTACCGCTGGCTATAAAGGAGCTCAAGAGAAAGTAGGAACCCGAGGCGATGGTCGGCTGTACCCTGTCTTTAGCGGAGCGTTAGCATTCTCGAGTTATTTTAGACAAAGCTAAACGCAAGCTGGCACCACACAGCTGCTGCTGCTGCTGCTGCTGTTGTTGTTTTAAATTTGACATTAGAAGACACCATTAGTTTCACCATTGGATGTATTGACATACATCAAGTCATTGATGTATGTCGGAGCCATAAGGAGGTGAAAACATTACGTGTGGAGGGAAGCATCTGTGTTTTCCAAAGTTACTAGCATAGTTTTGCCGTGTGAACTTCTCTGCACCGGCTGATGTTCAGTGCTGTAAATAGTGTGTGTGTGTGTGTGTGTGTGTGTGTGTGTGTTCTCTCTCTCTCTCTCGCTCAGACTCAGCAGATCACACCTCAGCTGGCTCTTCAGGTGCTGCTCCAGTTTGATAAGGCCATCAACACAGCGCTGGCCAACCGAGTCCGCAACAGGGTCAACTTCCGGGTGAGTCCACCTGCGGTCTGTCCGCTCCTCCTAACAACAACAGTGGGCGCACGCTCGCACTACCTGACCTCTGACCTCTGAAGCGCGGTTAACTGCGCTGTGTCCGGGGTGTTTGCTGCAGTATGACGCGTGTGTGTGTGTCCGTCCGTCCATCATGCAGGGCTCCCTGAATACCTACCGCTTCTGCGACAACGTGTGGACGTTCGTCCTGAACGACGTGGAGTTCAGAGAGGTGACCGACCTCGTCAAGGTGGACAAGGTGAAGATTGTGGCCTGTGATGGGAAGAGCGAATCCACGCAGAGCAAGCTGGATAAATAGTGAGTTGTGTGTTTGTGTTTGCGTGTGCGTGTGTGTTTTCACCTCAAGGCTTATGTTGTCTTTTTTTGTTTGTTTGTTTCTGCAGATTCCTCACAGCGATCGAGACAGAAGGACCTGGACTGTACATATAATTTATTACAGCAGAGTCGTGTTTGTGTGTGCGTGTGTGTGTGCTTGTGTGCGTGTGTGTCGGAGCGGACCAGTCACAGTACCTGTAACAGATTTTCTTTTCTTCCTAAAATCAGTTTTCCGGAGGTTTGTTTTGAATTTTGTGTTGTTTTTGGAGCAGAAACATCATCATAATAAAAAAAAATATTTAAACGCTGTGCTTTTATGAAGTGTGTGGTTGCACTAAGGGAGGATTGATGGCGTCACCTGGGGTGAACCACAACATTTTTTTTTTAATGATTTTATCAACAGGAAATGTCTTGTACAGATTAAAGTGCTTTGAAAAGATTAACAATTTGTTCCTTTGCTCATCACAAACAAAACGCTGTGAACATTTTGCTGCAGTGGAGGTCAAAGTGTGTGTGTGTGTGTGTGTGTGTACTAGACAAAATAAGCCTCAGAGTAGAACCGCATCCGCTCCTCAGTACTGTGTGAGCTTCAGGCCCAGTGGAATGACCTCAGTTCCCAGGCCAAGCTACAGCACAAACGACGCTGGGAAAATAAAACTCTTCTGGTAATTTTCTGGTCTTTTTTTTTTTTTTGAAAGATAAAGAGTCCAGGACTTAAAAATCTTCAATAGAAAGATTTATTCTGAACCGCATTTCAGGTCAGAGTCGTCCTCTCAGCCGTTTGACAGGCATTTCTTTTTGTATTGTGGTCTCGTTTTGGACCAGTTGGGGTTTTTGGCCGCAGTACCTTGAGTGGCCACTGGCAAAGAATCGTTGCGCCTCCATATTGCCAGTCCGGCATCCAGGTCTATAATACTGTACATCCACAGTGCTGTAACACTGACAAAGCCTTAAAGCGACAGTGACCCTGAAGTCAAGCCTCTTGTCTCCTGTCGCCTCCTTTGCCACTAATATAAAAGCTCAACTAATATAAAAGTTCACATGTAAGAAAGAGTTTAAGAAGAGTTTGAGAGAGTATAAAAAAAAAAGCACCAGGTGGGGGCGCCGATCCTCAGCTCAGGAAGCGCTGGCAGGCCTTCTTCCAGCGGCAGGACGTGCACCATCGCTCCCGCTGCTCGATGCCGTAAACCCTCCGACACTTCTTGGCTTCGCCACGGAGCCTCCTGCCAGGCGAAGACACAAAGGAAGCGCTTGTGATGCCGCCATCTGGTGCGGTGGGGCGGAGGTGCAATGCAAATTGAGTCGTCGCTGTGTTTGTAGCAGTGGCGTAGTCGATATGATACGCAGGTGTACGTCGTACAACCACTAGAGAAGGTTCCAAAATGCCTTACAAGCACCAAAAATCAGAGTGCACTGCTCACCTGGACGTTACTTTGCAACTGACCTGCAAGGGGCGCTGCTGTGCTGCTGGAGCCACTGGTCTTCTACAAGGATGGAGCGCGGCCTGGAGGCCTGGCCCTGCAGAACAGGAGGGGGAGGGGGAACATGATGGGGGAGAGCGTGGTGGATAGAGGAGCCATGAACATTTATCATCACATCATTTACAACTTGAAGAGCAGCCTGCCTTGGCCTTCAGCAGCCTGCAGGTGGCAGCACCGCACACCACAAGATGGAAGAGAAACACGTCGCTAACGTGTGGGACTCAACCATCTGCCGAGCGCGAAATATAAATATTGAATATTAATTATATTGAATATAATTACACTGGGGGCCAAATTTGGCCCACGGGCCAGAGTTTGACACCTTCTTCATTTCTGAAACAAAATCAGTGCGTCGATCCCCACCTGGTAGGAGTGCTCTGATTGGACCTGCCAGGAGGCGCTGAGGGAGGAGGGCGCCGAGCGACTCAAGGCGGGTGAGGGAGGCCGAGTGCTTGGAGGGGAGGAGAGACGGGCGGGGCTAAAGGGCAGAGGAAGTGGAGGGGGCGGCGGTGACTCCCATTGGCTGGTCTCTGTGTAGTAGAAGTCCTCCTCGCTGCGCTGGTGGTCGCTGGAAGGTAACCACCAATTTGACTCACATTTACAAGGGAACATGTTTCAAGGTTAAGACAGTAGCGTCATTGTTCACAGGAAGATTTTCTTTCAGTAAATATCAATGTTGGCCTGGGAATTTGTCCATTTTGGCCCCACTGTGTATTTGAGTTTGACACCTCTGTTGTAAGACTTTAAGACTTTGATGTTTTAATATGTTATGTTTAATAAGTTGTAGCCACGCCCACAACTTTGTGGTCATTTGGACATTGCTGCCGATGTACACCAACATAAAAATACATTTTTAGTCTTTCTGCAACCATTGTGGGGTGCCCCCCGCTGGCCAAACAAGAGAATGCAGTTTTTTTAGAAATTCTTTAAAAGGGAAGCTCGCCCATCTGTTCTCTTTTCTACAGCCAACAATCTCTGAGCAGCAGCATGAGCGCCCCCACTGTCTGTCAGTCTCACCCACTGAAGTGCGTGATCCGGATGTGACGTCTGATCCCGACGATGGTGGTCAGCGCCTTGTCGCAGCCGGGCCACAGACATCGGAAGGTGGAGTTCTGTGC
>CM020505.1:16235628-16260628 GCA_009823395.1 Thamnaconus septentrionalis | reverse complement strand
TTCCTGCGTTGAGTGCCAATCGGGAGTTTTTTCACTTCCTCACCGCTACGTACTGGTGACGACGGAGACGTCTTAGTCAACTAGCGCATTGGTGTCAAACTCAATACATAATCACTACTCGAGCGGCCTGCCGCTGTTAATACAGCACATGTACTGCTGATACTACAAATCCTAGAATGCGCTGCTGGTATTTTGACAGCCCAGTTGTACTAACAGACTTAAATTCATGTTTTCTTTATGCACTTTTTCTTGCTACTCCAAGGCATGTGCCTTCATGGCTGCACATTCATTGAAGGATATTATTATGACCTCATTGATTAATTGTTATCGTATTTTTAAATTTATTATTAGCCACTGGAAAAAGATTACTGTAAAATTTTTTATTTGAAATTCGATTTTGCATGTGTACAATATGAAGCCATTTATTGCATAGTATTTAGCTTTGCTTTGTTCCATTGTTCAGTGCAGAAGCAAAACTCGTTTGGGTCCATATGAAAAAGTTCACTGTTCGATCTAATTCTACTTGAGTTTGACACCCCGACATACAGTGACGAAAAGAATTGACGAAAGCACCAATATAAAGATATTGTATCTCTATCACCTTTCTATTGATGTTCGTCTTCCAACGCTCTTGAATATCCGACAGTTGCGACGAATCAGGTGTTTTTACTTATTCGCTCGACATGTCATGAACACAACCCAAGAAGGTGCTGGCCAGGTCCCAACTCGAACCGAGTTCACACACTGACTCAAACAGCCGCAAACGTAACATGGCACGTTACGTACATGAAACTTTCGCCCTGAAACATCAACAAACAACATAATTCTCCCAAACACACAGTTGCCCAATGATTCCTCGTGGCTCCGGGGGCAAATGGAATGTAATCAGTGCGTCATCAAATTGGGCTCTTTAAAGAAACTTCTGACACTCCACTGCCGCAACATTTTCCTTCTGAGTGACGCCAACGAGGTCATGCGACGTATTTCCTGGTTGCTTCACCACTGTTATCTACTGCTGGCCAGTACCAGAAGTGACGTCAAGGTAACCATTACTCAGCATTAACAGTCACCTATTTTAACTGAATTTTGGGGCTTTGGTTTAACACATATGGCGTTGGATGTTCAAATAAGTAAAAACCCGACAGTAAAAACGTAACATTTTATGTGAAAGTTGAATACTTAAATTTTGATGTTGTGTCTTTGCCAGCAGATTCAGCTGATTTCCTAGGACCCCAAGATTCTTTGCAGCAGCACGGCAAACATCCTCGGATATAGGAGGCTGCGAAGGATAGTAGCGCTGCATCCTCTGAATCGGCTAAAAGGAGGACGCATTTGAAGGGCGGATTTGGAGCCTCCTTCGAATTTTAATGAATTGGGACAAGCCTTCGCGCAGTGTTGCGACGTAACTGGCCTCCAAATGCAGGCTTCGAAGGCCGCAGACCCTGAATTGAGACACAAAGGCTGTGTCTCAATTCAGGGTCTGCATCCTTCGAAGGAAGCGTCCTCCGTCGGAAGGCGGGTCCTTCGAAGGACCCGGTCGGGAAGGACGAACCCAACCTTGCCTCCCCGGTAACCACATGGGACGGTCTGGCCTTCGGCGTATTTCCTGGTTGCGTCACCGCCGTTCCCTCCTGCTGGCCAAACCCGGAAGTGACGTTTTTATAGCATCAAGCTAACAATTGGTTCGCTATCCAACGATGGCGTTGGATGTTCAAATAAGTAAAAACCCTACGTTAAAAATGGAATATTTTATGTGAAATTTCAATACTTAAATTTACATGTCGTGTCTTTGCCAGTACGTGCCGCTAATTTCAGCTGACCCCGGATCCCATGATGCTTTGCAGCAGCACGCAAAGCATCATGGGATACCGAAGGACGCGAAGGATAGTAGCAGTGTATCCTTGGAATCGACTAAAAGTAGGGCGCATTCCGAGTACGCATTTGGAGCAACTGGCCTTCAAATGCAGGCTTCGAAGGATGCAGACCCTGAATTGAGACACAGCCAAAGAGTGACTGTCTGATATTTCCACGACTCCTGTGTGTCAAAAGGGGAGGTTTGCAATGTGTTCATTGCCACCAAGTGGCCAGGGGTGTGAATTGCAATCCGTCAAAATTACAGATGGCCTTCCGATTTTTCCGTCACCGTTAAAAAAAAAAAAATATATTCAGTTAACTCGACCTATGGCCTCCACGTGTCCTTTGTCAGGTGTCAGATCAGTCACTGAAGCTGTGGGTGTCACGCATAAGAGCAGTGTTTTCTTTGTCGCAAAAAGAGAAATGAGGATGAGTGCCAGGTAGTGACCACTAGAGGTCGCTGGTGCTGGGGTCGACAATATAACTGGCCCGGTGGCCCGGGCTTTAAAACCATTCGGCCCACCAGAACGCTCCAACCACTGGAGTGTAGTACTGGACTGTAGTGTCGCTCTCATGTCGTCCCATGGGAGGTGGGGCTGCAGCGCCCTCGTGGGGCTACTGCAGGAAGCTGCAGAAACCAAGCCATCATTTGAGAAGACCCTGAATGTGCTTTCAACAAGGGGAAAAAGTGGGGGAAAAAAAAGCAATACCGTGAGCAGAATTGGACTCAGGTGTGGACGTCACAGCAGCTCCACTGCTGTTCTGAAGGTCTGAGGACACACACACACACACACACACACACACACACACACACACAGTTATAGTGGGATGTGTTATAATTAGGCCTGTCAAACGATTATTTTTTTTAATCGCGATTAACAAAAAGAAATAAATAAACCAGACGGCGAAACGATCGCTGCACGGCTGCGGAAGTGCGAGCCGCGTTCTGGATTGTATTTAAGTAATTGTAACTGACAGCCCTAGTTATAATGGATGTGTGGTTGTGAGGACACTTCAGGCAGGAAGTGGAAAACTGCCACAGACAAGATGGCGTGGCAACGATGGTGTCACACACCTATGTGACTCACCGCTGTGCTGGCCTGGCTTCCCCAGGTGGCTCCTCCAGGGAGGCGCTGGGTTTTCTTCAAGCAGAGAGAGAGAGAGAGAGAGAGAGATGTGCTTTTGTTTGCATGTTGACCAGCAGGGAGCGCTTGTTCAACTGCATCCACAGTGTCACAGTGAGTGAGTGAGTTCCTGTACGCTCACCTTCATCCCTTTGGATGTCGGCGATGGCCGGGTTCTCCACGGCCCCCGCAGTCTCCTCCAGTCTCACCTGAGGAAACAAAACACCTGCAGGTCACTTCCTGTTTGGCTGCCTCCTATCCAGACGTCTGGCTGCGGCGGTGGCGGTAGCGTCGTCTCTCACCACCCTGACGAGTCCCGCTGGGTTCCTCTCCGCCTCCTGCGGCTCCTGCAGCTTGAACGAGCGCCTGGAAAAACAGGACAGGTGTTGACAAGTGACCTCGGTCCCCAGGAAGTAGCCGGGTCCCGAAGAAACATGGAGCATTGCCACAAAGTAGCAGCAGCAGCATTTAGCTTCTCAAGGCTGCTGGAGTCGTCAGGAATTAGTTAGCGGAACCTTTTCAGAATCAAGAGAGTCAGAGTCAGAGTCATGTGACCCGGTGAGTCATGTGACCCGAGAACCCGGGTATGATGTGAGTTGCTGACGAGGGGCTGCTGACCTGGTGCAGTCGCTGCACAGGAAAAGGAGGAGCAGAGGCAGGAAGAGGAGGAGCAGAGGCAGGAAGTACGACCCCGCGACCTCCGTGCTGAGCACAGCCATCGCCGCTAACAGACAGACAGACAGACAGACAGACAGACAGGAAGTAAGGACACCTGTGCATATTCTTTAGTGACCGACTGATGTCTCGACAAGCTAACAACACCGTCCACACCAACAGCGAGGTGCAACTAGCGGTTGCAAACTGTAGGGTGCAGCGTTTAATATAAAAAGTGATACTTTTTTTTTTTTTTAAATCCTTTACAGTACAAAAACTGCTGTTTAAAGTAGAAAGTGGCTCCTTTTTCTACGTTGAACCTGACGAGTAGTTCAGTTCCATTAAACAACAACATTAACAATGCAGAAATGACAGAAACAGACAAAATTTCCAGCAGTTTCATTCTGCACCGAAGCAGCAAAATGATGTTTGCATAAAATGTCTGTGGGCTGTTTGCTTTCACTTTGTCAACACAGCGGGGGAGGGGCAGCCGACTCTCTCCCCACCCCTGTTTCAGTAGAACCCAAAGATCCTCTGGTCAGTGATGTTTGCTGTGAGCACCCAGACAGAAACCTTATTTATTATTATTATTATTATTATTATTATTATTTTCAGTCTTTGCCGCTGCGCTAGTTCGACGCAAAGCTGTTAGCAGGCAAGCCTGTTTGGCCCGAGGGCAACGGCCGACTGAAAACAGACGACGTTAGCCTGTGTCGGCTGCTGCGAGCTAGCAAAGAATTAGTAATTACTCATGCCATTCACAAAAGATTACTGTAGTGCATGGCATTATCTTAGAGGACATAAGCTTGTGCTCTGCATCAATCGATGAGGTTGAAAAGAACGACTCGGGGGCTTTGCAGAGGAAAACGAGCAGACGGACGCTGTGCCATTTCTTAGCTGCACAGGATTAGCCGCTAGCAGCCGGGGTCGGCTACCACTCAACCTGGGGTGGGCAAACTTTTTGACTGGTGGGCCACAATAGGTTCTAAAATTTGACAGATGTAAATTATGTATGAGGGATATGTGGAAAACATATCATGGAGGTTTCATGTCAAATGACAGTGAACAAAAGCAAAGTGAGAACAAAATATCTGTCTTTGAAGCTCCGCAGTAAAAAAATTGATGAAGTGCAGCTAATTTATGACTTACTTACTATTAATTTCTTCAAGTTCAGCGGGCCGGATTAAAAAGCTTTAATGGGCCATATATTGCCCCTGCGCCATAGTTTGTCCATGCCTGCTCTAGACTTTAGACAGCATTAGCAAACATTAGCATCTACCTGTCGAGCATGTACGCTGCAAAAGGCGGGCGTTAGTTTGCTGGCTGAGCACATTACCTGGTTGTAGATGGTGTTAGCTAGTTAGCAGCAGAGGAACAGTTATGAGCCATCTAGAAATGAACCACGCCCAGCTCACCGTGGGACCGGTTTTCCCCCAGTGGCTTTAAGCAGCAATTGATCTTTATATCAATATCACTAATTAATGCAAATATTTATTCAGGGCGGAGCCACAACTGCAGTCTATTGCTGTTAAAATGTGTTAAACGTGTGTTTTTAACGTGTGTGTCTTCCCGCCGCGTTGAAAAAGCAGCATTGCGCTATTTTCGCCACCGTGACAGCTTTTTGATGCGTTTTAACTGAAACGGCGAGTTTTTTTTTTGTCAGTTTATGTCAGCAACATGTCAGAAGGACTGAAGCACCGACAGGCTGAGCACACACAGGGAAACGCCTGCTTCTTAAAGGAGCACACACACGCACGTACACACGCGCGTGCACACACTCACACACACCTGTCATTGCCACAAACTACAGCATCATCGTTGGAAGTTGTTGAGTTTGGTCACAGAAAGCTTAGAATAGAATAGAGCACCTTAATTAATCCCAGGTCGGGGAAATTTGCATAATTACAGCAACAAAAAGTAGTGCAAAAAGAAGGAAAATTATATTTAAAAAAACAAGATATTTAGCACAGCTAACAAAGCACAATCAAGATTGCTAGCTTAGCCTCGCTCATGGTAAATAATAAATACATATTAATATATAATAATAATAATAATAATAATAATAATAATGATATAAAAAAAACAGTCTCACGGCCCTCGAAGTGAACAACAGTGAGTTTACCTGCAGCGATGTTGCGACGTTGTTGTTGTTGTTGATGATGTTGTTGACGTTGCGACAACCAGTTTCCCGCCTCCCGGTCTCCGCAGCGGCCGCTGCAAACCTCGACCTCTTGCCGTCACAGAGCTTTGAACTTCAGGTCAGATGTTCCCACGGAAACTGCTTGACGCAGGGCTCTGGGTGTGTTTGCGCTTGCTGTCGGAGGAGGAGGCTCCGCCTCATCAGAGGCTCCGCCCCCGCAAACTGAAACAAACTTAAGGTTATTTACACACCCGGTTGTCTGAGTAATATGAGTGAGTTGTCTCTTTGCGGATGCGCACCTCCTCCGCAGCCCCTCAGAAGCATCGATCCCATGACACCAATCCTGATTGGCTGTTGAAAGCTAGCATAAATGCAGCCTGTGGACGTTACCACCTCATTTTGAACACGCACCTCTTCTTACTCGTCCGAGCAAGAAGGTTTTTTTTTGGTGAGACGTCTCACTCATATTAACTGAGTAAGCTATGTAAATAAGCTAACGTTCTCTTTCCTAATATTGTCTCACTATGGGATATTGCAGCCCCCGTATTGCCAGACAAGCTGATCGATTGTCCACCAACCGTCCCACAGGGTAGCCCAGGGCGGGGGGTGGGCAAACTACGGCCCGGTGGCCAAATGTTAAGCTTTTTAATATGGCCCACTGAACTTGTAGAAATGATGTTGATATTAAGTAAGTCATAAAATAGTCGTAATTCATCCTTTTTTTTTCAATGTTTTCAATTCAAATTTCATTTTTAATTTTAATTTCAATAAAGAGCAAAAATACTGTACCGTGGGACAGCCATTTTGTTGTCATGCTTTTGTTCACTTTCAATTGACATTAAAGCACTTTTTTTTTTCTGCATATCAACAAAACACTCCACCCATCTGCTGCTGCTCCGCCCCCTCTGCCACCATTTTAGAACCCATTGTGTCCCCACCAATCAAAAGGTTTGTCCACCTCCACGGTAGCCTGTTCCAATCGGGACTGCAAAACCACCCGTGTTACCGACAACGCAGGAAGGTGTCCACCTTATAAAAGTGAACAAAGGTGAGTTGGCGAGGACCCCCTGGTGGAGAGATGAGTGCATGACGGGTGCGCTGAATGCGCATGGACGTCGCTGACTCGCTTCAGCCGAGGCCAGAGCCTCGCTGTTGATCGCCAGGCGGGCATCTTCCACCCCCCAAAATAAAAGACAAAATAATTACAATGAGATAAAATTCCAAATGTAAAGTAATGAAAAATTAAAGGAATGGAGGTGTTGTAATTTTCTTTTTTACTCTGTTACACATTGCACAATCACATTGGGTTTTTGCCACTCCAATATTTATTCCACTTGGTACGCAGATATACGCCGTAAAACCACTAGACAAGGTTCAGAATTACCGTACAACCACTAAAAATGCACATAGATACCTATGAGTGTGTTTTCTGACACATTGTTCCCTTTCCCATTAAAAAATGTGATGAAAAGGATGTTTCATGTTCTGATCTGTTTAAGAGTCAGCCATTGCTTTAGTGCACATTTAGAGAATTTATTTGTGTTAGCAGCATTTTTTGCACTTGATTGCTGAAACTTTATTTTTTAATATAAGTTTGATAATTATTTATTAATTTTTCCTTATTTTAACAAATCAGAGTATGCCCACTAGAATAAACTAGACTACGCCACCGCATGTAACGCGACACGTGAACAATCTCTTTCGAATCTTTGAAACGCACGCACATTTCCTCTTCTAGTGCTGCTCTCGCTGCTCCGCTTCAGCTCCGCACCGCCGCCGCCCCCTCCTGGCGGCAAGCGCTATCACTGCAGCGGCCAGCGGCAGGCAGAGGAAGAAGGAGAGGCTGGCCAGCAGGAGGCGCCGCTCCCCGAACTCTCTGACGACGGCCGGCCGCCGCCGCAGGAAATCCCGGCACAGCGCCTCCTGCTGGGCCAGCGTGGCCACGGCCAGCAGGAGGCCGGAGAGCTGGCGGCTGTGGCCCACCAGGTCGAACGTGCCGGGAGAGAAGCACTCGGGGACGGGACAGCAGGAGAAGAAGGCCGACAGCAGGGACAGCGCCACCTGGTGGGCGCAGGGGGCGACATGGTCAAAAAGGAAGCGGTTTTATGGGGGTCACATGATGTTGGACGAATATGTTAGACCCTTGCTTGCCTGACAGGTGGTGGAGCTGCCAGCTAGCCTGCTACCTAGCTAGCTAGTATAGCCGGCATGGGCAAATTGCGGCCCAGTGGGCCATATGAAGACTTGAAGGACTGAACTTGAAGACATGATATTAATAGTAAGTAAATCATAAAATAGCTGTAGTTCATCAAATTGTCCTGTGTCTTGAGAGTCATTTCAAATATAAATACCTAAATATGTGGGGTTTCAAAGACACATATTTTGTTGTAACTTTGCTTTTGTTCATTATCAGTAGACATCAAAGTCAAATTTTAGAACCCATTGCGCTCCAACCAGTCAAAACTTTGCCCACCCCTGAGCTAAAGTGTCAACATTATCAGGTCGCTCATTCGTACTATGCGTCTACTCAGAGTGCTAGTAGAGAGGAGCGCCACCTGCAGGATGTGCAGCCGCAGCACAGAGTCACTCGACCACCGTCGCACGGCGAGGCGGTGGGCCACGGGGCTCCAGACCAGCAGGTTGGCCACGCCCACCGCGAGTGCCCGACACGCCGTCCTGCGGGGCGGGCAGCAGGGGGCGCAGCAGAGCCAGGCGAGGAGGGCGGCGGCCGGCAGGAACCCCTGGTGACATCAGAGCCATCAATTAGCTGAGCAGTTGTCGTCGGCCTGTGTCGGATGCACTCACCCCGGACTAGCAGGGAGTGACTAGCGAGTAGGGAGGGAGTGACTTCAGCTAGTAGATTCAGACTTTAGCTACTAGGGAGTGAGTTGGGGGAAAGAAGTCAAAAAAAGTCGGCGGCGAACCCCTGGTGACATCACCATCGTCAGTTAGCTTGATAATTGTCAACCGGTGTCGGATGGAAGCGCACCGCGGACTCACCTGTCCCGGTGCGCTCTGCGCCCAGGCGGAATTGGCGGCGTAGAGGTGCAGCGCCAGGGCGCCGCCGTACAGGTGGGCTGCCGCGCCCACACGGCTCAGGGGGCGGAGCCAGCGACGCATCTGCCACGAGTGTGGCCACAGCAGGATGGCGGCGGCGCTGCGACACACAACCAGGTTACTGACTGACGAAGGAGTCCGACCAAAGGTTGATTGGAAACTCTGAAGTTGACCGTAGTTGTGTGAGTAAGTGCGAATGGCGGTTTGTCTCCATATGGACCTCACTTCTGCTCAGCTCACCTGCAGCTCAGGTGGGTGACGGCTGACGACACGTAGAGAACCAGAGGCAGCGAGGCCACGTCCAGAGTCAAGCCCCAGCCTTCGGGTCCCCGCCACCGGAACCCCAGCAGAAGTCCCTGAGGAGGTCAGAGGTCAGAGCTGCCGGCTCACTCGGCTACCCTTTCGGCAAGAACCAGCAGGAAGTTGAGCGCTAACTACCCCCCCCTGCAGGACGGCAAAGGTCAGGAAGCGGGCAACCGCGCAGGCGGCGGCCAGCAGGAGGCACCAGACGCTCAGGCTCTGGTTGTGGAGCTGCAGGAGGCCCAGGACGTAGCGGCGCCACGGCTGACCAACCACACGGTACCCGGACGAGACGTGGCGCCGGCGGAGCCGCGGCAGCACCTCGGCATCCCGGACGGTCGGAGGGAGGGAGGGCAGGAGGCAGAGCAGCGGCAGCCGAGGAGGAGGAGGGAGGGCCAGAGACACCCCAGGCATCACGGGAAGCTTGACCCCCTCCGTTGTCTTGTTCAAGCTAAAACCGTTAAAAGCGAAAGCCCACTGGCTGCTACGTTGTTAGCCGCTTAGCTTAGCATGCGACTTAGTCAGTGGCGTACGGCCACAAAAAAATATATAAATAAATAAATTTAAGTTTAAAACAATAATATCTAGCAGACATGCACTGAAATAAACTTCAGGACACAATCAGGATGGACAGGTTGGAAATCAGGAATCTCCAGCATTACTTCCTGCTGACCAAAAACCACCAAACACAGAAAACCAGGACAAAAACCTGACCTGCTGCCGCTGAGACTGCGTCGTTAGCACTGTTGGCAGCAGCTAAAGTCCTGTAGCCACACACGCACACACACACACACACACACACTGAAAATGCTCTTGTTCTCAGCTAATTTGATCTGTATCAAGTATCATGTGCCCATCTGACTGCTGACACTCATTTGGAGGTCTGACTCTTGTCTGCACTGCCGGGAATGTTAGCGAGCAGGGACAGACTTTAGCTGGCAGGGACAGACTCAAAGGTTAAGTGTAATATGTAAAAAAAAAAAAAAAAAATGTAAGAAAAAACAGCGACATCAAGTGGCTACCTCTTAGATTGCAGCGTTCTTTCGCTTAAGTCCCTTGAGGGACTCCGTACCTTCCCTCTCCTAAACTTGCCAGTAAACTACGGGGGCCTGTGAGCACAAACTTGGATATCTCGTCCGCCTTCTTCTGTGTTGGTTTATTTGAGGACGCGAGTGTTCACCCTAAATATGAAACACGCTGTCGGGCGGGCTGCTCCATGCATATTCTTAGGAATAAATTAGAACCGTTCAAAAAGGGTTGGAAAACTGCTTTTATTTATGTTACGTGCTGTATGTTAAGCATTTACCAATAGAACAATCGTAAATTAAGGCAAGTTTTGTACACCGGACCTTTAAGCAAGAGAGTCAGACTTTAGCTCGTAGGGACAGACTTAAGCTAGTTTGAACAGACTTAAGCTAACGTGACAGACTTCAGCTAGCAGGTCTGGACGATGATCGACGCTCAAGTCGACCTCATTAGAGGAAATTGAACGAAACTTTGGACTGAACAATGATTTAATATGTTTAAATAAGAAATACATTCACTTTTTTTTTTCCTGCATGTCTCTGATGATGCTGTCCACGGCTTTGGACCCACGGTTCTGGTTCGGGCCGCTCAGCTCTGATTGACCACAGCCCGGACGCAGGTGCAGCCGACGGCCACGGACCTGTAGGTGGCGGTGTAGCAGCGGCTTCCGTTGTTGCGGGTCAAGACCAGAAGCGTCTGGCGGATGGGGACGGAGTTGAGCCGGTAGGCGTCCGGCTGTCCGGGCAAGAGGGCGGAGCAGAAGTGGCTGGTGCACTCAGCCTCCCAGATGGTGGACGGGATCTGGTTGGGATTGGTGGAAGTCCTGAAGAAGGCGCAGCCGCACCCCCGCAGAGAACACCATCGGATTCAGGACACATTGACACAAACAGCTGAAATTAGGGGACGTCAAACTCCTCCAAAACGAGCCCTCCCACTTCCTCACTCAGCATGATCACGTGATGCAGAGCAGCGAATCAAGCGGCGGGAGTGGAGAAACATCTGGCGGGTGAGAGGCGCTGTCTCACCGACAGTGTGAACGCATGAAATGTTTTGAGTGGAAGACACAGCAGGCAAAGTGAATTTAGAAGGAAAGGCATCGGTCCACGGTGAGAACGAAATAAAGCCAAGCAGAAAGATCACGTTCCACGCTCAGGGAGTTTTTCACCTTCAGAGAAGATGGCAAAAAGTTGAGCACGGCAAAGAAATGCTGCTCGTTTTTTTTTGGAACCCCCCCCCTCAAACGTCACCGCGGAGCACAAAGCTACAAAGACGCTCGCTGAAGCCTGAAAATGTAGAGCAACTTTTGTTCTTAGCAAAAGAATCTTCAATGAGTTGGCTGCAGAAGAAAAGAACGACGTTCTACTCCACTTCTGCGTGGGAGTAGAAAGTACGTCTACCTCTCAGCCCCGCCTTTTTGTTCTGCTTCACTGTCAGAAGTTGCAGTGACGACTTTTCCTTTTTTTTTTAGTTCTGTCCTATTGTTACAGACAAAAAGTGTTATCAATATCAAAAAAAAAAAAAGAAATTGTGAGAATCGTGATCTCAATTCTAAACCAAAAAAAAATAAAAAATTGTGAGAATCGTGATCTCAATTCTAAACCAAAAAAAATTAAAAAAAATTGTGATTCTCATTTTATTCCAGAATTGTGCCGCCCTGGCTGAAATGAAAAAATTCTGGAAAGAAATGTCAAGGTGATTGACAGCTGTGGTGATTGTCGATCGTAGGTGTCAAACTCTGGCCCGTGTTGTCCAGCACACGTATGTGAGTGCGAATGGTTGCTTGTCCAGGGCGAGTACTGAAAATGGATGGGCTGATGTATCAGCTAATACTACAAATCCCAGAATGCCGGTAGTTTGGCTTTTGCTTTGATCTGGAGGAAGATTTTTTTTTTTTCAATAAATTTCAATATAAGTCCACGACTTTGTCTAAGTTTTACATTTTGGCTCCACTGTGAATTTGAGTTTAACACCGTGATGTAGATGAACGTGAATAATGAGGTGCCCCCCCCCCACCCACCCCACCCCACCCTCCACGCACCTCCATTGCCAGGGTGACAGAGACTGAACGTTGACGTCCCTGTTTTCTTCAGACCAGGACGAATTGCCCGGGGAGAAGCTGAGCGTGGAAGCGCAGCCAGTGGGGGAGGCGCTGGCGGCCCACAATGCACTGCAACACACCTGCACGGGGAAAAAAACACCACAACAGGATGGCAGTTTGGCGATTGTCATCAAAACCACAATCCCAAAAACGTTTCACAAAGGTTGTGCAAAATAAACGTTGGATCAACACGTTGAAGACGTGAAAAATCTTCATCATCATCACCATCATCATCACATCATCATTATTATCATCATCACCATCATTATTATCATCATCACCATCATTATTATCATCATCACCATCATCATCATATCAACGTTATCATTATCATCACCATCATCATTATCATTATTATCATTATCATCATAATTATAATCATCGTCATCATCATCATCATCATCATCATCATCATCATGATGACAGCAAGGTTTTTTTTTCATTGTTTCTCTGGATTGTCGACTGCTTTTCGACTTTCTGCCTCCAAATCGAAATTCTGACCGTTTTGACCCCATTAGACCAAACATGAAACAAAGAGAAGATGAAGTGTGGAGAATTCCTGGTACTGGTGTACTGTGGGTTCTGGTTCTGAAGATGTACTGGAAGGTTGAAGGGAGACCAAGCAGATGCTCACCAGTAGAAGTGCAGCGTTGAACCTCGTCAGATCCATGTCGTTGTTCTGGTTTTGCCCTCGACACTGGTCCTGGTCCTGGTCCTGGTCTTGGTCTTGGCCCTGGTCCTGGTCCTGGTGCTGGTCCTGGTGCCGGTCCTGGTGTGCAGTTGCTCTGTGCTGGGCCGCTTTATGAGGGTGCTGAAGTGCTGACATGTGCCGTTTGAGAGTGGAGGGAGATTCCAGTTATCTGACGCTTCCATCAGTCGGCTCTTCTTTATCAGGCCACTGATAACATTTCAGATCTCTGTCAAACGTCTGAAACCACACACTGCTAAATTTTCTCACGTTAGTTTAGCTTAGCTTAGCTTAGCTCCGTTACCTAGCCACTGTGGCAGGGATGCAGTTGCCATTGTCATCCAGGTCTTGATTGATTCTCCAGTGACGAGACCCCGAGTGGTCAATTTTCACCAGCTCAAAGGCGGTGAAACAGGTGGATTAGAAAAACAGTCTTGTTGACATCACAAAGGGAGTCCTGTCATAATTGATTCAGGTGTATGACCACAAAGCGCCCCCGCCCATCCAATCAGGACCTTGTTTTGGTCAGTCATGATGTTCCAGCCACTCCCACTTTATGCTATAAACCCTCCTAACTCCAGAGAGATGCTAACCCCAGCTAAAAATGACCTCTGTTGATACTAGCCTCATCTGACAATGACCCCTGGTGACACCCACCCAAGTTGATGCTAACCCTTGTTGGTGCTTACCCCAGTTGATGCTAACAACAGTTGATACCAACCCCAGTTGATGCTAAACTAAGATGATGCTAACCCCTGTTGATGCTAACAACAGTTGATACCAACCCCAGTTGATGCTAACCTAAACTGATGCTAACCCCTGTTGATGCTAACCCCAAAATGCTAACCCCAGTTGATGCTCACCTCACTTAACGCTAACCCCAATTGATGCTAACCCCAGTTGATCCTCACCTCACATGATGCTAAATCCAGTTTACGCTAGCCTCAGCTGATGCTAACCCCAGTTGGTGCTAACTCCAGTTGATGCTAACACAAGTATTAGCTGGTGTGGGACCTTGTGAACTTCCTGCTTCCATGTAAGGAGCTCAGAGAGGAGCAGGCCGCCGTCCCCATGGCTCCACCCCTCAGCGTGTGTCACATCCCTGCCCTCTGTCATGTGGTCGACTGTGAGGTTGGAACTGCCTCAGCAGCAGCAGCAGCAGCAGCAGCGCTGACCTGGTTTCACTGAGCCGGAGGAAACCGCAAAGCTAATCCACCTCCGCTGGTTCCCGTCATAGCCATCAGCAAGCCATCAGCACTTTTTCAACAATGTGGGCCTGCACTCAGCGCTGACACCTGCTGGCTAAAATCAGCGCTGCAGCTAATTTGAGCGCACGCCATGAAAACGACAACAATTCTTACCCTTCTTATCACGGACTAATAACAATAATAATAATAATTGATTGGATTTATAAAGTGCTTTTCAAGGCACGTAAAGCACTTTATTTTGAACCCATTATTCATTCACACCACATTCACACTGGTGGTGGTAAGCTACAAGAGCAGCTAAAGCTGCCCTGAGGCAGGTTGACAGAAGCGTAGCAGCCAATCTGTGCCAAACACAGTACATATACTCATAAGGCTACTGTTGTTGAAAGTTGTTTGCTGACGTTAGCCTCCTCAAGAAGCACGCTAATGTCGGCTGTACGGCTGCTTGAGTGGGCTAGCATTGGATTCATCCAACAGCCAGCAGCTTCATCACTATAAAAGTAGGACGACTTGTACGACTTGTCTGTTGTATAGAATAGAATAGAATAGAATAGAACATCTTTATTAATCCTACAGTGGGGAAATCTGCAGAATTACAGTAACGGTATAGTACAAAAAAGATGGAAAATAATATTAAGAAAAAGTAATAATGCAATAAAAATAAAATATTTGTATGGTAAAAGAGGAAAGAAAAACAAGATATTTACATTTTATGAACAGTTAGAGCTGTCTACATACTGACAAATAAATAAGTCTTTTATTGCACCTCTGTCAAAATGTTAAGTTGTTAAGAAGATACATTTTATTGTGTGCAGTTGTACAGCCTAATGGTTGTATTTTTCTAGTTTAACAGCATATCATTATTATTATTATTATTATTTATTATTATTATTATTATTATTATTATTATTGTTAGTAGTAGTAGTAGTAGTTGTAGTGGTATTACAATACTAATAATGGGTACTTGAAAATGTTTTGACAACATTGTAAAGTCATGATCATAGATAAACGTAATCAGTCATTTTTCAGGTTCCTGTTTTTTTTTTTTTTTCTCGCTTTTGCAGAGATATATTGAAGTCAGGATGTGAGATGAGAGAAGATGAGATCAGAGGGAGAGATGAAGGACGAAGACGACGGAAACCCACACACCACACAGCCTTTGTGCGTTTACGTGGCGGAAAGTGACTGAAGAATCATTTTCACAATCGCCTTTCAGATGAGCCGGGATAAGACGCTAACGGTAGCTGCCGCTGACTCATTCAAAGGAGCTTTTCAACTGGATTCAATGACGTTCTCTCATGCGGGTTATTGTTAATAGAATTATTAACTGTCGTTGGCGGAAAACCAGCAAACAGTGCGGTGGGATCTCAGGATACGACATCAATGGCTCGGCGGCTGTCTGACCACTAGTGGCCACTACATCCTGTGCACTGGGCCTTTCGGCGGTAACGACGCCAACGCAGCCTGAATCATCACCGTTGTCTTCATCGTCATCAATTGCCAATGAGCACCGATGTTTTTGTCCACGCCGTTGACTTCATCACCTCTCATATCATTTATAATATTTCAAAAAAAAAATAAATACTTGAAAGAATTCAAAAGTTAATCAACACGTGTGACTGGAAAGTGAAGCTTCGAGCACATCTACTTCAGGCATGGGCAAACTACGGCCCAGGGGCCCATAAACTACCTGTTGAACTCTTTAATCCAGCCTGCTGAGCTTGAGGAAAATTCCATTAATAGTAAGTAAGGAATAAAATAGCTGAATTTCATCCACTTTTTTTTTAGTGTTTGAAGAGTCATTTCATTCATTCATTCATCTTCTATACCCGCTTATTCCTATTCAGGGTCACGGGGGTCTGCTGGAGCCTATCCCAGCTGTCTCAGGGCGGAGGCAGGGTGACACCCTGGACAAGTCGCCAGTTCATTGCAGGGCCACATAGAGACAAACAACCATTCACACTCACATGCACACCTACGGACAATTTAGAATATTCAATTGACCTCACATGCATGTTTTTGGACTGTGGGAGGAAGCTGGAGAACCCGGAGAGAACCCACGCAGACACGGGGAGAACATGCAAACTCCACACAGAAAGGTCACAGGTCCGGGCCCCGGAATCGAACCCACGACCTTCTTGCTGTGAGGCGGCAGCGCTAACCACTGCGCCACCGTGTCGAGTCATTTCAATAAAGAGCTAAATACCGCGGGGCTTTAAAGACATATTTTGTTGTTACTTTGCTTTTGTTCATTCTCAATTGCCATTATATCACATGTGTTTTACGTATCCCATGATACATTTCTTTCCTCTTAGGTGGTTCGCCAAAACCCTCCATCCATCTGCTGCTGTTCCGCCCCCTCTGTCACATTTTAAAACCCATTACCCCACCATTACCAAACCCCCGGCCCGCCCCTGTTGGCCCGTTGGCCTGCCTTTAGCTTTTGTCGGTTAGCATCATGACTGACATGACTTGGAACTCGCTAGTTTGGCCTCCAACTGTTTGGCCGTCAAAGAGTTTGTGACGTTAGCCCGACGTTTAGATGAACGTTGTCTTCGGTGTTCGGAGCCTCGACCCCCTGAACAAACCCTCAGTGATGGGTCCTCTGCTGTCATGTGACCCGCTCAGGTCTGGGTCCAACTGGGAACCGGCGGCAACGATCTGGAGGAGACGGTTGAGCAGGAAGCAGCTGCGTGCTGATAAGCCACGACCAGTCGTCAATCAAACAAGGTCAAACGAGTCTCTAGCCGGCAGCGTGGGACGATGGACAAACCAAGAGAGAGAGAGAGAAAAGAAAGAGAGAGAGAGAGAGGGAGAGGGAGGGAGAGAGAAGATGAAGATTTCGTGACGATGCTGCAATCTGGGACAACCTGAGTCACAACATCCTCCAAAACCAGGTCACTTCCTGCATCACATGACCCGCCACCGCTCGGCAACTCAGCACATCTGAACCCAGCACTCACACACACACACACACACACACACACACGCACACACACACACACACACACACAGACTCTCTCTCTCACTGATATGTTGCACGTATATATATATATATATATATATATATAGATGTATATATATAGATGTATATATAGCATGTATATGTATATATGTATATACACATTTACATATATACAGGTACTACCCAGAAAATTATAATATGAAAAGGTTGTTGTATTTCTGCAATTCAACTTAGAAGGTGAATTTGACATATTATATAAACGAATAATATGCAAATCAATATATTTCAAGTTTTTATTTCTTTGTATTTTGCTGATCAGGTCTTGCAGCTTAAAAAACCTCCTCAAATTTTATAATAATTTTCTGAGTTTGTGGGTTTGTGGTTTTAATAAGCTGAAAATCTTAATCAGCAAAGTTACAACAAGGAACTGCTTGAGATGTCAGTTTGCGTGGAATGGCTCAATAAAATTTGTTGGTTTCATCTTTTATGTTAAATTGCCAAAATAAAACAACTTTTACTTGACATTCTAATTTTTCGGGTAGTACCTGTATATAGATAGACATATGTATTATTCACGGCTAAGCCCTCCGTTTGGATGCTAACTGCATTTCATTGCTCTGTACTTGGGACATTTGCAATGGCAATAAAGTAGAGTAAAACTGAATCTAAATCTAATGAAATCTAAAAACACACACACACAGCCCCAAGCAGCGCCACCTACTGGGCGGCTATAGAAACAACATGTCAATGCTAACTGTTAGCGATGGCCGCGCAGTTCCCGGTTCCCAGCCACAGCGCCACTGTGTGACCAACAGGTGTGAGTTCCTGGGAAAAGGGGGGTTAGGGAAAGGTTGACGGCGGGTTGGCGACCCAGAAAACCTGCTGCTGTGCCGTGAAAAAAAAAAAAAAAAAAAACCCTTGACATCGGCGGTGAAAAAGTGGGTCGTCGATTGCAGCTTCATCATGCGGTGCGGCTTCCTGCCGGCGCCATCAAAGGGCCGATGACATCACCGGTCCGGAACTGCCACCACGCCTCGCCGCTGCCAAGTGCCGATAAAAGCCGGTCGCTCGGCCCTGAGGTCTAACACAGCGACCTGAACCTCCAGCACGACCTGGGGACCCAACACTCCAGAGCAGCAGCAGCAGCAGCAGAGAGATCTTCGCCATCATGACGTCCAGCAGCCTCAGAGCCTCGGCGGTAAGAGGCGACCTTTGACCTTTGACCTCCGTCGGCTAGGTTGTTGGGTTTTTTGGGGGGGGGGGGCACAGTAAAACTCACTTGACGGTCTGCGGAAAAAAAGCAGCGAAAATTTATCGAGAATTCATCCGGCCAATCGCAGCCGTCGTCAAACACACAGGAAAAACCTGTTCACAACTGTTCTCAGAACGCCGACGCACAGCGTAGAGTTCCAGGACGGCTTGACTTATTTTTTCAATACACACACACACACACACACACACACACACATATGTATATATATATATATATATATATATATATATATATATATATATATATATATATATATATATATATATATATATATATATGTATATGCCATTATAAATACATTTATAATGTATATATCTATATAAATGTTATTATTTCTATTTTGTTTTTAATTTTTCACCAAATGTTGGACAATTATGTATACGCATAGATGTCATATAATGACATAATAACGAGATGGGACTCGAACGTGGCTGTCGGACGCCCCCTAGAGGCTGCAGGGACTCAGACTAACCCAGTCGGTGCTCTCTCTCTCTCTCCACAGGCCACAGGTCTGACGACGATGCAGGTCATCGCCATGATGATGATGATGATGATGATGATGATGACGACGGTGGCGTCCAAACCGGCTGGCCAATCGCATCGCTCGACCAAGACGCACAGGAAGTCCGCGGTGGAAACGGTCCCGCTACAGCTGGACCCGGGCCTCCTCCACCTGCCCGGGAACATCCGCCCGCTGGAGAACGCCTCCATCTCACCCTGGGCCTACAAGTAAGAGAGCAGCACATTACATCGCCTTCACATAGGGGGGAAGCAGTGGAGCAACACTTAGTTTCCCGTGGTGTTGCAGTCGTGGCCGCACCAACCGAGACTCAGACATCATCAAGACTGGAGAGTATCGAGGTCGAGACTAGACCAAGACTGTCTATGCCAGAGGAAAATCACAACCAAATAGAACAAATGGCCAGTATCTTTTTTTAAATTGAAGTTTCTTCATCTTCTTCTACACAAATGGAAGAGCAACATTTCTTTTCAGCAACGTATCTTTGAATAGTTTTCTGTAACATTTTGCTACTTTGCCAGCGTTTTTGGACCGTTTTCAAAAAAAAGAACAACTTTGCTTCATAAAATTAAAAAAAAAAAAAAATTTAATTAGAAATTATTTCACTGAATATGATGGCCTGCCAAGCATTGACCAAATGCGTAAAAACCTTTCATATCAGCGCTCAACACTAAAAAAAAAAACACTCATCATTGAAGTTGAGCGTAAGACAGGCTAGCTGGCCTTGGCATCGATACTCGAGATTTGATTGGCTATCGCAACTGACGGTGGTGCTTTCACTTACAGCGACCAGGGGCCTGCAATGTGGATTCTTTATGTCCTTAATAGTAATCAATCAAAGCAATCATTCTGAAGGCCTTCAGGCAGATTTCACAGAACCTGACGACACAAGCTAGCCCAAATTTGATTGGATAAAGACTCTGCCATAATGTACAACAATGGAACATGATGTGAAAAGAACGAGAGTACGGAGAGTAACTTTATCATCATAGTTACAGAAAAATGTGCTTTTCCAAGAATGCTCAGGCCAACAGAGAAGGCCTTGCTCCACCCAGTCAGGTGACCTTGTGTTGTTGTTGTGTTGCAGTGTCTCCAGCGAGACCGAGCTCTTCCCGCCGCTGTCGGAGGCTCGCTGCCTGCTGCGTGGCTGCCTGGACCTGGAAGGCCGCGAGGTGCACAACCTGGAGTCGCGGCCCATCCTGCGCCAGGTGCTGCTGCTGCGCCGGGTCAGGGCGGAGCCGCAGGGGGCGGGGTCACAGGGCCACGGCTACTACTTCCGGCTGGAGTCCCGCCTGGTGGCCGTGGGCTGCACCTGCGTCCGCCGGCCGTCCTGCAGCAGCATTAGCTGAAGACAGGGAGCTGATGCTGTTTGGCCAATTCACCCCCCCAATGGGCGGGACCTTCCTCAGCCAACCGACCTGCTATTTATTCACCCTTCCATTTATTTAAGTACGTCGATATTGGGTCGATATTTATTTATTACACCACTGTTATTGTATTTGTATTATTATTAACGTTATTATTATTAATGGTGATAATATTACCTATATTTCAGCATCTTAATGAAGAAAATAAAAACATCAGCAAAGCAGCAAAGTGTCTCTACGTGTTTATTTGTCATTTGCAAAGACGTGATTCTTCTTCAGTCATGGTCACAGTGAAACACACGACACGCAGCAGCGGCGGCGGCGGCGGCAGGTCACGTGGTCGCCGCGAGTGGTTGGGGGTTGGAGGGAAGGGAGTGTGGAGCTCGGACCGGATCGCACCAGATCTTGCCGAGTTCGACTGGGACTTTGACAAAGTTTGTCCAGCAGGTGGAGCCGTTTCAGCAGTTGAGGCAGGGAACAGATTCGCTTTTTATTCCGCTTCTCAGGAAGTCGCCCCAGCTTTCTCCCCTCTGGGTCCCACCATCCCCATCTGTTTGATGTGTGTACACACACAAACACACATGCACTCACACACAAACACACACACACTGGCACTTTGTAGGCGTCGAAGGTCACAGCCTTTTGTGAAAAGCGTCCGTCCACAGCGTCTTCGCTTCAGGAGAAGAAAAGAGCAGAGGAGGGGCGGGACCATAGGGGGCGCTCTGCTCGGCCCCTCCCTCTCATGGGTCACTTCCTGTCGTCCAGAGGTCGCCAGGTCACCGCATGGCGTCTGAGTGAAGTTCAGCCGGTGCTGCGACGAGCTCGTCAGGACACCTGGGAGCCAAATAAGCGACAAATAAGCAATTAGCGCCCACTAGAGGCAGCACAGGGTCACTGCAGGCTGTCCACACAGGTTTCACAGTTTGGAGCAGCTTCACTAATAGATGGTCAAAAACCCTCTCTGGAGGTCCACCAGTGTGATGATGGTTAAAATACTATTAGGCGATGATACCACGAATAAGTTGCGAAAGAGCATCATCATTCATAACAGAGGTAAAAACTAATTAAGGTGAATTCCATTGTAGTCTGCTGATCGAGTGATCTGTGATCTACTACTTTAGTCTTCCAGGTGATCAAGCGTAGAGTAACAAGCTAAAAAGAATAATCTGTGTTTAATATCTAACAAATTCTGGATGTTATTAGGAATGATTTCTCTGTTTACTGACTTATATTGTTTCTATAATTGGACGTGACCAAAGCAACACTTTGTCTTTGTCTGTCATTTATTAATTTCCTTTGCAGGGGTGTAACACCAGCAGCATGCTAAGGCCTCTATTTGCATCCTCCTGCTAAAAACCGAGGTCGGAAGGTGGCAGTATCAGCGCCCATTGTGACATCACAGGGGGCCGATCTCCCCAGAACTCAATGTTTTAGGAGCAGGAGAAGAGAGACCTCTGGTGGCCGGATATGGGACATCTAACATTGTCGTCAGTGACATGAGAAATATTTTCAAAAGAAAAAGTGAAGCTGTTGTTCACTTGATGATTAAATTTTAAAATGTTGAATTTTAAAATTAAAATAAAAAATAAAAATTAATTAGAAAATTCATTAATTATTTTATTTATTATTATCATCATCATTATCATCATTATCACCATTATTATTATTATTATTATTATTATTAGTTATTATTATTATTACATAACAAAGGTATTTTCTACCCAGGATCCCTCCTGTTCCTGCCTCCTCCCTCACTCACCTCTGCGCTGAGCTTGTCCTGCAACACAAGCTCCTGGTGGTGCTGGGCGTCGGCTCTGCGCTCCTGCTGCCTGTCTTTGCTCAGGGCCTTCTGGGCCACCTCGCGCTCGTGCTCCCTGCGCTCGGCCAGGTGCTTCAGCATCTCCGCTTCATGGCACTAGAGGGCGACAGAGGGGCAGCTGTTATAGCTACCTGGTGGTTTTTGCAAACTTTTTTCGAAGAAGAAGAAGAAGAATGCCTTTACGTTATCCCACATTGAGGAAATTTGCACTTACACAGTGGTCCTTCCTCCAGATAGAACAGTGAACCTTTTTATATGGACCCAGAAAGGTTTGGTTTCAACATTAATATGGACCAAGCAAAGCTTAGTACTATACAATAAATATTGAGTATTACAACAGTATTTTTTTTCCACAAGCTAATAACAAATTTTAAAAAGTAAAAACAGTATTATTCAACAACAATAAACCAATGAAGTCATAATAATATCTTTCAATGAACATCCTGTCCTGATTGATGCACCTAAATACCAGCAGAGCATTCTGGGATTTGTAGTATTACGAGTATATGTGCTGTATAATTCCCAGGATGCTCTCCTGGTATTTTGGCGAGTCAAGAATCAGGACAGGATGTTCATTGAAAGATATTATGACTTAGTTGGTTTCCCTTTTAAATGTATTATTAGCTCCTGGAAAAAAGGTTACTTTTGAAATTTAAAGCAAATAAAAAAACTGATTTGAGATTTTATTTTGCAATTGTTCAATATTAGGTTATTTATTGTATAATATTGAGCTTTGCTTTGTTCCATATTCAGGTTCAAGCAAAACTTGTTTGAATCCATATGAAAATGCTCACTGTTCTATCTGGAGAAAGATTTTTTTGCAATAAATACCAATGTTGGCCTGCCACTTTGTCCAAGTTTCACATTTTGGCCCCACTCTGTATTTGAGTTTGACACCCCTGATTTACACTCAATCAGTGTGAAACCTGGGACTGTTTAGATGAGCACAGAGCTGATATCCTGGGAGGAAAATAGGCTTAAATTCCTTTTAAAGAAGTCATTCCACAATGGAATGTTATTTTTTTAGACCAATTAAGATCAATTGCATAATTTTTGCACGGCACACTTGGCATCATCCCACTTGGCATCAACCAAGAGCTATAAACTAGCTATAGCGCCGCCTACTTTCAAAGTGCCCCAGCTCCTACCTTCCTCCGCTCCTGGGCGGCATCCAGCTTCTTCTGGATTTCCTCCAGCGAGGGCTTCTGGCGCGGCGGCGTGGTGGCCCTCAGCTCAGGGCCGCCGTCGAAGGTGGGCGGCTTCAGGATGACCTCGAAGGCCTGGCCGCTGGCGCGCTTGCTCAGCTCGATCACCTCCATGTCGCGGATGTCGCACAGGTTGAGATCCACCACACCCTCTGCAGGAGGAGCAGGGAAGAGCGCGTGTGAGCCGCTAGCGCAGGCAGCTTTGAAGCTTTTTAATCCGGCCCACAAAACTTCAAGAAATTATATCAATTGTCAGTAAGTCATAAAATAGCAGTTTTTCATCCATTTTTTCAGTGTTTAAGGAGACATTTCAACAATGGGCTAAATATCGTGGGACTTCAAAGACATATTTTGTTTGAACTTTGCTTCGGTTCATTTTCAATAGACATTAAAGCAAATCATTTCTACATATCCCATGATATACTTTTTGCTCCCATGAGGTGGGTCACCAAAACACTCCATCCATCTGCTCCTGCTCCGGCCCTTCTGTCAAATTTTAGAACCCACTGTCGAAAGTCCACCAGTCAAAAGTTTTCCCATCCCTCCGTTAGCAGCTCGCTTTCTCAGGTCGGACAACTCACTCGTTCACTCGTTTGCTCACCTTCCTTCTCGTGGTCCGAAGACTCTCTGGGTGCGCGGAGGATGCAGGAGCAGAAGAGAGACACCAGGGGGAGCTCTCGCATCTTCTCTCTGTATGCTGGAAGAGGTGGGGGAGGGCAGGTGGTTAGAGGTCACAGGTAAGAGGGCGAGCTGCTAAAGCGCTTGTTGGTGCAGTTCTACCTGCCAGACTCATGGTGGCACTGCTGTTTCCTGCGCTGAGGTTGTCACTTCCTGTGGACACGGCGAGCGAAGCGAAGCGTCGGAGCGCCTGCAGAGGGTCAGAGAGGGGGAAACACCTCAGCAGGAGTCGCAGCAGTAGTAACATCAGCAGCAGCAGGTTCGAGGGACGTTTCAGGCAAAGGACCCCACAAGTCCAGCGTGGAGGAAGAGTCCCGACAAGCAGCAAAGACCAGCACGCGTGTGTGTGTGTGTGTGTGTGTGTGTGTGTGTGTGTGTGTGTGTGTGTGGTGTGCGCAGCAGCTAAGCGATGATGTCATCGTTGGCAGTAAGCAGCATCACCTGCAGAGTCGCTGTGCAACAAAATACTTGAGAGTGCAAAGAGGAAAGAATGGAAGAAAAGAGAAAGAAAGAAAGAAAGAAAGAAAGGAGGAGAAAGGGTGAAGAGAACAGATGAGGGAGAAGGTGATGATGATGAAGTGGTGAGGCTGGATGAATAGCGAAAAGAGGAAAACACATTCACAGAGAGATGTGCCTCCTCAATCCACCAGTTAAAAACATCCCAAACATAGAAGATAAGTGTGTGTGTGTGTGTGCGTGTGTGCGTAGGTGTGTGTGTGTGTGTGTGTGCAGAGGCTAAGCGATGATGTCATTGTTGGAGTCGCTGTGCAACAAAATACTGAATGCAAAGAAAAAAAGAAAGAAGGAAAGAAAAAGAAAGAAAGGAAGGAAGAAAGAAAGAAGGAAAAAGAAAGAAGAAAAGGTGGAGAGAGGGTGAAGAGAAGAGGATGAAGGAGAAGGTGATGAAGATAAACTGGTGAGGCTGGATGAATAGAGAAGAACGCATTCAGAGAAAGATTTTCCTGCACAATCCACCAGTAAAAAGATCCCAAATGTAGAAGATAAGCATGTGCATGTGTGTGTG
>CM020505.1:16143128-16230628 GCA_009823395.1 Thamnaconus septentrionalis | reverse complement strand
GAAATCCTTTATTCCATTATTTTTTGTAGTTTTAAAAAAAAAAAAAAAAAAAAATCGAAATCGAAAATTGAAAAATTCAATCCTAAGAGAAAAGCTGCCAACGCAGAAACACGCTACAAGGGCACCAAAACCAAAGTACAGTTCATGTTGAGTAGAGGTGGAGGAAGTTGAGAAGCTCCGTGTTCGCAGCGTCAGTGTGTTTGCAGCTCTCGGCCACAGCGTGTGTGTACAGACAGCGAATCCAGAGCTCCTGCCGGGGTTGTTGGTGACGACGGACATGCACCCATTTTTCTTTCACGCACGCAGATTAGGATTACGCACACGCAAATCTCCATCACGCGCGCAGACGTGAATCCGCAGGCGCAGACTTGAGACGTGCGTTTGCAAAACATTGCGCTACAATAACACCCCCGCATCTCACTCCCTCACCGCTCTCTCACTCTCTCACCGCTGTGGTCGATGTCGTCCGTGTCGCTGTCCTCAGGCTCCTCCCCCTCCTCCTCCCCCTCCTCCTCCTCCCCGCCGCCACCGCGGGTCATGATGAGGTCACTGGGCCCGGCTATCTCGGCTCCCTCTGTGGACAGGAAGTCAGTCAGCGGTCGCCCAGGCGTGGGCAAACTACGGCCCGGGGCCCATATGTGGCCCATTAAAGCTTTTTAATCCGGCCCTCTGAACTTGAAGAAATTACATTAATGGTAAGTAGGGAATAAAATACCTGAATTTCATCTTTTTTCAGTTTTCAGTTTCACTTTTTTCAAGCCTGGGGGGCTTGAAGGGTGGTGTGCGTATGTGTGTGTGTGTGTGGGAGGGAGGGCTACCTGTTGGTGGCGCCGTCGTCATGGCCACGGCCCCCATGTCCTTCCTGAGTCGGTCCAGCTGCTGCTGCTGCTTCTGGGCCTGGGCGTCGGCCAGCTGCTGCCGGAGCCTCTGGTACTCGGGCCGGTAGTCTCTGAGGAGGGAGGCGGGGGTTCGTCACTGCACTGCCAGGCCCCGCCCACAACACGGCCCCGCCTCCCGCCTCCCGCTTCCCGCTTCCCCATCGGTCGACCGAGGGCTCACCGCTCGTACTCGTCCGCTGCGTCCTCCACCTGGGCAAAGAGTTCGTCCAATCCGCTGCCGGTCACCGCAGACACGCCCACCACCTGCGGGAGGACGAGAGCAGCCAATCAGAAGCCGCGCAGCGCAGTGCAGCGCGCTCATACTTCCTTCTGAAGACTTGGCGACGGAGAGAGAGCACCCCACATGGCGAGAGTGCGGGGTGAGCACTCCGTCCACTTTCTATTCACGCTTCTCCTGCACACACTCAGCGTGGTTGGAGAGGGGGGGGGCGGGGGGGTGGAGCCTAACCCTGCCGTCTCGAGGCGACGGCGAGGTGGCCGACTCGTCGCAGGGGCCACATAGGGACAAACAGGTGACAGTCTCACCCTCAGGCTAGCGTAGAACTCGTCCAGCACCAGGCTCATGGAGCGCGTCAGGTTGCTCACGTACGACGTCTCCTGGTTCAGGGCGTCCTGGAAGGCCTCAAAGTCCTGCATCCACTCCACGGCGAAGCTGTGGTCGATGATGTCGGTCTGCGCCGCACAAAAAAAGGAAAAAAAACAAAGCACGACGACCGTCAGCGGGTCGGCGGAGCGGGCGCACGACGGCGGCACGGGCGGCAAACAGGAAGTGACCTCACCTTGTTCATGGCCACGATGAAGGGCAGCTTGGTCTTGTAGAGAATACTGAGGGAGAGACGAGAGTTCACACACGCACGTACGCCTCTCCCTCTTTCTGATATTCTCTCTCTCTCCCTCCCTCTCTCTCTCTCTCTTCCTCTCTCGATGACCTCTGACCCTCTGGAGTCTGCATCTGCTCTAGGTTTCTTTCCACAGGGGAGTTTATCCAGGCCACTGTCGCCCCCTGCTGCTCTGGAGGGTTCGGTTGGTTTTCTTTTGATTGTACAAAGACGCTTTGAGACGCCTTTGCTTGTGAATTAGCGCCGCACCAATAAAAGTGGATTGTAAAAAGTCGATAGAAGCACACTTGGTGAGTATAAATAGACTACGACTATACTGTCATTATTAGATTAGATTCAACTTTATTGTCATTGCACATGTTAGAATTACAGAGCAATGACATGCAGCTGGCATCCAACCAGAGTGCTTAGCAGTGAATTAAATAGCGGAGGCGGAGCGACGTACCTGCAGGCGTACAGCATGTTGGACATGAAGGTGACGGGGTTGGTGCTGCGCGGCGTGTCCATCACGTAGACCACCACGCAGGGGAAGGACGAGGCCTGCGGGAGCAGACCGTGAGGTGAGGGGGGTTGGACGGTGGCAGGGTGCCAGAGGAGGGGGCGGGGCTAGCGTGCCGTTCCTTACCAGAGCCTCCGTGATGATGGTTCCGGACGCCGACCAGGTGAAGACCTCGATCTGACCCGGGGTGTCAATCAGCACGTACCTGCGCAGGTCAGAGGTCAAGCAAAGGAAGGACAGTGGATTCAAGGAACCGCCACCCACTTTGGTTACGACTGGCCCGAACGAATGGGAGCTTGTGAAGCGAGCGGCTGATCGGCTCAGAGCTCAGGCTGAGCCGGTGATGGGTGAGATACTGACCGGTGGCTCTGCTGCTTCTTCTCAATGAACTTCATCACCTGCACACAGACAGGCAGAGACACCCACACGCACAAGTTACGCATTTCCTATTGCTCTCACTTTCCAACTCAAAAGCACCAGATGGCTCCTTTCAGAATAAAAGGCCCTACTTTCATCAGGCGCATGCTTTTAATGTGAAACCGCGGCCGTCGAAACGATGCAGAGCAACGTTAATGCTGTTGTGTGATTTATTATTTGGACTTTGATGCCGTCTAGATTATATCATGATGGTCTCGTGGAAATTGAGACATTCAGGTCAGACACACACACACACACACACACACACACACACACACACGCACACACACACGCACACACACGCACACACAGAACCGAGAGACTCTGGTGGCTGGTTGAAGGTCTGAAGTGGCCGAGGGGGGCGGAGTCAGACTGGGTCACCTGATCGAAGCGCGTGGCAAACAGGTTGAGGGAGGTCACGATGCCGCCGTTGGGCCCGAGGCTGTACTGCTTCATCACCTCCTTGTAGTTGACCGTGTCTCTGATGTCTGAGGGCGAGAGAGAGAGAGAGAGAGAGGGAGAGAGAGAGAGAGAGAGTTTAAAAGAGTACAAGAGAGCGCAACAGTGAGAGAGAGAGAGTGACAGACAGAGGGACAAAAACGCCAGTGACGTCACTTTGACGGCTCTGCCCACTGTGTCTCAATTCAGGGTCTGCATCCTTCAAAGCATGCATTTCAAGGCCAGTTGCGTCATAGCACTGCGCGAAGGCTTGTCCCAATTCCCAAAAATCCAAAGGACGCTCCAAATGCGCCCTACTTTTAGCCGATTCCAAGGATACACCGATACTACCTTTCGTGTCCTTCTGTATCCCAGGATGCTTTGCGTGCTGCTGCAAAGCATCATGAAATTTCACATAAAATATTCAGTTTTTAACGTAGGATTTTTACTTATTTTAACATCCAACGCCATCGTTGGATGGCAAACCAATGATTAGCTTGATGCTATAAAAACGTCACTTCCGGGATTGGCCACAAGTAGACCGTCCCGTGTGGTTACCGGGGAGGCGGGGTTTTGGTTCGTCCTTCTCGGCCGGGTCCTTCGAAGGACCCGCCTTCAGACGGAGGACGCTTCCTTCGAAGGATGCAGACCCTGAATTGAGACACAGCCGTCATTATCAGCGGCTCCTCACCGATGTTGGCGGGGAAGGGCACCTCGTGGACGGCCGGGTCCAGGTTGATGACGTACGGCGGGGGCGTGGCGGCGTGGAGGTGAGCCGTCAGCCGCTGGAAGGACAAACAACGTGACAACATCAACAAGTCGTCTCCTCGTCATCACCTCTCCACAAACACACACTGAAAAGCCCCGTCATCGTTTAGGACAGAAGTAGTCCGAAACATTGGCCTCAACTGCAGGCATGGGCAAACTACGGTCCGAAGAAATGATACAAATAGTAAGTAAGTCATAAAATAGCGGTATCTCATCCACAGAAGTGCTTCGGTGTTTTCTCGATACTCGGGGTATCAACTGGTTCGATGACCCAATATTCGACCTTGTACTCGTCATAACTCGGATCGTCTTCTCGAATTGTGTTGCGTGTTAGCTCGTAACTTAACATCAGCCGGAGTCACGCCGTGAAATGCGACGGTAAACATTAGCATTAGCGCGCTAGCACGCCACAAGCGCAGCTGCGAAGGCTAACACAGACGTGCTATTAGCTCCCCCCGCCTTCTCCTCCTCCTTCTCACCTGGACGAAGGTTGTTTTCCCGGAACCCGCCATCCCCAACACGATCAGACACACGGGTTTGTCTCGCTGCTGCTGCTGCTGCCGCCCTGCTGAGGGCTGCTCTGGACCGGGACATCCCGACTCTGTCGGAGCTGCCGCCATGCCGGTGTAGCTGGGAAGTCTGCCGCAAAGGGACGCTGCTGGTACTGTCGTGAAGAGTGGATGGACGCGTTCGGCTGCGGTTTCAAAGCCGCCAGGGGGCAGCCTGGAGCCGTCAGGCGAGCAGACGGTTTAGACCAGGGGGTGGGCAAACTTGTGAGCCGCAATGGGTTCTAAAAAATTTGACAGAGGGAGCCGGAGCAGGAGCAGATGGATGGAGTGTTTTGGCGACCCACCTCATAGGTGGAAAATACATATATATCATGGGGTATGTAGAAAACATGTGTATGAATGTCTATTGGAAATTGACCAAAGCTAAGTTGAAACAAAATCTGTGTCTTTGAAGCCCCACGGTATTTAACACTTTATTGAAATGACAAAATGAAAAATTTGAAAAAATACAGCTATTATATGACTTACTGTTAAGAGTTGATGTGATACTTTGTGTCCTCAGTTGTTCTACTATGTGCAATGTTGTAGTCAGCCACAAGGTAGCGCACTGGCGCAAGGTATCTACTTCCTGTATGTGCAAATTCAGAAGTGTTGCTCACCGTGACCGTAGTAAATATGCCATGCTAGGCTAAAAAAGAGCCCATCTTATTCTCCAATTGTTAAGTGTCAACACTTACTTATCATTAATATCTTTTCTTTAAGTTCGGCGGCCCGTAGTTTGCCCATGCCTGCTTTTGACCACCAGACTCTTCGCCGGTTGACAGACAAACGCAGCTGGGCCTCGCACTTAGCCCGTGGTCGCTCCCTGAGGGAGGTGACAGGTGACCGGTCACCTGCCAGTCACTGGGTGGCGCAGTGGTACAACTGCTGCCACTCCGGAGCTGTGAGGGCTCACTCACAAGTCACAAAGCCTGGACCTCAGGGCTCCGGGTGGCCAGGATGCAAGGAGGAGGAGCAGAAGGTCGCTCCAGAAGGTTGTCACGGCAGCACGGAGCTTCGCTGTCAAAAACATCTTTTTTCTTCTTTCTTTGTATCTTGTGGCCGCTCTCATCTTCTGCCATGGCAAGGAGTCCATGTTCACATGACGGTGATGATGATGATGATGATGATGGTGGTGGTGATGATGATGATGATGGTGATAATGATGGTGAAGATAGTGATGATGATGATGATGATGATGATGGCAATTATGATGATGGTGATGATGATGATGATGGTAATAACGATGGTGAAGATAGTGTTGATAGTGATGATGATGATGTTGATTATGATGAGCATGACGGTGGTGATGATGATGATGATGATGGAGGTGATGATGATGGAGATGCTGATGAAGTAACAGTCTCCCATCATTGTCTTGCCTGTCCAATCAGTGGCCTGCGGTCTGACGAAATGACAACATGGGCCCAACCTGGGCAAGCAGGAACTAGAACAGCACCTATTTCCTGTTGGCACTTGGCGCCACCCGGTGGAGAAGCATCACATGAGCGCAAGAGCACACGCTGTGGTTCACAGCAGCGCCTCCTGCTGGATGAGCCTCACTGCTTCTACAAACCCCGAGCCGCAGGTGGACGCGGGGGCGGAGTCCTCCAGGGCCAACGGACCAATCACAGTAATCCGGATTTAACAGCCTCTGTTATCTGCCGGTGGAGCAGCGTCGGGAGGAGAATGAGCTGCGGATCCTGGAGACACGCTAACAGCCGAGGAGCAGATGTGTCGATAATTATCTCATTAACCGGCAGATGCACAAAGTTGCAGCAATGAACTGCAGGAAGGGGGTGGAGCCTTCAGCCAACTACTCCGTTCAACGGGAAATGGAATTTAAAAAAAGTGACATTGGTTAAATCAGGGGTCAACAACCTTTTGAACCTTAGAGCTACTTGATGTGTACGTGAACAACCTCACTGCACTCATGTACATACTGCAAACATCAGAATCATTGTATAAATTATGTAAACTAAATTAAGATAAATCCCATATGTATATTTTTCAACCTGTTATATTCTGTCCATACTCATCGAAATATATTATTCATTCTTCCTTATTTCACATCTGCACTTTATAGCAACAGTTCGAAAATTCATTTGCACTATATATACATATATATATATACACATATATATGTATAGCCCGAAATCGAACCCACTGCCTTCTTGCTGTGAGGCGGCAGCGCGAACCACTGCACCACCGTGTCACCCGTAACTAAATATGTAAAGACGTACTTAATAAGCGCTCATATCACAGCTGTGGCAACAAATACACAGTGGGGCCAAAATTTCAAACTTGGACACAGTCGTGGGACAACATTGATATTTATTGAAAAAAATCCTCCTCCAGATAGAACAGTGAACCGTTTCATATGGACCCAGAGAAGTTTTGCTTCAACCTGAATATGAAACAAGCAAAGCGAAATACTATACAATAAATAACTTCATATTGCAAAATTGAATTTCAAATGAAATGAATTTCAAAACGTAAACAAAAATCGTATGCCTCTTTTTTTATTTGCAGCTTTCTGATTTAAATTTCAACCTTTGTAACATTTTTCCACTGGCTAATAATACATTTAAAAATAAAATAACAACGATAAACTAATTAAGTCATAATAATATCCTTCAATAAACATCCTGTCTTGATTGACGCACCAAAATACCAGCAGAGCATTCTGGGATTTGTTGTATTAGTGTTACATGGGTTGTGTAATACCTCGCAGGCCAAATATAATTACACTGCTGGGCCTAATTTGGCCTGCGGGCCAGAGTTTGACAACTATGCTATTTATGCTAGCCTGAGTCATGTTAGCCGGCATTAGCAGGTGGCGCTGCCTTCCGTGTTTAACCTTTTTAAATAAAAAGGCATGTGGCAGATTAAAACAAACAAACCAAAAAAACTCATCTTAGCCGCATGATTTAGCCACCGCAGGACAATCAGGGCTTCGCCAGAGGTCCCCAGAGAGGCGTTTTTGCATTTGTGTGTTTATTGTTCCCACTGTGCTCCTGCAGGTCCTTAATGGGGCCGTTAGCACTGCTCCGGCGGCTGGCTGCTGCTGATGAGCCTCCAGTGCAACGTGGGTAATTAGGCCGTCCTGACTAATCAAGCGTCTGGCTCCGCCTCCACTTGTGAAGGAGGCATCAGCTGGATGCGTCGCTAACGAGCTCCTGTGAGTCACAGGGCTTTCAGCGGGTAGGGAAATAAAAAACTCTGGTGCAACTTGGTTCCAAATCTGTAAAAAAAAAAAGAAAGGAGAAGGTGTGTTGAGTCTGTGGGGCGCGGATACACGTTAGCGCTCGTTAGCAGATGAAAACAACTCGTTCGCATGAAGCTATGAGGACGACAGGCCCGCTGTTTTAATCAGGACGGCCAGCCAGTGTCGCCGAGCCAGCTGAGCTCTCAGCTGACCAATCACAGCGTCCGATGGGAATGGTCTGTCAGGACTTTCGGTCCCCGGTGGAGTTAAAGTGGTGTCGCTTCCGTCAGACGGGCAGTGAATGGCTGTCCACATCCTGGAGCTCCAGAAGATCAGACTGATGTGCTTTGAGGTCACCAGCAGCGGTTAATAACAGTTTATATATACAGTAATATGAGGTGGGTCGCCAAAACACTCCATCCATCTGCTCCAGCCCCCTCTGTCAAATTTTAGAACCCAATGTGGCCCACAAGTCCAAAAGTTCACCTCTGCTTTAAACTGTTGGAACAATCCAGTGTTCAGACTGGAACTTTTCAAAAAAAATCATGCAGCATTGTGGGATGTTCTGCTTTTTTGTGTGCCTTAAATTTTTTTTTTTTTTTTTTTTTTGCATGAAAAATTAGTTTTTCCATAACTGTGCGTTTTTCCTACCGGGCCTCACAAGTCACAGTGAAAGATCGGAGTCGTGGGCGTTGCGTTCCACACAGCCACCATCCGTCCATCTGAAAGGAGGAACGCTTATCCTGTTTAGTAGAGCCGAGAGCTTTTTATCGTCTTCTCGACGCCCACACGAGTAAATAAAACGAGAACAGCCGGATTCACGGCAGCTCTGCAGCAGCCAGTTTCCTCCGTGTTTCCTGGTGAGGATTGAGCTGAGAGTGCTGCCAGCCAACTGAAAGCTAGTACCGCTGACTCATTGATAGGAGAGAGCAGTGCTAGCCAAGAGCTGAGGGTGCCGCTAGTCACCCGGGTGCCAGCTGTGCTAACAAACTGAGACTCTAGTGGTGTAGCTGACTGAGACCCCAGAGCAGTGCTAGCTAATTGAAAGCTAGCGGTGCTCGCTGACTGAGACCTCAGAGCAGTGCTAGTGAGACTGGGAAGGTCAGAGTGATGCAAGCCAAGTTAGCGCTAGCAAAACAATAAATAAATAAATAATACAAAAATAAAATAAAATATTGGCATCTGTCAGGAGAGACCAATGGTTGGCTCACCTCCAAGATGTCCCTGATGATCCTCCTCCTCTTCCACAGAGGATGCTGATTGGTCAGATCGGACAGCCTAACTGACATAAATAACAATAATAACAATGGATTAGCCTCAGCGCTGTGTCACAGCCGTGACCTTTCAAAATCTATCAGGGGAAGCAAATGAAGTGTAGGAAGGACTGTGAGCTGAGCAGCGCTGGCTAACGTTAGCATGTGGCTAGCAGCTGGAGGACCGTATTAGAGCGCTCGTCTCCCCCCACCCACCCACCCACACACACACACACAAAAATGAAATAGTCACTGATGTCCAGCAGAGCTTAGTAGATGACGTTCAACTTTAACAATATCATGTGACCAATGGTGTGGGCGTGTCCCTCAGCTGTTCCTGCCTATTAGGAACAACTGGGAATGAAAGAACAGAAAGAACAGAGACCAGCTAGCTAACAGCACGGACAGAGTGAAGGTATCAGCTGTGTGATGTCTGTATACGTGCATGTGTGTGTGTGTGTGTGTGTGTGCGTTTGTATGTGTGTGTGTGTGTGTGTGTGTATGTGTATGTGTGTGTGTGTGCAGCGAGGATTAGCGCTGCTTTAACATTCCGGCTGGTTGCTGATAAAACAGGAAATAAAACGGTGCCTTCAGGGACGGCTGTTTATTGTTCGGGGGGGATTTTCTATAATCTGACTTTAATGACGATGTCATGCGGATTCACCCGTGTCTGATTGCTGATCCACCAGCCAGCCAGCCAGCCAGCCAGCCAGCCAGCCACAGCGGCTGCAGGTTTTCACCAACCATTGAGTGGAATATGCTTGCGAGGACTTGATTTTCGCTAGAAAGCTTGTTGCCAGTGCACGCAAGGTCAAAGCAAGATCATTCCCTGTCATAGTAAAAAGCTGCGAGCGACCCCAACTTCTGTCTGTGACCTGCGGGGGGCAGCATTCTGAAGCTTGTGCCCGCCATGATGTCCGCAACCCTCGATCGAATCCGTTTGTAAACTCTTGCTGTCTTGGACATTTTTATTGTGCGTTTTTTCAGGTCCAGCAGTGGCGGATGATTCGACCTCAGGAGCAAGAAGAAAATAAAAAGACTTTTGCCAAAATAAAATATTGATGCGCTAAAGACGCACTTTGATCTGCTGCAAACCTTGACGTCAAACACTTTTCTCTCATCTTGGCAGCGATGTCCTTGCAGAGACGAGGGTTTGAACTCTGAAAAGAAACTTTCAACAGGGAAGTATTTCGGAATCTTCCAAGGCAGCCGTCGGACGTCGAGAGTTCACTTCTGAACATCCACCATGACGAGGAAGGTCAGCAGCTCCCACTGAGGAGGCAGTGGGGGGGGCTGTCAAGCACATTTTCTGCCTAAATATGATCATAAAGTTATTCTCTACAGTCTGCTCTTTTCACGTCATATAATATCCACTAGGTGGCGTTGCTTCTATTGTTGTAAATTATGGTAGAGTTTTTATCCAATCATATTTCAGCTGGCTTGGGTTGCCAGGTTGCATGAAATCTGCCTGAGGCCTTCAGGATGCACATTTCAGCCTACTGTTCGCCGCAAGTGAACGCGCCAGCATCAGTTGCACTAGCCAATCAGATCTGGAGTGTGTGATGCTGAGGCCAGCTAGCTGGCTGGCTTTACACTGATTGGATAAGCCCCGACAACCTGAGAGACCCGGAGAGCCGACTGCCACTACGACGAACCGATGAAGGCTGAATTTTTCCCTCCACGTTGACGTAGTTCGACCGGACGCCGGAAAAAAGTCGGAGATTTTAGTTTGAGAGACATCAAACAGACAGTGAGGACAGAAGGCCGAGGTTTAAAAAAAGGGCAAAATTTATTTGAAGCACTCACGTAGAAAAATATGATTGATTTGGAATCGAGGACAATAAATAGATGGGTGGCTGGCGGGCCGCTCGCTACAATCAAGATCCAGTCTGATTCACGGCCAAGGCACTAGAACCGGCGGCCACTGGGGGGGCGGGGCAGAGGCCGGAGGGGGGCGGGGCCTGCCTCCCCAACGACCCGCTGCCGCATAGCACTGCGTCTTCCCGCCAAAATCCACCAAAGTCGGCTGATCCAAGAAAGACAAAAAAAAAGAGAAAAAAAATCTCTTACAGGTGGAATTCAAATTGAAAAGTTTGCTAGCAGCGGCGGTGGGCGGCGTCAGCGAGAGATTCTTCAGAACATTAGCACGTCAGTAGTGGAACCTCAGAAAACGGCAGAAAACCAACCGGGAGCCAGGAAACACAAAAACATTTGGTCAGGATTAAAAATAACACGAGATCAATAGAGTTTGTTTTGTTTCTTTTGGTGCACCGAAGTCAAACTTTGACTGAAACCGTTTCACCGTCGCATCCGTTTGCATAAAGTCGGCCGGAGGAGGAAGGAGAGCGCCACCAGCCTGCCGCCGATGGGCCCAGTGAGCCATCGCCAACGAAGCATCGCCCAGCTGAAGCATCGCCCAGTGAGGCATCGCCCAATGAGGCATCGCCCAGTGAGGCGTGGCCCAGTGAGGCATCGCCCAATGAGGCGTGGCCCAGTGAGGCGTGGCCCAGTGAGGCGTGGCCCAGTGAGGCATCGCCCAGTGAGGCATCGCCCAGTGAGGCATCGCCCAGTGAGGCGTGGCCCAATGAGGCATCGCCCAGTGAGGCGTGGCCCAGTGAGGCGTGGCCCAATGAGGCGTGGCCCAATGAGGCGTGGCCCAGTGAGGCGTGGCCCAGTGAGGCGTGGCCCAGTGAGGCGTGGTCCAGGTGCGGCATGGCCAAGGTGAAGCTTCACCCAGTGAGGGGGGAGGGGGTTCACGGTCTTTTCAGTACGTCCTGCCGCCTGTGGCCAAAGGTCCACCTACCCCAAACATTCCCCACCCGCCCCAAACCCCGGGCATGATGGGTAAACGGTTCAGTAAATGGCACCAAAATCCAGTGACTCAAAAACAGGAAAAAAAAAAAAAAAAAGCAAAAAAACAAAAACAATCAAGACGAGTAGTGCAACTGTGCAACACACACACACACACACACACACACACACACACACGCGCGCGCACACGCACACATCAGGCCAGGTCGCCAGGTCAGAAAGAAAGAAAGAAAAAGAAAACAGATTTTCTCCTGCTAAATCAATTCGTCTGATTGGTTTGGATCGGAACCGATGAGCTGAAGGTGAAAACATAGAACTCTTCACTTTTCACCCCCAGTGGGAAAAGCCCTGATTGTCAGATCGACGCCTCTCGGATTCTCTCTCCTCCTTAAAGCTGGTCTCTGGCGTCTCCGCTCGCTGGCGCCACCTCTCTGCAGGACCCGCCGCCTCCCTCTGTCAGACGTCCCTCCGGGCCGTGAGGTACTTGAGTGCGGCGGCGCCGTACTTCCTGGACAGGTCCTGGTGGAACTCGTCCTTCAGGGTGCTCAGGCAGCTGCGGTAGGCGGCGCTGGAGCGGAACTTGGAGATGTCGAAGCTGGGCGCGTGGGGCATGTGGACCATGAAGGCGTTGGGCAGCACCATGAGCTCGAACTCCTGGGGAGGGGGGAGGAGGAGGGAGGAGGAGGAGGGAGGAGGCGTCCAAGTCAGAGGTGCTGGCGGCAGTGTGCGAAATACCCGTCAATATTCAGAGGGGGTGGGGGGTCGTCATCGTCCTGATTGTTACTCATCAATACCAATGTAAATTTCCTCAACGTGGAAGAGGCCAATAATAGCCATATATTATGGACGCGACTTTGTATATACATACACACATATATATTTATATACATGTATGTACACACATATATATATATATATATACACATATACACACACACACACACATACACACACACAGATACATATCCGTACACACACATACGCACACACTTATATGTATGTATTTAGCTTTTTGAAAAAACGTAGTACACCCTTAAAATTGTGCTAATGGGGGGTGGGACGCCCCTGGACCCCCTGGACCCCTGTGTTTGGCCCAGTGGGCGGCGGCCTGACCTGAGCATCCAGCTCCATGACGTGGGCCACCTTGTTCCAGCCGAAGCCCAGGAAGCGGCGGTCGTAGCGGGGACAGTCCCGCCGCACCACCACGTAGGGCTCGAAGTCCGGCTCCCAGTCCACCCGGTAGGCCGTAGTGGCCGTCCGCCACTTGGCGTAGTCGGTGGGGGCGTGGCCTTTGGGCCACACGTGGTACCTGGAGGGGCAGCAGAAGATTGATTTTAATTGACATTTTTGGATTTTTACAACCTCGCTTTTATTACAGATTTGGCCTTGGGATGAAGAGAAAACAAGGTGGGGTTTTTTTTTTTTTTTTTCCCCCAACGAAAATAGAGATTAGTCGGAATCATAGACTAAGAGACTGGGCTCCACCCCTCCCAGCAGCTACCTGAAGGTGTAGAGGGTCCCCATGTCCAGCATGGAGAGCAGCTCGGCCTTGGACTTGGGGAAGGACAGTCGGTAGCGCAGCGTCTCGAAGGCCGGAACCACCAGCGCCTTCTTACTGTGGGCCAGGTCCATCTGCACCACCGCCTTCCTGCAGGCACAGGGACACGCTGGAGGAGCAGGAGGAGGAGCTGGGGGAGGAGGAGGAGGAGGAGGAAGAGGTGGAGGAGCAGGAGGAGGGGAATGGGGAGGAGGAGAAAGAGGAGGAGGGGGAGGGACGAGGAGGAGGAGGAGAAAGAGGTGAAAGTGGAGGAGGCAAAGGAGGTGGAGGAGGAGGAGGAGGAGGAGAGGTGGGGGAGGAGGAGAGAGAAGAGGAGCTGAGGGAGGAGGAGGAAGGGGGGAGGAAGTGGAGGAGGAGAAAGAGGAGAGGGGAGAAAAGGAGGAGGAGGAGGGGGAGGTGGAGCAGGAGGTGGTGGTAGGGGGGGGCGGGAGGAGGAGGAGGCGGAGGAGGAGGAGGAGGAGGAGGAGGAGGAGTAGGAGAGAGGGCAGGAAGTGGAGGAGGAGGGGAGGAGGAGGAGGAGGAGGAGGAGGAGGAGGAGGAGGAGGAGGAGGAGGAGGGGGGAGGAGGAGGAGGAGGAGGAGGAGGTGGAGGAGGAGGAGGAGGAGGAGGGGAGGTGGAGGAGGAGGCGGAGGAGGAGGAGGGGGGGGGAAGTGGAGGAGGAGGAGGGGAGGAGGAGGAGGAGGAGGAGCTGAGGGGGGGGAGGAGTAGGGAGGAGGGGGGAGGAGGGAGTGGAGGAGGAGGAGGAGGAGGAGGGAGGAGGGAGGGAGGTGGTAGGGAGGAGGAGGAGGAGGAGGAGGAGGAGGGGAGGAAGTGGAAGAGGAGGCGGAGGGGAGGAGGAGGAGGGGGAGGTGGGCAGGAGGTGGAGGGGAGCAGGAGGTGGTGGTAGGGGGAGGAGGAGGGTGAAGTGGAGGAGGAGGAGGAGGAGCAGCAGGAGGTGGTGGTAGGGGGAGGAGGAGGAGGCGGAGGAGGAGGAGGAGGAGGAGGAGGAGGAGGAGGTGGAGGGGGAGCAGGAGGAGGAGGAGGAGGAGGAGGAGGAGGAGGAGGAGGAGGAGGGTGAAGTGGAGGAGGAGGAGGCGGAGGAGGAGCAGCAGGAGGTGCTGCTGCGCTGCGGTGTTACCTGAGGTAGTGGTAGAGGCCGTACATGGGCAGGAAGTCGACGTCGGCCAGGAAGACGTAGGGCGTGTTGGCGTTGTCCAGCGCCACGTTCCTCAGCAGGTTGACGGGGTAGAACTGGCCCTCCTTGTAGACCACGTGGTAGCCCACGTTCCTGCGGCCCCGCAGCACCTCCGAGGCCTGGGCGTAGCGCAGGAACTGCTGGGCCTCGGCGTCCGACAGGTAGAGCGCCAGGCTGACGGGCCCCTCCCAGTGCTTGCAGATGGCCTCCAGCATCTGCAGCCTGCAGGGGGCGGAGCTTCTGGGTTCATTTCTTCAGAATAAATAGGATTCTCCTTCTCTTTGCGCCGTATTGTTGCTGCGATTACGCACATTTCTCCAACGTGGGATTAATAAGGCCGTTCAATTCTATGCTAGGTGCTATATCGGCGACCTTGTTGAGCAAAACGTAGTTTCCGGATGATTTAAATCACAGTGACGCCTCAGTAACTACGGCCACTGGCACTGTCAGAACTTACAAAAAAAGGCCCATTTTAACTGTGCACTGTCGCTGATACGTATGAGAGACCAGTGACACGATAACAAAACCAACTACGGAACTAAGAAATGATTAAACAATTGAACGTTGGTTGGTGCAGCTGCTGCGCCAATGCGCCACGTTATTTTCATTTTAAACTGCAGGTGATTGGGCGACTGAATCCTCACGTTCTAGCCAGCCAGCTAGCTAGCTAGCCTCAGCTGATTGGCTATCGCAACCTAACTGAGGCCCGTTCACTGACAGCGGACAGGAGCCTGCTATGTCGGCAGATTTCATGGAACCTGGCAACGCAAGCTAGCTGAAATACGATTGGATAAAAACTCCACCGTAATATACGACAATGGAAGCGACGCAACCAAGTGGATATAATATGGTACAGACTATGGAGAATAATATTATAACATATATATATTTATAAAAAAAAGGTAAAGGGCCTAACAATAAACGCTGCATTTGAATGCGCCGTCTGAACGTGCAGCTGTGCGCTGGCGCCAGCAGGGCGGCGGCAGTACCTGTCCATGGACAGCTGGGCCACCAGCGTCACGTCGTGCTCCTGGCCCGCCGCCTCGTACTCGTACTGCAGGAAGTAGAGGTGCAGCCGGTGCACCGCCAGCCGCTCCCGCCTGAAGTCGTAGCACTGGTCGTCCTCATCCAGCTGCTCCAGCGCCCCCTGCAGCTGAGGAGGACGCGCAGCACCCGGTCGCAGTGGTGAGCAGTCATCCCCTGTGTGTGTGTGTGTGTGTGTGTGCGTGCGTGCGTGCTCACCTGCACGCTCTCTGCACTGGCCTGACTCGGGCAGCCAAACAGCTCCCTCCTCAGCAGGTTGCCGTCGTACTCCAGGAAGGTGAGGTACAGGTTCCTGAAGAACTCCACGTGCTTGTTTTTCACCCGCAGCTTCTTCGGGGAGTTCCAGTGGATCACCTGAGGGGGGCGGCGGCGAGCGGAAAGACAGAGTCAGTCTGCTGCCTTTCAGGCTGAGCTGAACATCCGCATCGACTGCCCGTCCGTGTGTGTGTGTGTGTGTGTGTGTGTGTGTTCCAGTGTGTGCGTGAGTGTTCATATGTGTGTGTGTTTGTGTGTAAGAGTATGTATGTTGTAGTGCAGGGGTGGGCAAACTTTTTTTTGCAGCGGGCCACATGACAGACCTGCATCGTGTTGGCGGCGGCTAACGAGCTACGCTAACGTGCCGGCAAGGTTTCGTTGGGGGGAAGGAGGAGCGCGCTATCGCTATCGTTATTGCGCTACGCTAACGTGTAGCAGTGTGTGCGCGCGCGTTCGTGTTTGTGTGTGTGCATGTGTGTGTGTGTGTGTGTGTATGAATGTTCGTATGTGCATTTGTGTGTGTGTGCATGTTGGCATGTTTGAGTGTGTGTGAGTTTGTTGCATGCGTGTGTGCATACATGTGTGTGTGTGTTAGCGTGTGTGCATACGTGTGTGTGTGTGTGTGTGCATAGCGTGTGTGTGTGTGTGTGTGTGTGTGTGTGTGTGTGTGTGCTAGCGTGTGTGCATACATGTGTGTGTGTGTGTGTGTGTGTGCTAGCGAGTGTGCATACATGTGTGTGTGTGTGTGTGCGTGCACCTTCAGGTCGGACACCTCGGTGTAGCACTGCTCGGAGCGCGTGTGGTCCGACAGCTGAACGTTCCAGAAGCAGGGCAGCCGGTGCACCAGGACCGGGTTCTGCTTGATCAGAGCGTTGAAGATGTCCTGCGGACCAGAGCGACCTTGAGAGTCACCTTGAGACGTGAAACGCCTCCTTCCCGGGCCAACCCGGCCAATCAGAGAGCCTCTTGCCCCCCCCCTACCTGATCGGCCAGCGAGGTGCTCAACATGCTCATCAGCTCCCTCTCGGCCGTCAGCCTCCACAGCTGCTCCCAGCCCAGCCGCCGCAGCCGCTCCAGGTGCAGCAGGATGACCCCTGCAGGACGAGGGCAGAATTGCGGCCTGACTTCCTGACGCCCTGCTGGCCAGCCAAAAGGTCAAAGGGTTTTTTTTTCCTCACCGGTGTTGAAGCCTCGTCCCAGCGCCGGCCAGGGTCTGTGGTTCTTCCACAGGTTCCCCAGGTACCAGTCGCTCTGGTTCTCCACCAGGCCTATGGCCTGCTTGTCTGCGAGCAAGCCGTGTTAGCATGCGCGTTAGCACGTGTGTGCTAGTAGGCGGCGGCGGGACAGGAAAAAATAAAAAATGAATAAAAAGAAAAAGAAAACGGACTCACCGGTGAACTTTCGGAAGATTCCCCAGAGCTCGGCCACGTCGGTGGCAAAGGTGATGTCGGTGTCCAGGACGATGACCTTGGAGAGGTCAGAGGGCAGCGTCTTGGCTAGCGTTAGCTTCATCAGGCCGTAGATGCCCGAGTAGTGCTTGTTGGGGATCCACGACACGTCCGACTGAAAAGCACAAAACCGACAGCGGCGGCGGCGGTCAGGATAGCGTCTAGCGCTAGCAGACCGAGGAGTTAGCAAGGGTTAGCGGCGGTGACCAGAGCTAGCATGTGGGGGGGGACCTAGCATCAAAAAACGGTTTGAGTGAAGCTTCCAGACATCTCCGTCCCTCTGTGTGTGTGTGTGTGTGTGTGTGTGTGTGTGTGTGTGTGTGTTTTGTGTGTGTGTGTGTGTGTGTGTGTGTGTGTGTGTGTGTTACCTTCAGCTCGTCGGCGTCGTAGAAGCTGACCTGCACCGACGGCACCATCCAGGACTGGAAGAGGGCGCCGAGGATGCGACGAGCCACTGCGTCAGTGATGAAGTGGAAGTGCAGCGGGTTCCTCCTGGACAGGAAGAGGAAGCAGCGGAACAGGAAGAGGAAGCAGCGGCTGTTTAGTAGGAAGTGGCCTGAGAGGATTGCGGAGGGGCAGGGGTGGGTGGGGGGGAGTGGGGGGGGCCTTCCCGAGAAGATCTGTCCACCTTCATCCCGATCGACACTCGGTCAAGATCTGCTTGTGTTACTGCTGCTGGATTTTTTAAAAAATTTTTAAAAGAGGTTTGATCAGCAATGCTTAAATTTGCTGCTGAGGCAAAAAAAACCTCAAAAAATAAATAAATAAATAAAATTCTGCCATCTAGCTGTCAGATTTCAGACTGCGTCGCTCACCCTTCTCAACCTCCCTCTCCCGAGCTTGCCGGCGAACTACGGTGGCCCGCGCAAACCCAAACCTGCAAATGGCGTCCACCTTCTTCTTCGGTGGTTTATTAGAGGACGCCAGCGTTCGCCCCTAAACAATGAAACGCGCTGCCGGGCAGCTGGATTGTCCACACCGGGCTTCCTTAGGATGATGGCAGCGAACTGGAAGCAAGAGCCTTGATCTGTGTACATATATTCCTCAATATTAATCAGTTTCATGGGTAGGAAAACCAAATTGTTTGTGCTAATATTAAAAAAACCAGGCTGAATTTTACACACTGGACTTTTAAACGCCGCCGCTGTTGACAAAAAAAAAAAAACTCATTTGTGAGCCTCGTAGCCGAGAAGCAAGGTGCAGCGGACGGGTCAAAGGGTCAGGGTGTGGGGTCAAAGGTTTGGGGGGGGGGGGGGGTCAGATCAAAGATTGAGTGGGGGCGGGCTGACCTGTGAAAGAGGACGGACTTGACCAGCGTGACCACATCCCTGCTGGCATTGTAGCCGGCGCAGACGCAGGCCACATGGATCAGCTGCAGAGGGAGACACACACACACACACACACACACACACACACACACACACACACACACACACAAACACGCACAGACACACACACACGCAGACACAGACAGTGTGTCAGTGCCGCCATCGTCGTCACGATGTCACAAGCATCTCTCTCTGACCCCGCCCCCTTCGACTGCCAGTGGCCAATCAGGACGCTGAGTGAGTGACTCACTGACTGACTGAGTCACTGAGCCACTGAGCCACTGACTCACCTCACACTTGTGGACGGCCGCCGCTCTCTGGCACTGGCTGCTGTTGCTGCGGTCCTCGGCCGTGGTGTCTCCGTCCTCGGGCGCCGTGTCGGCCGACGCCGCCCACTGCTGGTTGCCGTAGTTGCCGTCCTGGGATTGGCTGAGCTGCAGCCGCAGGCGCCGGTTCTCCTCCTCCACCTGGCGGAGCCGCGCCTCCAGCACGGCCCGCTGCAGGAGCTGGGCGGGGGAGGGGCCCTGGGCCAGGCAGGGCGCCAGCAGGAGGGAGCGGCCGCCTGGGGGGGGGGGTCAGAGTCACGTGACCAACCAGGAAGTGACGTCTTGTTAAATCAGTGAACAGCAGGACATTGGAGAGATAAATAGAATAATGAATAGAATGAAATGAACTTAATTAACCTCTTAATCATTATTATTATTATTATCAGATGTTTAACCATCATGATTAAATATAAGCTATCAGCTTTCTACTGAGCGCGCTCAGACTCACCCTCCAGGCTCCCGGCCAGCAGGTAGAGCCAGGTGAGCAGCGCCACGGCCGTTAGCGACGCCGCCAGCAGCTTCAGCCGCCCTCGGCACAGCAGGCTCATGGTGGGCTGGCGGTGGGGGGTGGGAGGAGGGTCGAGGGTGGGGGGGGCAGAGGGGGTGCGGGGGTCTCAGGTCGGGCTCGGTCCCTCGTCGGGTCTCTCCAGCATCCTGTCACCAAGAGGGAGAGGCGGGGGCCGCAGGTGAGCGCCAAGCGCTTAGCTAGCACTCAGGCACGGGCAAACTACGGCCCTGAGGGCCACGTGCGGCCCGTTAAAATGTTCAATCCAGCCCGCCGAACTTGAAGAAATGACATTAATAGTAAGCAGGTAATAAAATAGCTGTAGTTGATAAATACTTTCAGTGTTTCAGAGTCATTTCAATAAAGAGCTAAATACCGCGTGATGTTATTTTTTCCTCCTGTGAGGTGGCGCTCACCAAAACACTCCATCCATCTGCTGCTGCTCCGGCACCATCTGTCAAATATTTTAGAACCCATTGTTGGCCCCGCCCACCAGTCGAGAAGTTTGCCCACCCCTGGCTCAGCTAACGTGTTAGCATGTCAGCGCTTTTGGCGCTGAGGTTCTTCTGCCACCCAGTGGCCAAAAACACACTCTGCGGCAAATGGCTTCCGACAGCAGGGCACACACACACACACACACACACACACACACACACCTAAAGTCTGCCAGCTAATGCTAGCGCAACAGTTAGCCAATGCTACAGCTGGTATGCTACAGTCCAGTCACTTGCTAACATTTCAGTCATCATGCCGAGTTGTCAACACTGCAAGCGGGCAGGAAAAAAAAAAGTACAAACGACAAAGCAGAAATGAAAAGAAAAAACATCGAACAAAAAAAAAAGTCTTTAAAACTTCACCATGAGAACGAGACACTTTCAAGACGGTGCGGACATGAATAACAGCACTGAAATTTAAAAAACAAGAGTCTTGAGCTGTGCTTCATGGGCTCAGGATGAAGAGGGTACTGGAAATGAACGGATGGATGTTGCCTGTAGCACGCACAGTCAATATGCTTATCCATTAGCCGCCAAAAGGTGGCGCACCCGAGGTAAGAGTGAGAGACTTTGCAGCGACCAATCAAATGAATCTGGGTGGGTTTGGACGTTCACATCAGATAAACACAGAGCAGAACACAAGAGAACACAGTCCAGTCTGTCGTCTCCTCTCCTCTGGATCCACGACCTCGGCGGCTTCACTCCAAAAAAAAAAAAAATGTTGCGGCAGTTGAAGTGTCAGAGGTTTCTTTAAAAACCCCCGACTTGATGACGTGATAACAAGTCCACAGGCGGACCAGGCGGACGGTGTGAAGCGGTGCGTTCAGGGCAACGCTGCTGAAACTCTTCGTGCTCTTTTGCCCCCAGAGCTGCGAGGGAAAAAGCGAGCGACTGAGTTCAAGTTACAGGTGTTCACCAATCAGGAAAGAATTTGTGCGACTTTGACGGTCAAAGTGACCGATAACACAAAGGTCTGGCGCAACCTCTCCTCAGCACGTTGAGCGTTTCCAACTATTGGCAGGAGAAGGGCTAACAAGTCCAGGAGCAGCAGCAGCAGCAGCAGCAGCAGCAGCAGCAGCAGCAGCAGCAGCAGGCTCCTCCCCTAGCACCTCCCTTTTGGCTCCTCCTCCAGCTCCTCCTCTACAAGCCCAGTAAAACCTGCACCTTCTCTTTTGTCTCAGAGACTGAAGCTCCGCCTTGCCCCGACCGATGGTAGGGGATACGGTGGGGCAGGAGCAGGAGGGGGGTGGGGGGGGGGGGGGGGTCACCTTACACCCAACAGAGATAATGAAGAGGTGCATTGTGGGAGTCCCTTTGTGTGAGTTGTGGAATGTGTGTCTTGAGGGTTGGTTTTTTTTCCTCGCCGGGACGAGAAGCAACTGGCCCAGATTCTGCCAGGAGCGGCGAGACGTTCACGCCGCTCGCAGTAACGACAATGGCCTGGTGGTGGCGTCGTCGTTCCAGTCTGGTCTGGTCTGGTCTGGTCTATTTTCCTGGCAGGCAGTGTGTCACAGTGTTGGCTGCTTCCACCGTCAACCAGCCACAGCGGCGGAGCCGGTCTTAGCTAGCTACACGGCCTACTTCATTATCGCCAACGCTACAGCTGGTATGCTAGAGTCCAGGCACACTTGCTAACATCTCAGTCACTGGGTACAATAAGCGCAGGTCTGCTAGCACTAAACCTACTTCACAATCATCAGAGCACGGCGACAGTCTGACACGTCGGCTCAGGATAATGTCGACCACAGTTGCCACACAAGAGGGCGTTTCTGTCAAGCGTCCCCGTCTAATGCTAACATCACAGTTGCAAGCTAATGTCTGCTGCTAGCAGCCTGTTTGCAACCCATCTAGAATGCACTTTAGTTACCGTCCCAGCCTGCGAGCTAAAACCAAAGTTAACAGCTAAACATCACAGCTCACAAATTGCTCAAAATTTGCTTCAAGTTAGAATTTCTGAAAAAAAAACAATAATTATGATTCCTGTTGTGCAATGACGTAGCGCCTAGCAAAAATCTGAATTGCCACCAAGCAAGTCACCAGCCAGTGTGACAGATACCAGCTGACCATTAAGTCATCAGTGAACAAACTAGCTTATCTGTTAGCTGTAAGCTAATACCTGCCACAGCCAGTTGCTACACCACCTAACAGCTTACGTCCAACTAAAAGATAAAACAAATGTCGCGGCTACTGGCTAATATTCAAGCTAGAGCTAAATCCTGCCAAAGCAGCTAGCAGATAATCCAAGTATTGGCCCTGTACATCTTCCTCTGTGACAATAGGTGGCGCTGTACTCGGCGGCCCAGATGGGATTCTAGACTTGAGGGGGACCAAGCTGTAAATACCGTGTGTGTGTGTGTGCGTGTGTGTGTGTGTGTATTGCTATATATTAAATAACAAAGGCTTCCCTGATTAACACTGCTGTTTGCCTGGCTCGTCAATCACACAACTTAATTCTTTCCACGCGTTTAATTTAAACAACTGGTAATTTGAATCTTGGCACAGAGACTTGGATTAAAACTGCAGTGACTAAATAATGCCTTGGGTATCAAGGAACGTCTAATGAAAAATTATTTGACAAACAATAAAATGAAAAAAAAAAGAAAAGAAACAACTTTGAGGCTTGGAGATGTTAAATTTTTCAACGCATTTCCGACTTCAATTTTCAGATTTTTTTGAGTACACCTGAACGCACCAAGCGACCAACTGTTCGGCACCTCAATTACTGCGACGCTAATGGATTCACTGCACAGTGTGAGCAGCCGAGTATGAAGTGGAACATTGAAGATCTTACAGCTGCCAGCCTTCCACCGTCACTACAGCTGCATGATAATAAAGTTCTGACTGATTGAATGATTGATTGAAGGGGCATTTTGTATTGTGTTTAATTGGTGGAATGGGTGGGGGGGGGGGGCAACAATAGCTAATTAAACACCGAGCCCCGCCCCCTTTCATTTGACCCAGACGACCCCGTCAGTGCCTCACGCGACCCCTGGTGCTCGTAAGGTCAAGGGGCAGTGTGTGTGTGTGTGTGTGTGTGTGTGTGTGTGTGTGTGTGTTTTGGGACTCATTATTGATGACGCACACTCATGCAATGAGTCCTCACATATTTAGAATTTCTCCTCCTTTTACAAAAGAGCAAAAAGACTGCAACTGATGCTAGAATAATTTAAACATCATTCAACAAAGGGACTAAAAAAAAAAAATAAAAATTAAAATTAAAAAAACATTTTTGCCTGCTGACACCTCAATATTCCAATATTCACTGCGTTCCAACAAAAATCCAATCTGGCCCTTTTGTCTGATACCAAGTGTGTTCGAACCTTTTATTTGTGTGATACCAAAACTGCTAGCCGGGGTCACGACCGCGACAACTTGACTCACGGGAAAACTACAAATAAATGAAAAATAACTGAAATACAAATAAGAACTACGCTCCTGCCCACCCCCTCGTCTTAACCACTTCTCGGGCGGGGATTAGCAGGAAGTGGAGGGCAGCCCACTTCCTGCGGAGCATCGTTACTGCAGTGGAGTGGGGGGGGGGGTTGCCTAGCAAAGAGCGCTAGCGCTAGTGCGGTGTGTCCTCGAGACTCCAGAGGGAGCTCCAGGCCTCTGCAACCAGGAGTACAGTGAGAGGTGTTCTGCAGTGAGAGTACACATATACACGCACGCACACACACACACACAAATACACACAGATTAAACCATCAACGTCGCCCTCCGGTGGCTGGTGGAGTGTCAGAGAATAATGAGGTCATCACGCCACTTTACACTCCATTACTCCACCCACCGCGCGCGCACACACACACACACACACACACACACACACACACAAACACACAGGGCTCCACTCGGCCACATGACTGATGGCAGCCCAGTTTATCCCTGTGTGTGTGTGTGTGTGTGTGTGTGTGTGTTCACCGTGAGGCTAATAACTGATTTGCGCCACTGTAGGTAGCAGCCAGCTAGCAAGGTTAGCTGCTATACTAACTGCTAACTGCAGCCCAAACACCAAGGCACAGTTCAGCGACAGCCACTAGCTGTCAACTAGCTTACAGGGACGCTAGCGGGACGCTAACACCTGCTACGTCACTACGTACACATGAAGAAAAAAAAAAAACACACCGGACCACTCCTCCGCCTCCTCCTCCGCCGCCTCCTCCTCCGCCTCCTCCTCCCTCCCTCCCTGCCTGCCTGCCCACCCACTCTCCTCAGAAGGCCAGGAGTTTGGCTCAGACAGACAAGTGGCTCCAGAGTTACACGAGTCACGATGCTGGAGCACACGGAGCGGAGGACAGCTCCCACACGGAGCGCCAAACAGAGACGAGTTCTCCCGACAGCAGGAAACGGCTGCTGCTAGCGCCGCGCTAAGCGGCCTCCTCGAGCTACTGATACGCCGAGCCGGCATCCCGTGCGACCAGGTGGAGGTGGCGGTGGGGGGCGGGGTGGTGAGGACTATCAGCGTGTTGCTAATCACGGTAGCATGCCTAGCTAGCAGCATCAGGGCTCAGCTGGGGAGCAGGGAGTAAATATGCCCGCTAGCAATGTGAGTCAGCGCCACCTAAAAAGCAGCCGGTTTCCCTCTCAAGCTAACTGCATTGCATTCCCTTTCCTGTCCTGTCCCGTAATTACCTGTGGTGTGGCCATCAGGTGGGGTTAACGCATTGGGCAAATGCCACAGGTGGCCCGTTAAAATTTTGAATCCAGCCCGCCGAACTTGAGGAAACTGTATTAATAGTAAGTAAGTCATAAAGAAGCTACATTGGATTCATTTGTTCAGTCTTTTAAGAGTAATAAAGAGTAATTCAATGAAGGGCTAAATACAGTGGGGCTTCCTATCCCCCACCTATCCCTTGATATATATTTTTTCTCCTATGAGGTGGGTCACAAAAGCACTCGATCCATCTGCTCCTGCTCCACCCCTGAGGCTAACAGCTAAGGGAGGAATCATCAGCAGGCCGGACGCCGGACAGCGAGTTTCATTGGAAATGGGCCGTTAGCAGACGTGGCGGCTAATAGACGCCAGCCATTGGCTGTTGCTCGGACTGCCCGGTTATTTTCAGAGCCAGACTAACCCACTTGGACGCCTCCGCCCCCCCCCCGCCGCCGCCGGCTATTTGTGGCGGCAGCAGCTCAGAGCGGAAGATTTTATTTCTCCTCAAAAAGTTTGGCATGGTCGACGGCGACGAGGTGGATTTCGCTCCGCTAGGAGCTCCAGCAGGGGCAGCGACATCACGCGGCGCGCAGCTCTGAAATATTGAAGAGTCGCTCTGCTACGACGCCTCGCTTCTTCCACAAGCAGCAGCAGAGCTGCAGGGACTCGTCCGCGGTTAAGTAGGGCGGAGCCCCCCCCATTACCGTTAGCTTAGCGCAGAGAGAGGTGAGAGCAGTTTCAGCCGACCTTTGACCCCCCCCCCAGACCCAGCATTTAAAACAACTTATTTTGTCTGACCCTGTTGTAGCCTAGCCACCGCAGACGGCTAACCGTCAGCCGCCACGGATGCTAGCTACCAGCCGCGAACTCGGGGGTGGGCGAATAATTGGACCGGTGGGCCGCAGTTGACAGAGGGGGCGGAGTAGGAGGAGATGGGTGGAGTGTTTTGGTGACCTCCCCTCATAGGAGGAAAAAAAACAAAAACTCATTGGATATGTAAAAACATGTGAATCCGTGTATCATTCGTTTTTCAAAATAAAACAGAAATTGAAAAAAACAAAATAATGCCTTCTTTTCTCAATATTCATTCCCAAAACCAAAATGGAAAAACGGATAACGAGCGTTTTTTCCGATTTCCGATTCTGTGCTAAAAGGGAAAATGAAAAAAAAATCGGACAACGGGAAACGCCCGAAACTGCCCAGCATTTTCTGTTTTATTTTGAAAAACGAATGAATGAATGATACACGGATTCATGTGCTTGACTGTCAATAGAAAATGAACAAAAGTGTTGCAAAATGTCATATATATATATATATATAATAATAACAAAAATATCTATTTGATGTCCTCTTTGTTGAAGTGACTCTTCAAACTTTTTTTTCTAGTACTGACAGTCAGTGCTGTAATTCAGAGTTGCGTTGCTCTCCAGGATATCATCGTCGTCACCGTGGCAGAAAAGGCGAGGACGCAGGGAAATGAAAACATTCATAAGGTTCATTAATATACTTTCAAGTTCGGTGGGCCGGATTAAAAAGTTTAACGGGTCGCAGTTTGTTTGTGTTGTCGTCGTCGTCGTTGTTGTTGTGCTAGTTCGTTTTTCCAACGTCCGCGTTCCTGTTGTATGAATTGTTGTATTACTTACACGGCAGCACTTTCGTAGTTTGCAAATTTTTTTTTTACTTTATGAACTACGGCAAGTGAATTCTGATCCGTCAAGAGGAAAAAAAAATAGACCAGAAAAAAAAAAATTTCATTTTATAAATATCTGTTCGCTAAATGAAGTTTTGGTGTTGGTAATAAATCAGCTGTAATCGTTTCCTTCCTGAGAAACATGGATGAACTACGGCTATTTCCTGACTTACTGACTATTGATATCGTTTCCAGAAATCCAACAGGCCGGATTAAAAAGCTCCACGGGCCGCGTACGCCCCGGGGCCGCAGTTTGCCCACCCCTGGTCCAGCTTTTGTCCGCATCATTATCGTAGGCGGAGGGTGAACTGACGCAAGCGCACAGACAGGAAGCAGGGCCTGGTTAGCTTGTAGTGACACTGGCAAAGATGCCACTAGCCACCACAGATGCTAGCCGCTAGCCGCTAGCTGCTAGCAGCCTACTCATTTTTACTTTTCAGGTTCAATTAAAGTCTTTAAAGCGCTTGAATTAATTTATTAACGTTATCAATGTGTCATGCAGCTGCTGCTCCGAGCGGCCCACGACTCCAAAGTGGCGCCCACCGGTGGCCATTAGAGGGAAACGCAGCCCAGCAAACTGGGGAGCAGGGAACAGGAAGTTGTTTTGGCGCAAAGCTGAACTGCAGACAAGCAGCAGTGTCAGCAGGTCAGCGGGGTGGGACGGCGGAAGGTCAGAGGTCACAACAGTCCGTCAGGTGAATGCTACTGGAAGAGTGTGTGTGTGTGTGTGTGATAGAGGGAAAGAGTGGGAGAGGAGAGAGAGAGAGAGAGAGAGAGAGGGAGAGAGAGAGAGAGAGAGAGAGAGAGAGAGAGAGAGAGAGAGAGAGAGAGAGAGAGAGAGAGAGAGAGAGAGCATGGCAGAGTGAATCAGAATGTTGCTTAAAATATCAACACGCAGGTCACACGAAGACACACACACACACACACACACACACACACACACACACACACACATCCAACCTCCGTCCCTCCCTCCCTCAATCCCTGCCTCTCTCTCTCTCTCTCTCTCTCTCTCTCTCTCTCTCTCTCTCTCTCTCTCTCTCTCTCTCTCTAAGTCCAGGCAGACGAGGCCTGCCTGGTCTGCGGACAGGAAGCGGTGACTCGGTGTGTCCCTCACCTGTGTCCGTAGCCTCTGGCGGTCGGTCGCCACTTCCGCCGCTCACTCGGTCCTCCTTCTGGTCCGCGAACCGTCGCTAATCCATCGGGCAGCAGCGGCCGGGAAAGGGGGGGGGGGATGAGGGCTGGCTCGGGCGATCTGATTAGCCCGGCGTCCCGGCGGCTGCAGGCGGCTGCAGGCGGGCTGGCGAGCGGGCGGGCTGGTGAAGCGCTGCGGGGCGCTGCTCTCCGCTTCTCCGACGCTCCTCCCGAACACTGGCGGAGCCTCGGAGAGACGCACCGCGCAGCGGCGAGGCAAGCCCCGCCCACCGCGCCACGTCTCTCTCTCTCTCTCTCTCTCTCTCTCTCTCTCTCTCTCTCTCTCTCCGTCCGTGTCTCGCGCAGTCTCCCAGCAGCCAATCAGAGAGCGGTTCGTCAGCAGCAGCAGCAGCAGCAGCAGTAAACTCTGATGTCTGCAGCTGAATCAGGTGAATCCCGTTTGAGGCGGGATCCGCAGTTCTTTGCGGTTCATAAAATAAACACACACACACACACACACACACACAGAAAAACACACAAGTGGCTGATTGCAATAGATTGCTTTCACCCTGAGGTGGCGCTCACCAAAACACTCCATCCATCAGCTGCTGCTCCAGCCCCATTTGTCAAATATTTTAGAACCCATTGTTGGCCCCGCCCACCAGTCGAGAAGTTTGCCCAGCCCCAATGGCTTAGCTAAGGTGTTAGCATGTCAGCGCTAGGGCGCTTCTGCCACCCAGTGGCCAAAAAAAACACTCTGCGGCAAATAGCTTCTGACAGCAGGCTCAGGACACACACACGCGCACACACGCACACACACACACACACACATACAGTTAAGGTGAGCCTGAAGACCAGCAGGAAGAGGGTCATATGCAAATCACCCTTATGTGCAACCTGACAGAAACAGTGTGTGCGTGTGTGTGTGTGTGTGTGTGTGTGTGTGTGTGTGTGTGCGTGCGCGTGCACATGCACACCCGCGGAACAACAGGACAGCGGCAGGGGTCAGAGGTCAGGCGGACGGCCGGGTTGCTAGCTCGGCTGTTAGGCTAGCCACGGCGAGCAGCAAAACACCGCCCCCTGGTGGCCGGTGGCAGAATCTCCACAGGAAATTCCTGCGTCTCGTTTGCCGTCGGCTCGTCCCCCCCCCGCCCCACCTGCACTACCTGCACTACCTGTGATGTGCAGGTAGTGCAGGTCACATGACCGCGGCGTGTTTGTATGCAGGCGGCGGCGGCGGCCTGCGCGAAGCCGCTGCAGACGACGCATTAATATTTGATGAGCTGCCAAATGGCACTGCAGAGCCTTTGAAAACTGTCACTAATGTGTGTGTGTGTGTGTGTGTGTGTGTTGCATTTCACACACATCAACAATTTACACCAGGCACAGGCAAACTAAGGCCCGGGGGTCCGTATGCGGCCCGTTGAGCTTTTTTAATCCGGGCCGGCCGAACTTGAAACTGTATTAATAAACCTTACTAATGTGGGTCACCAAAGCACTCCGTCCATCTGCTGCTGCTCCGGCCCCCTCTGTCAGATTTCAGAACCCACCGTGGCCCCCGTCGCCGCTTAAATTGTTTGCTCGCCTCTAATTCACACAAACAGGCGATGTGGGAGAGAGAGAGAGAGAGAGCGAGGAAAGGTTGGTACCACCAGGGGGCACTGTTGAGTCGTCTCCAAGGCAGCCGGGACCAGTGAATCCCAGTCTGCACGATCCGTCCAATCACGTTGCAGCAGAAGACACCAATGAGAGGCGTCCAAAAAAACAAACTCCACCGCTCGGTGCAGTTCCTCGCAAGGCGGCGGCCGCCCGCGTTACTTCCTCTTCCTCCCCCCATTTCCTCCTCCTCCTCCTCCTCCTCCCTGCCCCGACCGAGCCTCCCAGCAGTCGAAGGGTTAAAGGTCATCGCTTTATCTCGGCTTTGACTGCAGCCTTGTTATCGGACGTGAGAAGGCGGGGTCACGATGTGCCGCTGAAGTGTGTTTCCTGACTTTGGGAAGCGAGGCGGGTTCATCGCAAGGTGTGTGTGCGTGCGTGTGTGTGTGTGTGCGTGCGTGTGTCTCAGTCTGCTGGGATCAGTGTGTTGTAGTTGTAGCTGCAGCTGCCTGCGGCGCTGCCAACACGGGAGCCGCTCCATGACTCCCAACCAACCAACAGAGCCCTGAGAGCGGAGCAGCGCGCCGCCGCGATCCACCAACACACACGCAGACGCACTGGCACACGCACGTGCACGAGCGCGGCGCCACCTCGGAATGCTAATGTGTTATTTTTTTTCTAACGAGGAGCGAGGAGACGAGACGTGAGGAGGATGCGAGCGACCGGCTTCACACTGCCTCCACTTAGAAAGCGTCATGAACCAGGGTTAAGTTCAGACAAAAGACGGGAGACCACACAGAACTGAGTTAATTCAACAAAAGGTTTGTTGACTAAAGTGAAACTATGAGTTAAATAAAGGTTGTGGATCCGCGGTGTCAGCAGTGTATCCAAACTAGCCAAACAAGCTGCTTGCAGTGTCGAGAGAGAGAGAGCGAGATGGCTGTGGCGGCGGCCATTTTATAAAGGAGGAGGAGCCTGGATTTGAAAAGAGAATCAGGTGCGACCGATCCCTCCTGACACGCCTCCTCACGCCGGCGCACAGAGGGATAACAGGCACAACAGTCTGAGAGGGTCATCACCCCCCCACCCCCCCCCAGCATCAGAGTGAAGACCCACCAGGTAGCTCATCGCTAACCCGCCGCCGCCAATCAGAAGAAAGCGCAAGTAGCCGCGTGCCAATCAGAAGACGAGCTGGCAAGTCACACGTGACGAGTGACTTTCTTTGATTGTTTGTCGCGTCCAGCACCGGGTTTCCAGTGTTTGGTGAATTTGGCGCAAAACTTCCTCGTTGTGTTGTTGTCGGTCGGTCGGTCGGTCGGTCGGTCGGTGCCCACAGCCCGGCTGGGTGTGGTGTTGGGTGGTGATGTGTGTCCTCCTCCCTCCTCCCCATGAGCCCTCGCTCCCCGGTGGGGGCGGGGGGGTTGGGGTGAGGGGGGGGTTGCGGCTGGAGACGCGGAATCATTCAGGAAAATGAAAACGTGGTGAATTGAACTTGGTCTTGTTTACCTGCGGGGACGTCGAGAGAAATGCTACATTTGCCAAAGGATGCAAAAGCTCTTCTGTTTTCTGCTGAAAGCGCCTGCAGCACAACCACGTCACAACTTCCTGTCTGCGGCTCGTTCAACCAGCTGCTTTTCACCGCTGCACGCAAATACTACACACTGTCAAGTTCATCGTGCCACATTAAAACCTGAGTGTGCGCACGTGTGTGTGTGGGTGGGTGTGTGTGTGTGCGCGTGCGCTCCATGGTTACCACCAGCGGCGGTTGGCTACAGACTGTTGCCGTGGTTACCGTCCCGCTGGAAGACTGATTTTCTGTCTTTTTTTTCTTTCTTTCTTTTTTTCCGCTTCTGTCGTCGATTCGAATGCTGCAGAATTTCTCAGGAATTTTCAGGAAGCTCCGCCTCCTCGCAGAGCCGAGCGGCCGACCTTGAGCCTCCCTTTCAGCCCTCGGAAGCACTGGAGGACACAGAGCAGCGTCACCCCCTGGCGACTCCAGGGCGGCGGTTTCCTGTTTCTGGCTCAGTCCTGATAATAATAATAATAATAATAATAATAATAATAATAATAATAAGGTGGCCCTGCGATAACTTGTCCAGGGTGTCACCCTGCCTTCGCCCCTAAGACAGCTGGGATAGGCTCCAGCAGACCCCCGTGACCCTGAATTGGAATAAGCGGGTATAGAAGATGAATGAATGAATGAATAGGAAGTTAGTAGTAAAATAGCTGCATTTAAATTTTTAAGAGTCATTTCAATAAAGATTTAAATACCGTGGGGCTTACAAGACACATATTTTGTTTTGTTGTAACACTTTTGTTCATTTTCAGAAGCCATTATGTTTTCTGCCTATCCCAACATACTGTATGTATTTTTTTCTCCTATGAGGTGGTGTCACAAAAGCACTCCATCCATCTGCTCTGCTCCGGCCCCCTCTGTCAAATTTCAGAACCCATTTCGGATGCCAGCCAAGTCCAGTTTGCCACGCCTGACCCTTTACGCTAGCTTTGTTAGCCTCCATCGCTGAGAACCGCAATTTATATGAAGTCACAACAAAATTTATGTCAAAAAAAAAAAAAAAAACGCTAGCCCACTTGCTATCATGTCTGGTAAATAAATCATTGAAATTATTGAATTGATTTGTGTGTCCTGCAAAATGAATGCCCAATGTGTTCTCTATAAAGATATTTTCCAAAGAAAGGAAAGGGGAACCTCCCACATAGGCCCTGTGGTGTACGTGAATCACGTGGCGTCTAACACATGTCATGACTTTATCTCTGCAGTTCCTTGACAACATATACACACAGGTGGCAGTTATTACCTGAACATTATATGTATGTACAGTAGACCCACTGACTAAGTATGGCAAGTCTACAACGTCAAACAGAACACACAATAATCACAGCGTTTATACACCACAGGCCCCGACCTAACACAAAACAGCTCTGTGACTCACTTTCGGGTCGTGACCCAGCAGTTGAGAAACACTGGTCTAGTGCATATGGAGATGGGCGTGGTCAGAGTGACTCCGCCCACTGAGTCCGAAGCCTAGAGTTGCCTCCATGGTCAGCAGTGCCACCTGGAACTTCTGGTCCGTTGATACACCAGAAGGCTTGACGACAGCAGGTCATAGCAAGTATAGAGCGCCCCCATCAGGACTGGATGGATGCTTTCCCTCTCCTCTTCTTTCTTCTCCGTGTGAGCGACTCTCGGTTTAAGGTGAGTTTCCTGAAAACTTTGAAGTCATTTAAAGTGTTTTTGCTTTGTCGGGGCTCCTTCTGGGCCTCTCACAGTGTCTGGCCACGCCCACTGCGAGCAGCGATGCAGGGAAGTTTTTGATGTCTGACTGTGGCGGAGCCGCAGGATTAGCAGAGGAATGAGATTAGTGTAATTGGGGACTGAAGAGGTGGAACAAAAGGTTGTTCCGCTGTCAGAGAGGTGGATGTAGCGTGTGCGCACACACACACACACACACACACACGCGCGCGCACACACAGAGTCACACAGCGCTGTGTTCCGGGAACAGTGGCTCCCTGGCGGCGCCCCCTGTTGTTCGCTGGTGTTTCCTTTGATTCTTGTCAGTTGAAGCTGAGTTTTGGTCAATGATGACACAAAAAACAACGTTGTTTTTGTCTCCCCCTTCACCGAGGCTCTTCTTCTTCTTCTTCTTCTTCTTCTTCTTCTTCTTCTGCTTCTTCTTCTTCTGCTTCTGCGAACAAACCGCTTCCTGTTTTGACTCCGCCTCCAGGTTTACTTTGAACAAAGCAGAGAAAACAGAAACAAACTGTGGCCTCCTAGCCTGGATTTGTGTGCGGGTAATCCTGCACAACACTCATCACAGCTGGCGCCACACAAGCGTGTTGGCAAAAGACAGCGTGGCTTCAGGGATTGGAGGCGGGAGATTCAAGATTCAAGAACTTTATTGGTCAAATGCTCATAGGATGTGCAGTGAATATGTATATATTGTGGGATGTGGAGAAAATATGCTTTAATGTCAAACTGAACAAAACCAAAGCTACAACAAAATATGTGTCTTTGAAGCCGGATGATATTTAGCTCTTTATTGAAATGACCCTAAAAACAGACAAAGAAATTGGTGAAATACAGGTATTTTATGACCTACTCACTATTAATTTCATTTCTTCTAGTTTGGCTGGCCGGAGTAAAAAGCTTAACGGGCCAAATACGGCACACCGTTCAAAAAAAATAAAATAAGACTGTTTAAACAATTATAAAAGTGACTGAAAGTGTGTAACAGTGTGTCAGTGAGGGACAGGGCCAGCAGTGCTGAGGGACTTCCTATCCGGGACCTGTGAGTCGCCTCACAAAGCACTGGGTTGGCGGGGCAGAGCGGCGCAGCAGCGCCCCGTCCGTTGGCGGCACAAAGACCTGATAATGGAGCCGCGTGGTTACGGGAACACTCCACCGCATCGATCCTGCTCTCTGCCCCCCACCTCCCAGAAACAGAGGCCATTATTCCAGCCTGAGTAGCTACTTCCTGTCCGGCCAGAGCGGATCGTTTCCACTCAGCGGGCTGGAAAGTCGTCCTCACTCAGCGGTGGGGGAAAACCTTCGGCTCCTCCATCAAACTTTTATGAAGGGAGATTAAAAAAGATGATAAAGACCCACCAGCAGAAGCGTAGCAGGGCGTTAGCCTGTTAGCCCCGTTGTGTTAGCGAGATCAAAGACATCCACTCTGCCCCCTCGTGTCTGGCTGCATTACAGTGTGAAAAACTCCAAAGTAGGCAAACGTGGTGCAGCAACAACCAGGGTCCAGTTTTTAAAGGTGAACCACATCTGGCTGCCCCCTGGTGGTCGGTTGCAGGATCGTCCATGTCATCAAAAAAACTCCCCCATAATTTGTTATTTGACATTAAAGGGAAAAAAAAAATCCCACGAAATCCAGCTGCTGACTCTTGGCTTTTCAAAGGAAAGTCCGTAGCAGCAGATCCAACCTGTTGCTTGTGAAGCTCCACCCCCAACAACTTTAGTCTGGAAGCAAAACTGACAACAGACTGACTGACACCCGAGTGAACAGAGCGCATTTAAAGGTAAGAGGTTTTTTTTTTTGGTTTTTTTTGGAACCACAAGGAGCAATACAATAGCTGCCCCACAGGGGGCAGATGTGAAGTATAACTTTGATAGTGTTGAAGAAGCAGTAACTTCTATGGTCACGCAGAGCGCCCTACCTCTTTGGAATGACACACACACACACACACACACATATACATATGTATATATCTATATTATTAGCTGCATCCAAAAATGTTTGCCGTCTGCAGCCATGCCCTGCATACACTGCCAAGCGCCACGGGCTATTTTTGGACCACAAAGGCTCCATCCGACTTTGAATATGGGAATTGGCCGACGTGCTAGTGGGCGGAAGGACGCATCCAGCAGCTGCGGCACCTGAACTTAGACCCAGTACGAACGTAAGCAATCGTGGGGGGCAGAGTCAAGACATCACACACATGACCACAAACAGGCATGGGGTCATGAGGTCATTCCGTCATTTATGTCACCCAAAAAAAAGTGAACGTCATGTCGCGCCAGGTGGCGCTGTGGCCAACAAGAACCAGATCATTGCTGAGGATTCTGTTTTCGCTCAGGCTGTTCCATAGATTGTCATTGAACATCAGTGTGGCCCTGGCCAGTGGCAGCAACTGTATTGGTTTGCCTGTTTGATGGGAAGGAGTTAGCCGTGAAGCCAAGGGAGATCCTTACTGTTTGTATTTCAATGGCAGTCAGTTCAGTGGGACGTAAATGGGAGGGGCCGGCCTGTCTGGATGATTTCACTTCAGCTTTCCTCCTGTTGCTGGCACACACAAAGCCTTGCCAGCGCCACCTACAGACAAAACACACCCGCACTCTAATCACGACCACATTCTGCACGTCCCAAGGTGTGCGTTTTTGTGTGCGACAGTCAGATGCGGCGCAACTGACAGAATCTTCATCCTCTGCAGCTTTTTCCCTCGTCCTGCATTTTCCGCCGCAGAAAAACATTCACAAGCCCACAGGGAGAACCACCTGGGGGCAGCAGAGTCCCTCCCACAGCTCCATTAAAGGCTCTAGTCGCTGACAGGATGAATCGCCTCAGCCTGCCCTATCATGAGGGACAGGCTGGGGGTGGGGGCGGGGGATTGACGGGGGAAGGGGAGCGGCAGTCTGTCCAGCATCCATCACTGTGGCAGCTGCGGACCAACCAATCTCCTCCCTGTCTCTTCTTGTTCCGTTCAGCCTGCAGCTTCATCAGCCAGGACCAGTCTCCTGCTCCACGGCCAGATGGACTACACTGCCGTGTGTGTGTGTGTGTGTGTGTGTGTGTGTGTGTGTGTGCAACACATAAGATGACCTTTTTCTCTCTGGACCACTTTCATTTCATAGTCAGGTCCAGGAACCTCACTGATGAACACCTCACAGAATCCTCAGGTCCACAAAAAACAACAAACAAACAAACTCCAGTTTGAGTGCTTTTCAACCAGTGCCTGAGCAAACCAATCGGCGTCTAAGAGGCGAAGTTGCAGAATTACAGGGTTTCACGTCCTTTGCGGTGGCGCCTTGCAACTGGACCTCCGGCCAAAGGGAGAAGCGTGATTGGTTGACTTCAAATCAGGGCTGACGAGACAGAAAGTGGAGGAGCGAGTGGCCAAACTCGGCAGCAGTTCAGAAACATTGTCGGTGCTTGCGAGCCGCCGCAGCTGGTGTTCGAGATGCTGCAATGCTGCCATCTGCAGTCTCGAAACGTGCATTACAGCCGCTTCCTCCACTGGTGAATGGCGGAGCGAGGTGCGTTGGTGACTAGAGTGAACCGTCCCTGTAAACCGCCAGCAAAAATTTAATAATTGATTGGAGGGGGGGAACAAAACAAGAAAGCTAACAAAACAAACAACTGAAATAACACAAAGGAAAACAAAGGCTGTGTAAGTTTTGAGACATTCAGTGGAAAGACGCGAATGCCAAGAGCAGGTCATATGCCCATGGAAGGAGCAACCCAATCAAAGCGGCCCCGCGACCCACCAGTTGAGAAACGCATTTTCATTCACACGTAACTGCAGTTGTAGGCTCCCGAAACTGGTTTTCTTTTTTTTTTCTTTTTTTCTTTTTTAACCGGATTCCATGGAAAACCTTTCCGACAAGTCCGGCCACAGCAGTCATTTGTGGGCAGGAAAACCGAGGAAAACCCACAATAATCGCTTGTCGGCTTTGTTAAACGTCACTGTGTGCACTGTGCAACGGAAAGGTCTCTGCTAGGACAGTGTTTTGATACAACAGTATTGAACAAAGAATTTTATGCCCTCCTAAAAATATTTTTGTTTATAAAAAAAACAAAAAACAAAAAAAACAAAACGGGAGGTGACTTCGGTCCTCCTTGCTGCGGCAAACCACCCGCGCTGAGCTGGTACCAAGTTGCAGTGGAAACGCACTCATACTGAGCCGGACCGTGACGCCAAGAAGCGCTAGTGGGAAGGCTCTGATAGCCATGCTCGGAAAACCCTACCGAAAGCCATTTGATTGACAGCCCAGTCCAATAGTTAGAGCCATGACGAAAGGAAGTGCAATGACAACATTGGAAACAAAAGGTAAAGACAAATGGGGGGGAAAAAAAACGTTGTTTTTTCCGTATGTCTTTTACAATGACAAGAGGAAATGCTAAGACACAATTTATCTTTATATTTCTGTATGTCCATTTATTATTTTATTCAGTTCTCTTTATATTTACACATTTATTTCCTTATTTATGAAGAGATTTATTTTTAATTTTGGCACTCCTGTTTTTTCATTAAAAAAACAACAACATGGTCAACAAAGACTAGTGATTTTTCCTCCTCCTCATCTTTTAGAGACATTTCACCACAAAAACACACTTAGCAAAAATACAAAGTTCACAGCGCATTGATTAGAAAATGTTTGCGTTGTATATGAAATAGCTGCTGTTGCGACGAGGCTTTTTAGCTCAGAAGCTGGCTTATCAACTTTTAGAAAAAAGAATTTCACATTTTTATTCGAAAAAGTTAAAGAACTTTTTCACTTGGCTTCCAATCCGGGTCATCTTTTTGAAATACGACCTAACACAAACAGCCTCTGGTGGCCCTGATCCAAACGGCATCACTCGGCTCGCGATGGTGTTTCGAGAAGGAGAGCGCCACCATCAGGCCGCAATCAGTTGATCCAGGCGTAATTGTAGAAACCGTTGCTCTGCCACAGATCGCATTGATTGGCTGAGAAGTTGTGCACCGGCAGCAGGCTGTCACTCAGGAGGGCAGTGGCTTCTGGGTACTGCGGCCAGCTGGCGTCCATGTGACCTGCAGGCGGGAGGGGGAGGGGGAGAGGGGAGGGTGCGGAGCCAGGAGCAGATAGAGAGGTGACGTTGCCACCATGGATGCACTATGAGAACTGGATACCGGACTGGCAATATGTACAGTAGGTGCAGCGATTCGTTTCCAGTGGCCAGTCGTGGTACTGCAGCCAAAAACCCAAACGGCCCAAAGAGCATTTTTTTCTCATAGACCGCAACACAAAAAGGAAGAGGCAGACAGAACGACTGCGACCTGATATGCGGTTCAGCTAAAACCTTTTCTATTATTAGACACACACATATCTATATGTGTATGTATATACAGTATATGCATATATATATATGCATATGTATGCATATATATATATACATATATGAAGGCCTGAAACTCACGAGAAAAGCGTTTATTCCCATCATGGCGTCACGGCGTTGTATGTGCTGCTGTGTCTCGGCTCGTTCCGATTGGCTGATGCGTCCTGATGTATCAAGGGAGTTTCAGAGGCATCCTCTCAAACCTTTTTGGCGCACGCACTGGTCGAGCGACATCTACACAGACACGAGTGCGAGTGATACACCCGCGCTGAGCACCGTCAGCAGCTTGTGCTTTACTTTGTTCTCTCGGGTCCTGCTGAGCGGCGGAGGATTTTTTTTTCACTGTGTTGTGTTTATTTATTTATTTCTTATTCTGTTATTTATCAAAAACTACGTAGAGAATGTTTTTGAAATGATTTAAAATACTTTTTGTCGCGTTTTAGTGTGTGAATGTGTGTGTGAGACGTTGATGCAGTTCATTGCAGGCGACTGCCCCGCCCGCTCTGAATGGCCCTCACTCACCTGTTCTGGCGAAGGTGAGCAGGTGGCGCGTGATGAGCTCGGCGTAGCTGCGGTCGGCCGCGGCCAGGGGCGTCCCCAGGATGGCCTCCAGACTTCCGAAGAAGGCCAGGGCGTCCAGCATGTGGAAGGAGAAGCGGCTGGGGAAGGGCAGCAGGTCGCCGGTGGCGCCGACGGGCGCCGACGGCGTGTGCGTCACCACATACCGGTACACGGGGCTGCGGAGCGCCGCTGCGGATGCGACACACACACACCGGTCAGGGAGCTCGGCGCGCTCCTCCAGCTCCTTCTGCAGCCGCCGGCTGAGCGGGCTCACCTGCGGCCTTGAGGGCCATGTCGCCATTGGGGCAGGTGACCCGGATGTCCGACACCATGGTGGTGAGCGCCCTCTCGGGGCAGCGGTCCCTGGTGGGGCAGAGGGCGGAGGGCGGGTAAAGTTCCAGCGCCGCCTTGGGAAGATCCTTGCCGAAGGCCTGGAGTTTATCTGTGAGAGGGGAAAGAAGGAGGCGGAGCTCAAGCAGCTTTCACCTCGTTACAGGTCCAGTGTGTAAAAGTTTTAAGGAAGCCCAGAGTGCTGGCTTTAAGGCATACATTTTAATGTGCTTTTATTTTGACATTTGCTTAACCTGCGCAGAAAGGTGTAGGTTCAGTGGTAACTTTATGTTAGTAGTTGAAAGAGCGAACTGAATGTGGACACCTGTGTTTCTGTGTTCATCGCAGGCCATCCACACTGTGAATGCCACAGAGGCAATGTCGTAAGTAAATAATTTCATAATTGGAAGCATATGTTAATAATAAAAAATTTATTTACATAAAAATGCAGTTGATGTGTTTGTCTTTAGAAGTTTTAATTTACATTTTTGTACATTTAGGTAAAGCACATGCGCAGAACAAACAGTAAACAGCAACAAAAAGCTCAAGTCCTCATTTGCAAGGAAGAGTTTAGCTAGTTGTATAGCTGCAGTTCCTACATTTAAATAAATAATTTCAATACTTAATTATAAAGTACTACCCAGAAAATTAGAGTATCCTGAAAAGGTTGTAGTATTTCTGCAATTCGACTTAAAAGGTGAATTTGACATATTATATAAATGAATAATATGCAAATCAATATATTTCAAGTTTTTATTTCTTTGGATTTTGCTGATCAGGTCTTACAGCTTAAAAAAAAACTCAAATTCAAAAACTCAGAAAATTAGAATATTACATAAAGTCAAATCTTTATGAAAATCTTAATCAGCAAAGTTACAACAAGGAACTGCTTGAGGTGTCAATTTGCGTGTAATGGCTCAATAGAATTTGTTGGTTTCATCTTTTATGTTAAATTGCCAAAATAAAACAACTTTTACTTGATATTCTAATTTTTCAGGTAGTACCTGTATATGAGAACCATTATAAGGGTAGGAAAACCAAATGACTTTTATTGTTCTGCCAGTATACACTTTCATTAATGTATGTGCAGTATGTTAAGTTTTTACCAATTTAAAAATTTATAAATTAAGCCAAACTTTACACACTGGACCTTGAAATGGATCTCTTGTCGATACATGCTGGCTCTACAGAGGTCGCGCTAGCCGCTCAGCATGCTAACAGTGTGATGTTATCCACACGGTGCCTGCGATTGGACGACGGGAGGCCTACCTCTGACGTACCAGCGATAGTCGTCCCAGGTCCAGGTGGAGATGTTCTCAGCTGGGGGGCTGCAGAGTGGGGAGGGGAGGGGCGGAGTCAGCAACAGCTGGGGGACAGTCGGCGCCGAGGAACCAGGTGGGCGTTTTCTTACTAGTAGTCGACCTCCTGCTGCGTGGTCCCCAACACCAGCGGGACGTCGCTGTGCTCCATCCCCTTTTCCCACACCTGGAAGGGCGGGGCTTCCAGGACATAACCGTCCACCACCGCAATTGGGCCCACGAAGCGGCCGGGGGTAGGGAGGTCAAAGAGGTCAAGGGAACCCCAGGATGGGTACTCTTGCCAGGGAATGGCCTGGAGGACCAGAGGTCAACAGTGATTGGTCACAGGCAGAAATGCCCTTCAATATTCAGGGGGGTGCGGGGGGTGGGCAGATACATATTTGTATATATGTGTATATATAGTATATATATGTGTGTGTGTGTGTAATGTATGTACACACACACATACACACACACACACACACACACATATATATATATATATATATATATATATATATACACACACATATACATATATACATATATATATATATACACTGGTGCACAGTTGACTTTATGTTTTCTCATTAGTACATCCAGTTTGTTTAGATGCTAACGTTCAATCCAAGGCCAGAGGAGTGCTGAGTGTGAGGCGGTGATGGAGGCGAGTCTTCGTCTCCATCACCTTCCACGCTGTACCTGCAGCACCTGCTGGATGGACAGACTCCTCAGGCAGGTGCTGTTCCTGCAGCCTGACGTCTCCAGAAACACCTGGTTGGCGGCATCAGCCTCTTCCAGGGTGGCGTTGTGGATGTACGAGCCGCTCATGTCCACCGCCGCTCGGAACAGACCTTTGGCCAGAGGTGACACCATCAGGGTCCACACGGAGGTCCCGCCTTTCAGGAGGGCACAACATCAGGGGAGGGTACATAAGGTGGGAAGAGCAGACATAAGCTTCTTAGTGAAACTGCACCATGAATTTTTTTGCTTGCTCTTTTTTTGGCACTGTGTGTATTAAAAACTAGGCCACACACCCTGTTTTGTTTTCCATACCTGAGCTCTGTCCAAATATGGTGACCTTCTCAGGATCTCCTCCAAACACATGGATGTTCTGCTGGACCCACTTCAGAGCCGCAATCTGGTCCATGAAGCCGTAGTTGCCTAGGGGGCAGCAGAGAGCGGCTTCAGAAACAGGGAGCAACTGGCAACCTGCAGCTTCAACTCCTCCTTCCTCCATCCAAATCCCCGACTGCGTTGGAAGGTGGGCGGAGCTTCCCGCAGCACCAAACACCTGTGTTCTTTAGCTTGGCCAGAGTAAAAAGACGGCGTGGGTGGACGGCAATGTTGAACTTCTGAATGCAAAGTTTCAAAACTCTATGATGAGTTTGACCGGTAGTCAGTCGTGTCAGTTACAGTTCACTGATATCCTGGTCTGGAGGTTTTGGGGCCCAATATCCCAGTCCGAGCTGTAGATGTAGTTGTATTTTGTTTTTAGGCTCAACGGTCGATTGCTGTACACGCTTGAGTGAAAAAACAGAGGAGATTTGACAGCTCACTGATATTGACTTAAGACATAAATAAATAAAAACTGGCACTTTTTTTTTACTGCTAGCTCCAAGCTATTAGGTTTGCAATTGTTTGTTTCATATTTGTCAAAGTTGACTGAGTTTTATTTGATTAATTTTCCATGAACATGGCAAGAACTCCAATGGACCTGAACAATCATTTTTTTTTATTTCCAAGTAGGCCTATACAAGCTAGGGTTTTTTTTTTTAACTCCTCAAAAGAATCCGGTGTTGTCCTACGTTATAACAGGTGAAAACGTCAATAAAACAAGTTTTCTTTTTGTAGTTTCATAATTTCATATTTGCAATAAAATTCCTTTGAACAAAGTACAAGTCTGAAATAATTTGTGTGCGCGTGTGCATGCGTGCGTGCGCGCGCTTGTGCCGCTGACGGCTGACCTGAGGTGTTTGTCGGCGAACCCTCCCTCAGCATCTCCAGAGCCAGGAAGCCGAAGGCGTTGAGGCGGTAGTTGAAGCTGACGTAGACGACGCCCGTGTCGGCCGCCAGCCTCTCCGTGGGCGAGTACAGCGGCTCGCTGCCGCTGAACACGTGCAGGTACCCGCCGTGGATCCACACCATGACGGGCAGCTTGGCGCCGGGCTGCAGCGTCGGCGTCCACACGTTGGCGAAGAGGCAGTCCTCCTGGCCCATCACCTTCCCTTGGCTGGACTGGGGGCGCACCTGAGCGCACATGCTCCCAAAGTGTCCGGCATCCTGGACATTGTTCCCGCTCCCGCACGCCGGCGCGGTGGGAGGAGCCCAGCGCAGGTCGCCCACAGGCGCGGCGGCGTAGCGCATGCCCTTGAAAGAGTAGGCGCCGTCTCTCTGCGGACCAGAGGAGTCGGCCGTCAGTCTGCTCCGCACCGCACACACGCACTGCAACGGCCAATCTAGCAGCACCGTAAACCAAATTGTGCGCCACAGGGTGGCGGCTCCTTATTTTCTACTGCGTTATAGCTTTGCTTTATGTTCATGGCGTTCACTTCCGGTCACGCCAGCGAAAAGGGCTCAACCGTGACAACGAGTCAGTGTCGGCATATCTTCTCTTCATGTCTGTTGTAGCAATAGCGCTGTATAGACCCGGCTTTACAAGGTCGATTGTCCCAGTCCAAATTTCCTAACCACCAGTCTATTGCAGGCATGGTAAACTACGGCCTGGGTGCCATATGCGGCCTATTAAGCCTTTTAATCCAGCCTGCCGAATTTGAAGAAATTATATTAATACTAAGTCATAAAAAGCTGTATCTCATCCATTTTTTCAGTGCTTCAAGAGTCATTTCGATAAAGAGATAAATACTATGGGACTTCAAAGACACATATTTTGTTGTAATGCTTTTGTTCATTTTGAATTGACATTAAAGCACATTTTCTATATATCCCATTCTATATTTTTTCCTCTCATAAGGGGGGGGGGTCACCAAAACTCTCCATCCGTCTGCCCCTGGTCCGGCCCCCTCTGTCAAATTTTAGAACCCATTGTGGCCCAGCAGACAAAAGGTTTGCCCACCCCTGCCTTAAGACACTAGCAGACCTCATTCACCATTCATCAACCATTAAATCCGAACTCACATGTCGCCCTCGGAACTTGCCACAGCTTGTGGTCACCAGGGCAGCGCCTGGCGGCAGCGTCTTTGCCATGTAGCCCAGGTAGGTGGCGAGAAAGAGCAGGGCAAGCACGGCCAGGCAGATGAGGGTGATGCAGCGCCTGGAGAGCACCAGCAGGGGGTCAATGTAGTTTCTATTACGGACATACTGCGGCTCCTGGCTGTCCTCGTCCTGGACCAGGTTGCGGTACTCCATCCTCTCTGCGACCTCGAAAACATCCTCACTCATCTTCCAGGAGTGGAAGTGAAGACCGGGCCAGAGCCGGCGGGGGTTCAACTGGGAGGGGGTGAGACAGCAGAATGAGAATGTGGAAAACTTGTTTCGTCTCCCCGGAGGACACATCTCCTGGTTGAGAAGCGCTAAGTCACAGACGGAAGCATCTTGAAATGCTTTGCAAAACCATCAGATCCGATGTTTGATCACTATTAATCAAACATCGAAAACGTGAGGAAGCCAACTAAAAACGTTAGTGACCCCTTTGCTGATCCCCTCCCCTAAACAATCATTGCCCTTTACTTGTATAATAATGGTGATCAAGAAGCTTTATTTACGACAGACACCAGGTGCCAACTTTGCAGGAAGTTCTCAGTGCTTCCACAATCTTTGACTGTGATTCATCTGTCAAACCTACATTCATGTATCAGCACGTTCCTTTGTGTGAGAGCGTGGCACACTCAGCCGGTCGTCTGTGTTTTGGTTTTTGTATTTTCTTTTGCAGTGATCATATTGCTGTTGATGGAAGACACACGCATGGACCAAAATCTATTTGACCTTCGAACACACACACACACACACGCACACACACGCACACACACACACACACACACACACACACACACACACAGAGACAAATGTAGAATTGTACTTTATATAGATGAATCATAGCTTTTTGCCAATGTTAAATTATTATTAAGACTACAAGTGGACCTACAAGTTGACATTTTCTTGATGTTTGTACCTGTTATAACATTATATAATGTTATATAATATAACACCAACTATTTCGAAGAGGTGAAAATAATGAAAGAGGATTAGGGCCACAAGAAGAGAGACATTTTTTTTTATTATTAAGTGTTCATTTCGAGTTTTCAGTCAAAATTTTGTGAAAAAATACAAAGTTTTGTGAATAAAATCGACGTTAAAAAAAAGAGGTGATTTTATTCACAAAATTTTCTCGGAACTTCGACTTGAATCTCGAAATTTCAACTTTATTCTTGAAATGGAAACTTGAAAAAAAAAATCTATCTTAATTTTTTTTTTTTTCTTCTTCTGGCCCTAAACCTCTTCCATAGAAAATAACACTTGTACGTATTGGCCTACTTTGAAATAATAATAATTAAAAAAAGAACTGTGCGGGTCACCGAATAAGATTCAAGTACTGCAGCGTTTTCAGTCGTTCCAGTGTACGGATATTTTTGAAGACAGCTTCGTCTAAACTTTTTTTTTTTTTTTTCAATTGTGTTTCCGAAAATGGCAGGGTTTTTTTTTTTTTTTTTTTAAATGCCATCTCCATGTAAACTGTGCCATGTCTGTCATCTATTTCCATTTTATTCGGTTGTTGTTGTTGTTGTTGTTGTTTGTTGTTTTCAAAGCGAAAGGGGGGCGGGCACTTGCAGAAGAGCTGAAGAGCCACAGGTTACCGACCCCTGACCTAGATTATTACAAGGGATACACAAACGGAAGGGGAACTTTTCTTCACACTTCCGGCAGGAATACAACTTGACGTTTCAAGCGCGACAGCGTCACACGGCAGGTTTCATAAATGTTCGACCAGAGACGGAACAAGTGTAGGTTGTACGAAAGCGGAATAATGCTTACAGACCGTGGCAAGGCAACTCGGCGACCACTTTCGGGTTTGAACGTCTGCTGTAGCAATGGTAACTGCGTAATGCGCGACGCCGGAAGTCACCGATTGACACGGGCGCGAGATTATCCGAAACACCGCCAACCTAAAAATAGAGAAAGCGTTTTACTACCTTGCTAACCGCACAGCTGCTTGACTTCAGAAACAGACAAGTTCATTACTCCACAGGGGAAATTACTCACGTTAAGTGCAGCGGTCCTTTCCGGTAGGAAAACAATGAAAACAATACAGCACGAAGATGGAAACAACGCCAAACGCTCTTGGCAAAAAATAATAAATAATAATAGAAAAAAAAAGAAAAAAAGGCTACGAGAGAAAGTTATAGAGAAAGTAACAGACACCACTGGAGAAAAGTCTCAACTCCTGCGACACAGCTGCAAACCTCGACCGAAGCAGAGAGCGCTGCTCTCGTCTGGACAAGAGGCACTTCCTGTAGCTGCTTTTGGCGCAAAGGTCCTCCAGAGTCCACCCATGGATGTATTGCGAGTACTGGAGGCGGTACCGCCCAAAGACACTATTGACAGTCACATATCATTGTGTTTATCAGCGCATCACATGGGCGTAGCGGTAATGGTGCGTTCAATAATTGGCGCGCCCGCGTGCGTTTTAAGGGTGCACACCAAGGAACGCGCTGATACATGAATACGGGGGTATTAATGTAGCAAAAAACTATTTGCAAATGCGCATCTGAAATCCCCGTGTGCGTATTCACATCTGTGTGTCATCAAGATCTGCGTGTGCGTATTCACATCAGTGTGTGTGAAACACAGATCGGTAAATGTCTGTCATCCCTTGCAACTCTGGCGGGAGCTCTCAATTCGCTGTCTTTACTCACGTGAGATTTGCTACACTTTAGCATTTCCGCAAATGTGTAAAAAATACGGGATCCGCAGTGATGTATAGTAGTATATGGAGTTGTCTGTAACTTCCTAATAGTAAATTTTAAGCATTACCTGGAAATGACATCAACGTAATACCTGGACCATGTTTTCATCTTTACTGCAGGAAGGTGTCTTTATAAGAGATGCCATGGTTGCAGCTGACTGGTGCCGCCGGACACAGATTGAGGGTTCACTTCAACTCCCTGCTGTCCTCTACATGGACATCCAAAAGAAAAAAGAACTATGGAACTGAAATCCTGGGAGGCTGAATATGCATATTGTTCTTCAGCTGGAATGCTGATGTTTGCCTTGCAAAAAATGGGAGACTTTGAATTGTTTGACAGTCACATTGTGGACCAAAGACACCTAAAGGTGTTTTCAAGATTTGAGGAGGAGTGATGTTTATTAAAAAAATACTTTCGATGTCTTTTGTTTCAATGTGTTTCAAAGGTGGAAATTATGAAAAAGTAATGAACAGGCAGAAGTGAGAGAATTATGCTAAAATGTCAAAGAGAGAGAGAGAGAGAGAGAGAGAGAGAGAGAGAGAGAATGGAGTTAAACTTAATCGGTCTATTAATCCGTTAGGTTACATTATTTCAAGGACATTTTTGCCACTGAGCAATTAGAGTCTTTACACAAACATAAAAAAAACAACAACACTGGTTGTGCTTATCAGTACTCTGACTCTTTACAGTGAAAACTCCTCCCTCATGCACAGTGACGTCTTCCTGGCAGTGGGACATGGCCTGGAGATGTGGCTTCATGATGTGGTCCACCACCAGACGACGCCTACCCCTCAGGAACAGAGGCAGCTTCTCACTGTACTTTCCGTACCCACTGGAAAATTTGACGTTGAGTTCAAAGTACCTAGAAAAAGAAACTAGACAATAAGTATACATTGTGTTACTTCACTTTTACTTATAACTATGTTCTAAAATGATTAACAAACAAACAACTGTGCTGATATACTGTAAGGGTTTTCCCTTTTCGTGTTACCCTTTTGATGTGCGTGGGTGTTTTAAATCCAAGAATAAATCAAATCAAATCATACTGTACATTATAAACTGGAGTGTAATATTGCCTTATACAATAGTTCAACAACCATTAGTTAACCTTAATTTGTCCTGACAGAACACCAGATTTCTAAAATCCAAAATTAACAGGGACTTGTGATGTTGTACAAAATGTTTTCTGGGACTTACGAAGGCCAATTTTTACGAGCAAAAGGCGCTAAATATTTAACTGTAAAAATAAATGTTGCTCCGCGTAGCGCACGTTTCAATAGCAACGTAATTTCCAACTTCCTGTGAGCCAACATCAACCTTGTGGAGCGTAAAATTGGGGAAAGGAAATAACTCTCAGATCACGAGCTGGCCGTCCCCATGCAGCCACAGGTCCGACAGGCACGGGTTGATTGTTGCGACATGCTGCGATGCTCACCTTACCTCTTGAGTTGCTCCAGCCGCAGCGCTCGGCACTTTGCTGGAGGGCGCCACCCCAGTGGAAGGTCTTGATTGCTGGACCTTTGCGTGTTGAAATTTTGATAAAACGCTCATGTGAACACGACAGCCAGCATAGCTGCATCCCAATGATAATTTTTGTTTTTTTACGTCTCAAGTAATGGACAGCATGAAGCCCCACCCCACTTTAACTTTGATCTTTGCTATCAAAGCAACAGCACAACCTTTAAATGCTCTCGAAGACCGTGGCATGGATTGGTTGCAAAAATGTCTTCGTATAAGGGGAAGTTCTGGGTGCCATGGAGGGAACGCAAAGGTACATTCTTTAAGTAGCTGTGATTCTTTTTTTTTTCTTTGTGCCCAATGTGTTGTATTCGTTTATTAGATTACAGATAAATCATTGAGTCATTCTGGTCGTTATGACGACGAAACAGTGGCGCAGTGGTCAGGACGGCAGGAAGGCCACGGGCTTTCAATCCTCGGGCCAGAGGCCTTCCTGGGAGGAGTTTGTATGTTCTCCCAGTGGTTCTTTCTGTGTTCTCCAGCAGTCAGGCAAATTGGAGAGCTGCAAATTGTTTGTCGGTGTAAGTGCAAATAGTTGTTGGTCTTAATGTGACAAACAACTAACAACTAAGTCTATAGTGAAGCCCCACCTTGGCTTAGCTGCGAAATGCCCCACCTGCCCTTGTGACCCTAACTACAGAATAGGTATTCTTTTCAAATATGACACATTTTATGTCACTTCATTTTTTATTTTTTTTTATATTTTTATGGCTCTGAGTCAAATGTTTGCTTGGCCTCCACATTCGTAACATCTCGTTTAAATGTTGCTGCTTTTCCTCCCCACAGCCCTTCTGCTGCTTCTTCCCCTACCCAAGAGCCACCACAAGCTGCTGCAGAAGATGACCAGTCAGCACCTTGGTACCACCAAGCACCTGAACTGGCCAAACTTCTGAAAGGGATTTTTTTCTCTCCAGCCGTGGTGTGTGTGGCGTTCGTCACTCTGGTCATTATGGCCACCCTGGGACTTCGCGCCTTCATAGAATGCCGTAAGCAAATCTCAAGCTCGAGCAGCGTGAGATTATGACCAATTCCGATTTTACCAAATTACTGACCGAGTGTAATGAAGAGAGGTCGGACCTCAAGCAGCAACTCAAGAACGCCACTTTCAATCTCATCGCTGCAATAAATGAATTGAAGGAGGTGAGGAAGCTTGTTGAAGAGTACGGGAAGATCACTGGGCATTTGAAGGAAAAATTCGGTCTGATACAGCATCTTAACATAACACAGAACTGTACAAGTCTGTTGGGGAAAGCAGTTCAAAATCTAAAGGAAGCTTACAGCTGCTATGACACTGTGGAGACTGAAATCAAACAACTGAACATCGAAAATCTCAGACTGAGGGAGCTTGTGGACAACTGCAGTAATTGGTTAAATGACGATAAACAACTGAAGGAAGAAAATCTGAAGCTGCAAACCATTAACAACAGCTACGTCACCCTGTTGATTGAAGAAAATCAACTGAGGACAAATATTCAGAACCAGCAATTTTATGGCAAAAACCAAACTACATTGGAGACTGAAATGGAAAAAATGAGGGAAGAAAATCTGGAACTGAGGGAGGCTGTGGACAACTGCACTAATCAGTTGAATGAGACCACTAAAGACCTGAGAGAAGAAACTCTGAAGATGCAAACCATTAACAGCAGCTATGCCACCCTGTTGATTGAAGAAGACCAACTAAGGATAAATAATCAGAACCTGCAGGTTTATGCCAAAAACCAAACTACATTGGAGACTGAAATGGAAAAAATGAGGGAAGAAAATCTGGAACTGAGGGAGGCTGTGGACAACTGCACTAATCAGTTGAATGAGACCACCAAAGACCTGAGAGAAGAAACTCTGAAGATGCAAACCATTAACAGCAGCTATGCCACCCTGTTGAGTGAAGCAAACCAACTGAGGACAGACATGCAAACATTTAACCAACTGAGCATTGAAAATCAGGAGCTGAGGAAGGTTGCGGACAACTACACCAACATGGTGAATGAAATAAGTATTTGCACAAAGACATCTCACGATCTCCAAGCAATCGTTTTCAACCCAAAGTTCTCGTCTATCTGGGACTACTGTAACAATCAAACGTTCAAATGTGCTCACTGCATGCCAAACTGGGTGGAGCATTCATCCAACTGCTTTTTTTTGTCGACTGACCAAAAGTCGTGGCTGGCTGCTCGTGCAGAATGCGTTCGTTTGGGTGGAGACCTGGCTATTGTTCCCAGTGTAACAGACCAGGAGTTTTTGACCACATTCGTAAAAAATGCCACTGTCGGTCAGCAAGGGGCTGCTTGGATTGGAGCGAGTGACATGATTGAAGAAGGCGATTTTATTTGGGTTGACGGTACGAATGTAGAAAACATGTACTGGAAAAATGAGCGGAATGAAACAGACGGAGCGTTTGAGGACTGTGTTGCCATTGTGGCTCCACCGAAGATTGGAGAGGGGACCTGGACACATTCATGGGATAACCTCAATTGTACTGGTGAACAACAGTATATATGTGAGACCACGGCTTTAACCGACTTTGAAGATTCACCACCACCCTGACGGGTTTTTTCAAAGGTAAAATAATGAAACGTTGCAGGTTAATTTGCCTAATTTGACCTTCCCGTCACAAGTCGTTTGGAGATGAACCATAAAAACCCCCTTCCACTGCCGAGTCTTTTGGACCATGTCAATCAGCTGAGGTGTCAGCGGGTCTAACCTGGACCTTGCCAGTGGGAAGAGGATATTTGCTTTTGGTTGTCTTGATGGCTTCAGGGATACTTCATTCCAGGGTCCAGAAAAACTGTACAGCTTTTAGTTCCTACATGGGACAAATGTGAATATCAAGAACTGTTCACTTGACTAATTCTTGTAAATTTCTTTTTCCCCCCTTTTGGACATAAACAGTGTTTTTTATATATATATATATATATATATATATATATATATATATATATATATATATATATATATATATATATATATATATATATATATATATATATATATATATATATATATATATATATATATATATATATATATATATATATATATATATATATATATATATATATATATATATATATATATATGTTATTGGACATATCTGTGTTGCATGTTAGTATAGTTTGTAAAAAAAAAATTCAGCACATTTAATGTCACTGTGTGATCTATTAACCCAGCCCGAAACAGTCCTCACTGCCATATCCGCCAGCCGCTCCATTACCAGTTTTCTATTGCGATATTTAGGCTTTGTGCTTGTCTAGGGGTAATAGAAATGCAGCTAGTTTGTCTCTCGCTCATATAGAAGGCAGGCCTAAACTTTATTGAACTAGGCACAATACAATCAACTTCAAAACACAAATGTGACTCATATCACTTAGGTTTCTCAAGCTGACACTGTCTGACTGCCAGAAACAGTGTAGCTGGAGCAAGACCTGCATTACAGGAACTCCTCTACCTCATTAAAAGAGATTAAATGAGAATCTCATGATTGTTGTTTAGTGATGCAAATAATATTTAATTTTGTTTGCAGTGTTGTTGGTGTTTGTGTATGACATAATACGTTTCTGGGTTGTTGTTGTTGTTGTTTTTTTGTTACCTTTGTAAATGACACAATGCATTGTTCAAGCTTATTTTGCACAATTTGAATATGCACTTTCTTCATCTTTGTTCATGATGATGGAAAAGCCTTACATTTTTAGTTTGGTGAAAGAAAGTTTCACTTTCTTTAGCTTGGTGGGAAAACCTGGAGAAAAGCATAATAAACATGTTATTACTGTCATTGCAACATGTAAACGTGTACAACGAAAACTACTTAATATGTGCCTGGGAGATGGATCTGTTTAGTGAGAGCAAAAAGTGGAAGAAAAACATTCTGAAAATCTTTTTGATCACTTACTCATTGGCGCCACTGCGCAGCACTGTAAGTTGCACATGTTGCCAAGGGTTTGCTATTTTGATTATCTGCCCGTTTACAGCACAGCCTGCCGAGTGAGACCCCACAGTCCGCAGTGTCCAGTGTGTCTTTGGGCAGGTCGAGGAAGATTCCAATCGCATCTTCCCCACTGTCCGTGGTGACACAGAAGGTCCCCCCCACCCCCCACCCCAGAATATGTTGAGAACCGCTACGCATGTGTTGCTACTTTTCCTGAAAGCATAACTGATGGGAATTGATCCAGGTAACTGCTCAGTCTATTGGACACAATCCTTAGCCGTACCTTGAAGAGTGCAGGAAAAGATTTATATATATATATTTTTAAATTTGCTTATTTACGTCGTTTGTTTTTACCGGACTTATGGATCGCAAGAATTCAAGCAATTATTTAATTATTTTTTTTGGGGACCATTTTAGCTACTCTCCCGGGAACATGGACAGATTTTGACAACAGAAAAACAGTCCCATGGTAACATTCTTCACAAAAGCATAGACTTGCAGATTTCATCCATGTCAGGAGTTGCTGATTAAAAACACCTGCGTCTATTTTTGGAAGAAAACGATGCGACAAGAGAGGCTCCAAAGTCAACAGGTTTATTTCTTCAGCACAGGTCGTTCACAGTAACATGACGGGAGGGGGGGGGGCAGCAGGGTGGTGTGGTCGGCGGTCTCCCCTGCCGGCTCTGTTCGAAACCGCCGCCGACGTCGGGTATTGCTTTAAGTCTTCTCTCTTACTCATCGTCGGCTCCGCGGCGACCCCTAAAGATCAAAACGACGCACTGCGTGCTGACGGCATGTGCGCACCACGTGGAGAAAGAGCGCGCGAGAGAGTTGAGAGTTGAGGGGCGAAGGGCGTCGGCAAACGAAGGCAGCTTCGCCCAAAATCAAATCAAAAGCTCCATCGAAAAAGTAAAAGTGAGGAGGGGGGCGTCTCCAGCGACTGCGTGGCAAAAAAAAAAAAAAGAGTGGACGTGCAAGTGACGCTGCAGAGCCGTAGGAGAAAAGCCAAGTGAAGAGCTCCCCCTGCTATTTGAAATGCAGCCAGTGGCGTATTTACATCTTGAGAGTCTGCTGGGGGTAGGGGGGCTTCCAACAAAAGGTGTGTGGTCTTCTGGCGAGGCTACATACTACATTCCTCAGTGATGACAAATCGTGTCCAAATTAATGTTTCCATGGTTCACACGCACACGCAAAAACACACGCACGCACAGCAGAGTTCAAATAACTAAAACTTGACAAAAAAAAAGAAAGTATTTTGAATAATTTCAAAAACATTCTCTACATCGTTTTTCATAAATAACAAAATAATAAATAAATAATAATAAAAAAATACAACAAAGTAAAAAAATATACTCAGCAGCTCAACAGTGTTAAAAAATAAATAAATAATAATAATTAAAAAAATGAGAGAAAAGTGGCGCCAATGCGTCACAACTAAACCCTGAATCTGAGTTGAAAGTGCCGAAAGGAAGGAGAGTTCGGGTCCGCTCGCATCGCGGTGCGTCACAACCGGGCCGGCTGTTGTCACCACCGCAGTGGCAGGGCAGGCTCAAACGGTAACACAACACAAAACACAAGAAAAACACAAGTGGAGAACAAGATGCTACAACTACACCTCTTTACATACAAGACAGTACCGGCTGTGTGCAATCGTCTTCTTACGGCCCCGCCCCTTTCCCCCGCTACGAGAACACGCCTCCACAGGTGCAGCACTGAGCGAGTACCGTAGGTGGCGGGGGGGGGGGGCATGAATAAGAGCCGGTGTCCGTTCATTGTCCGCCACTTGCTGTTTGTCCAGACAGTGTGTATATCAGGGGTGTCAAACCAATGGGGGGTTTTTCCGCTCCGCAAGATGATTTTGCAAAGTAAAAAAAACAAAAAAAACGAGCTGCAAAATGAAACTGCTGGGCCCAGGATGTCGCAATAGCGTTTCTGCTCTGCAAACAAACTGTGGGGCCCAGGTGCAGCCGCTCTGAAGCTGCGCTGTTGTTCCACCTACGCTATTACGTCTCCTCTCCATGCCGTCCTCATTGTCCCACAATGTCAAAACGGAGAAAGGTGGAAGCAGAGTGCAGAGTGTTACAAGAACACAAGCAATGTAAAAACAAAAAAAAAAATCTGAAGGTGTTGTTATTGTTATACCATGATTTTACCAGTCTGGCCCGCTTGGCAATAGATCTTCCTTTATGTGGCCCATGAACTTGAACTAGGATGAGTTTGACACCCCTGGTGTATATGGGGGGGGGGAGGAGAGCTGCACAAACACTAGCGTCTTAAGGCTTTATTTCCTTGTTCAAACTTCTTTGAGTCACTTCCCTGTTTGCTCTGAAGGAGGGACCAGAGTTGGTGGTGGTGGGCGGGGGCGGGGAGTGGGGTGGTCTTTTTTATGTGTGTGTGTGTGTGTGTGTGTGGAGGGGGTGGAGGTGGCTCTGTTCGTCCGTCCGGCAGGCCCGGACTGTCCTGGCGGACGCAGCCTTGTGGAGGTCAGCAGCAGTTTTTGCGGATGGTCCCTGGTGGGAAACAAGTGAAGCCGTCACATGAGAGGAGGACACGCCCACTCCGAACCCCTCTCCCCCCGCCCACCCCCCCACCCGCATGGGACACGGGGTGGGGGGAGGGTGCGGGGGCTAACGAAGCTACATTCGCTACTTGCAAGTGTGAAATACTGATGGAGCTCTAAGGAGAAGCAGCTGTTCGCTACACACACAACCACACATCCGGGCCCAAAAAGTGGGAGGTTTGCGGTTTGGCTCCGCCTCCTCTGTACCGCCCAATCGCTGAGCTTGTCATGCACGGCTATGCGCCACCTTAAGGTCGTTCCTGCGTCTTGTTGCCGGCGGCCGTCTTTGTTTTGTCTTTGCCGGTGGGGGGGGTTTTGGAGTCATTGGGGGGGGTCTGGGCATGCTTGGCGGGGGGGCTAGTCGCGGCGGCGCCACCTGGCGCGTGGGACGGCGAGGTGTTCTTGTCGTCTGAAAAAAGCTGTTTAATTACGTCAAAGAAGTTACTCAACGGGCTGCCTACACAGAGAGAGGGAGAGAGAGAGAGAGAGAACAGACAAGAGATGAGCTGAGAGGTTGACGGGATGGGGGGGTGAGGGGAGGAGGAGAGGCAGTGGGATGCAGACAGCTCCCCCTGCTGGGCTGGAGAGCTACTGGAGCACTGGGTGAAAAACTATTCCCGGCCTTGGCCAATTGTTGGCCAAGTGTTGAATCGCAGCGACACAGCGTTACTAACGCTGGGCAGGAATCAAGAGTGTACATCCAATCAAAACAGCCAAAGGGCCTAAGTGGCCAAACCTTCCATCAGTCTCACGTGGAACAGCTTTGGAAGCAAAGTGTTTCTGGAGGGAGGGGCAGGTGATGCTGTCATTCCTGCCCTGACGGATGGACGGACGCTAGTGGTGTGCGGGTCAGGGTGTTTGCCAACATGCGGGTCCCAGCAGTTACCAATTATTTGACGCGCCTCGGCCTGCAACCTGCTCTCATTAAATAGGCCGCTGTCTTTTAACATGGATTTTTTTTTACATCGTCAAAAAGGTGGCTGTGACGGTGCATAAAAAGTACATGAAACAAAGTGCATGACGGTAGAATGTAGCAGCCTAAGATAATTAAAACCCTGGAATAAACTTTCCAACTATAGTGCTTAAACTCACTAATCTTGCTGCTCTCTGTTTAGTGATGCTGTGGTGCCGCCAGATCAGGGGTGGACAAACGTTTTGACTGGTGGGGCCACAGTGGGTTCTAAACTGTGACAGAGGGGCCGAAGCAGGAGCAGATGGATGGAGTGTTTTGGTGACCCACCTCACAGGAAAAAAAAATATATCATGGGATATGTAGAAAACGTGCTTGAATGTCAATTGAAAGTGAACAAAATGTGTGGGTATTTAGCTCTTTATTGAAATGACTATTAAAACACTGAAAAATGAATGAAATACAGCTATTTTACTTACTATTAACATAATTCCTTTAAATTCGGGGGGTCGGATTAAAAGGCTTAACGGGCCGCATATGGCCCTCGGGCCGTAGTTTGCCCTTGCCTGCACTAGGCAATTGGTGCTTTCACGCACCGATTTCATGCATTTAACTACCGTATCAACATTAGATTGCGAAGCCCTTTCTTCTGATGTTAATTAGTATGGCAGCTTATCCATAAAAACTGATTAAAAATAAATATTTTATCATTTGTCGAGATCCCATCATACATCATTTGACCCGGCCCAGCCCGCCACACCAATAAAGTGAAAACTTGGCTCAACAGGCCGGGTTGGCCCACACATCACTAACTAACGGACGCCTCCCAGTGCTCCCAGTAACCCTCCACACGGCGGCCGACATCCAGCCGCCGGTTTCTCAGGTGAGTCAATGTGAAGAAAAACATGCGGTGGCACCACACGGCGCACGTTAACACACAATCATAGGCTGGTGTTAGTGTTGATTAGTGGTGTAACAGTGTGTTTGTGTTGCGCGTATTGCGTTATTGTCGTTACTCACCGTCTCCATGGGCTATTCTATTGGGTTGCACTGACGTTAAATATGGAACGTTTGTGATCAGCTGTCAGACGTGCAGGAGTTACCCACTCAGGCCAGTTTGCACACACACACACACACACACACACGCACACATATGCATGCAGACACACACACGCACGCAGGTTAGTGCTGGTGCGGGTGGGGGGGGGGGGGGGGTGTCGGTGCCAGAGTTAAGGTTTGTTGATTGGTTCTCTGGTTCTTACCACGCCCCCTGGAGGATTTACCGGCTGGGCGCCGCGAGCCGTCTGAGAGCAGAGGACAGCGTCAACAAAGGAGACCCGCCGGCGCCGCGTCAGCAACACAACACAACACAACGCAACACAACACTGTGATGACAGTGCAGCGCAAACCTTCAGCCACTGCGTTTCACTTTGCGCACTCAAATGCATCAAAAAAAGTTTGTTTGCATGTTCTCCTGATGTGGACCAATAGAAGGTCTTCTTAATATCGGGCAAAGGCTGAAGGTTCTCTGAGAGACACACAAGGACTTGTGGCTTGTGTGTACATGTGTGTGTTTGTGGGTCATTCTGTTGACAGAAGCAGTCAAACATGCAGCTCTGCACACACAAACACAACTTGACCACAGCGCCATGTGTGGTGGCGGCCACTGGAACCACTGGTGGAGACCACCGGGACCACTGGAACCACTAGGACCACTGGAACCGCTGGTGAGGACCATCAGGGCCACTGGAACCACTGGTGGAGACCACCAGGACCACTGGAATCACTGGGACCACTGATGGAGACCACCGGGACCACTGGAACCACTAGGACCACTGGAACCACTGGTGGAGACCACCAGGACCACTGGAATCACTGCAAGCACTGGCGTCCCAGTGGTCCCAGTGTGTGATAGTTTGGATTTTTGGTCCAATGCCAAAGATGCAAGCAGGAGGTGCAGTTTTGGCCAGGTGGTAGCAGCAGCAGTGTTGCTACCACTGCTCCCTGCACCGTTACTTCCTGTTTTGCTGCCATTTAAGCGCAACGGGAGGTAGCCCACACTGATCGATCCCATCCAAACTATCTCAGAGGCGTTAGCTTAGCGTGCTGTGGTTGGGTGGGTGGGTGGGGTGGGCGGAGCGGGCTAAGTGGTCTGGAGACTGGCAATCCTCCAGTGATAGCAGGCTAAGAGGACGGATTGCAGTTACTCCTCCTCACCACCGGGGGCGCTGTTATCAAGGCAACCATCACGGGTGGACTGAGTCACATGACCAGCAAAAGCTAGCAAGGAGGACAACACACACTCTCTCTCTAACTTCCATATTTTCATTTGTCTCTCTATAGGCAGCCCGACGTCACTGTGTGCGCACGTGTGTGTGTGTGCGCACGTGTTTGTGTGTGTGTGTGTGTGTGTGTGTGTGTGTGTGTGTGTGTGTGTGTGTCGGCGCGTTGCTTGCAGCAGGGACATGCACGTGGAGATGCCGTGTGCTGGAAGCAGTGAACCGGGCCGTTCCGAGCTGTGGTGGGCCGCCAGGTGGGCGTGACCGTGGGAGGTACCGGGGGTTTTGGGGTGGGAGGGGGGGTTTGGGGTGGGCGGAGCCGACCTACCGGAAATCTGGGACTGCCCGCCGGGCTGTTCGTTGGTGCCGAGCAGCTGAGCCTGGATGGTCTCCACCACGCGCTTGAAACGCCGGCTGGGACCTGGCGGCAAAGACGACCTGAGGGTCAGCAAGGCCTGGCCCAAACATTCTTAGAAACGTAAATCTTTCCCAAAAATATGATAATAAACTTATTCTCCATAGTCAGTTCTTTTCACGTCTAATATCGACTTGGTTGTGCTGCTTCTATTGTTGTATATTACGGTAGAGTTTTTATCCCATTGTATCCCAGCTTTGTGTGGTCGGGTTCCATGAAATCTGCCCGAGCCCTTCAGAATCCACACTGGAGGCTCCTGGTCGCTGTAAGTGAACGCACCACCGTCAATTGCAATAGCCAAGCTTATCTAGAATCTATGCCGAGACCAGCGGGTCTTACACTTAACTTCACTGGATAAGTCCTGAGAACGTGAGAAACTGAACTCAACCCGGAGATCCGGTTGCCATGCGACGAAGCCACGATGGCCCAAGGAGAAGATTAAGATGATTTAGTTGCCAAATCATCTGCAATTTATAATGTAAATAACGTGGTGACAGTATCGTTGGCCTTAGTGATTTTGTCTTAATCATGATTTAAATGCTTGCTTCTGCTTGCTGGGTCACCAATATGAAGGTGATGTAATATGTAAATGTGACTCTGAATGGATTCTCGAACCTTAGTGTCGTATTGAGGTGTATCAATCTTTTGGATGGACTAAATATGACGTCACTAATGGCCTGGGTGAACTGCAAGGTCCGCCACTGTTTTTTTTTTTTAAATTTATTTATTTCGTCTTTTATTTATTTCCTCTAATTCTCTGAGTGCACATCTGCAAAACAACATAGGGGTGCCGTAATCAAAGTGGCCCTTGCAGGCGGTGGCCACCTGAGAGCAGCGTGAAGGTGACGGAGTAGATGCCGTGGTCCTTGGTGGTGCTGGTGCCCTCGGTGTAGGTGATGTCCACCTGGAATTTGACGGGCTTCTGGAAGACGGCAGGTCCGGCCGTGGACTTGTACTCTGCCCTGAAACTGGTCTGGGACATGACGCTGTGGCTCAGACTGGGAATCTGCCGGAGACAGACAGGGAGTTGTGGGTCAGCTGACCGGCGGCAAAACCCACAACGGTCTGAAAACTCAGACAGGTGTGCAAATGGCGAGGAATTTGTAAATTCTTTTGTATTAAAAAAAGGGGGGAGGGAACAGGTGAGTGTGCATGCATTTTCTTATAATAATAATGATAATAATCAATTTCAGGTTTTTCTTCAAGGTTTAGGCAACTTTTAAGTATCGTGAGAATGCCTCCGCCTCTCTTTTGAGAAAGGCTTCTTCAGTTCTTCATTTGGGTGCCAAATTCTTCCCTGTCCAATCCCAGACAAACACTTTCTACATGGACAGCAACAGTCCACTATGGATGGATAATTCCATCCATCCATCCATCCATCCATCCATCCATCTTCTAAACCTGCTTCCTCCTGCACTCAGGGTTGCAGAGGTCCGCTGGAGTCAATCCCAGCTGCCATTGTCATGATTATTATCTGAAACTCCTCTTTTTAATCACTTCTGCTTTTATGAGTGTAGTATGTACTCAATAGAGGATGCTGCTGCAATTCCGTCGACATGTATGTTGACAATAAAGGAAATCCTATTCTATTCTTTCAGGGGGTGAAGGCAGGATGACACCCTAGATACGTCTCCATACGTCTACATAACATTTATTGACATACATATACGTGCTTGTATTTATATATCATGTACTTGTCATGTACTACTGTTTGTCATTCTATATTATTTGAATTATTTATCTATCTGTACAGTACATGTATATTTACAGTATATTATGAGAGCTCTGTATGTATTTGGTTGTTCACCCTGCAATTGATTGATACTACTACTACTACTACTACTACTACTACTACTAATAATAATAATAATAATTATGGTAATAATAATTATAATAATAATAATAATAATAATAATAATAATAATAATAATAATAATAATAATAATAATAAATAAAATAAAAAGAAATAAATAATGGATATAAACATGGACATTGAATGTGAAGTTGGGCGGCACCCACGGAGAGGAAGGCGTGCACGATGTCGGCCTTGATGGAGCTGAGTGGTTTGTCCCGGATCACAGTGAAGATCTGCTCCTCCTTCTCCAGGCTGATGAAGTTACCAAACCACGACTTCTTGGCCAGCCTGCAGAGGGAGACAGAGTGCCGCTTGTAAAAAGAATAATAAAAAAAAAAAAAAAAAAAAAAAAAAAAAAAAAAAACAGAACTAAAAAAACAGAAAAAAAACAGGATCCGGCTGAGATGACGTCACTCACTCTGGAGACGAGTCTGGAGTCAGGCTGGACATGTCCTCCTGCGTGGGAACTGTGGGGAGTCGGGGAGAGGGAGGGTCAAAGGTCAAAGGCCACAGGAGGATTGAAGGTGGCACGCGCCAGTGAGATAAGGCACAGGGTGGGGGGGGGGGGGGGACCCAACCCCTTCCACTGGGGAAAGACAGCGATGCTGAGAAAGTGTATCAGTCGGTTCACCTTCACACCAAAGGACAGAAAGACTCACGACCTGACTGTGATTGGACGACGGTGGTCCGGCAGAGGGTGGGGGCTGGGGTGTGTGTGTGTGTGTGTGTGTGTGTGTGTGTGAGTGTGTGTTGTGTGCTGGTGTCTATAGTTGCTTCACTGTCAATAACACTGTGCTGGTCAGTCGCACGCACGCAGGCACGAATGCACACACACACACACACACACACACACACACACACACACACACACACACACACACACTCGCTTGTAGTTGTCTATGGAAGCCGATGATGACGTCCACTTCTGTCTCAACGGTGGGTTTTCTGGTGGCTGTATTGGCCTATCGTGGATCCGCAGGTCCTGGTGCCGGTAGGACAGGTGTACACATGGTGGTGGTGGTGTTGCTGACGGTTGCTGGTTTCCTGGGTCTTCTTGGTCTTTTCAGCAGGTGCCAGTGTTTGGAGCGTGGATGCATCCATGATGTTCTGCGTCTATTCTTCTGCTGGTAGAACCTGCTGGTATCGGTGATGGTCAGGTTATGCTCAGAGCAGAGAGGCAGTAACCTCACGCCATTGGAGTTCACCTGACCAATCCCACGTCTGCCAAGTACTCCTATTCCATATCCCGTGATTAGGTCCCGCAAGGAGGAGGAGGATCTCGTCTGTCTTGGGGATCCGGCGAAGGACCTCGTCCTAGAATAAGGAGGCTCATCAGTCTCTCCATGCTGGCCTCAGGTGCTTCAGAGAGTCCTGGCAGTAGAGAGTTCTTTATGGCCCATCCAACACCATGTAGATGTTGTCCACCTTGAGGGTCGCCATTCCGAAGGGAGGTGAATCCCGACCCGTCCTCTGTTAGCGGTCGAAGAGCCTGGTTTCACTTCGTGCATCAGTAGTCAACAGCCAACGGCAACAGTCCAGCAGGGTCCCGGTCTTCCATGTTGCCAGCTTCATACTGCAAGCACACTTCACACACACTACACATACACACACTCACACTACGCACTACACACACACCACATACGCACACACACCTTGCATTTTCCGGCGGTGGAAGCGCGGCGAGCCCAGGAAGTTGTTCTTGATGGAGTTGAGTCGTGTCCTCCAGGGGACCCCCCCCACCGAGGGGCTGGGGGGGGGCGTGGGGCTGGGCGTGCCGGCGGGGCTGTCCCTGGGCGTGTGGGCTGGTGTGCCCCTGGGGGTGGGCAGAGGGCTCCCCCTGGGGGAGGGGTGGGGGGTGACCTGAGAGTCGGGGACAGATTGGCTGCAGTGGTCAGGGTGGAGGTGGCGGCGGCGGCCGGGTGGTGGCAGGGCGGCGGGGGCACTGGGGCGAGCGGGATGGAGAGCTTGGGGGCACGGTGAGGGGGGGTGCCGCCGGACCTGGGGGGCTGCCGGGGCCCCCTGGGGCCGGGAGGGGTTGGAGCGGGTGGTCTGCAGGGGCGCGCCGCCGCCGCCGACCGGGGCTTGGCGGGGAGGGTCTGCGTGCCGGGGTGGGAGCGGGCGGGGAGGAGGAGGAGGAGGAGGGGGGTGGTGGGCGTGCGAGGCCCCACCCCGCCGTTGAGGCGGGCCTCGGCCGAGTGGCGGGTGGGGCTGCAGTTGGGCGACTGACACAGGTCCGGCGACTGGGGGGGGATGAAGAGCCGCCGGCTCGGCTACGGTCGGGGCCGCCATGCAGCGCAGCCGGAGCCAATGAGAGGCCAGCAAAAGGAAAAAAAAAAATGATAGAAGCATGGCGGGCAGGTGGAGGGGTGGGAGGGGTGGAGGGGTGGAGCAGGCAGGACGTGGTGCAAGAGTGCAAGGAAGGAGGAAAAAAAAGAGAGAACATGCGGTTAGCACAGCGGTCGGCCAATCAGGAGGCAGCAAATGAAGTGTTGCCGAGTGGCTGATTGGACAAAATAAGAAAAAAGCCACGGCAGGATGGATCACGGGGTCAGTGCGTGGTGCACGATGGCCCACCAGTGACATCACTGACGTGTCGCTCCGGACGTACGGAGACGTAGCAGCAGCACGGGAGTGCCGGGCGTGGAATGCTAACGTTAGCTGCCGTAAGCTAATGCCAGTTTGTCTGTGAAGGTTCTCAGTCTGTCAGGGCGACACAGTGGTGTCACAGCAAGTAGGTGTGTGTGTGTGTGAGTGTGAATGTCTGGGTGTGGGGTGGTGGGGTGTCACCCTGCCTTCGCCCTACGACAGCTGGGAGAGGCTCCAGCAGACCCCCGCAACCCTGAGTGCAGGAAGAAGCAGGTATTGAAAATGGATGGATGGATGAATGGATGGTTCTCAGTCATCCAGGTCATCTTAAGAGTAGAAGGGTTGAGTGAGGGCAACTGGTTGCCTTCACTCAACCCTTCTACTCAACAGGCAGTGTCCACAGGCCTCAGGACCTCTGGATCGGAATTTGGCCGTCGTCGATTGCTAACATGCAGCAAGACCGGTGAGCTGCTCCCGTTGCATTGCGTTGCGTTGCATTGCGTTGCGTTGCATTGCGTTGCGTTGCATTGCGTTGCGTTGCATTGCGTTGCGTTGCATTGCGTTGCATTGCGTTGCATTGCGTTGCGTTGCGTTGCATTGCGTTGCGTTGCATTGTGTTGCATTGCGTTGCGTTGCGTTGCGTTGCATTGCGTTGCGTTGCGTTGCGTTGCATTGCGTTGCGTTGCATTGCGTTGCGTTGCATTGCGTTGCGTTGCGTTGCGTTGCGTTGCGTTGCGTTGCGTTGCATTGCGTTGCGTTGCGTTGCGTTGCGTTGCGTTGCGTAGCGTAGCGTGCATGTGCATGTCACAGCAGAGGCCAGCCAGTGAGGTGCATTATGGGAAACCAAAAAGGAAGAACTCACCCTGGGACTGCTGAGGGGACTGGTGGACAGACCGGACGACGCTCCGCTGATGGACCTCGACCTGCACACGCACGCACGCGCACACACACACACACACACAGGATGACATCAATAGCGTTAAACTTTGCCTCACCTCAGACCTTTTTCTGAAAGTTTCTGTGTTTCCAAAGACTAAGCTGCGCGCTACATGCTAAATGTAATCCGCGAAAACGCTGAACTAACCCCCTCCAAATGCTACGCTAACCTCCACGGGACAGGAAATGCTATGCTACATGCCTACATGCGCGCTAACGTATGCAACAACTTCACTTTTTAATAGTGAGCTGCCCGTCCATCGCTTGCTAGCCTGGTGAGCAAACCCCGGCAACAGCCAGCTTGGTCTGCTACACTACACTACCAGCTCAGCGATCTAGTGGACTAGTGTCCGCCCTGAGACTAGGAGGTTGTGGGTTCGACTGGGTCATACCAAATGCTATCAAAATGTTCCTTAGGGGGATGGGTCAAACGCAGAGGACAATTTCACTTCCTTTGGGATGTGACAATCAGTGGGGCTTTAACTGTTAGTGATGACTCCATGACCACACTTGCTAAAAACTGTTGGAGCTGACCATTTGTTTGGGTCTAGCTTCTTTCCCAGAGCTATCACCACCATGAACACACCATGATCACACCATGAGCACTAGCATAAAACTGTTTGTAGAGCCGTCTCTACATGTGGTCCACACCGAACATGTGAAATATGCTGAGTCCTGTGAAACTGAATTCACAATGTAACTGTTCAATCCTCTCCTGTCATTTACTTGTTGACTGCACAAGGGCACAGTGCACCAGTCTTATTATGCTTGTATCATTTATTTTACTTTATTCTTGCACTATTTTTCTTTTTATCTATTTCTCAATATATTTATTTATTTATTTTTATCTTATTGAATTTTAACATTCTTAAAACACCAAAGCAGGAGTAGCACCTCGAATTTCGTTGTATGCTGTTTTTACAATGACAATAAAGGTTTATGATTTTGATATGAAACTGCAGATAATGACAAGGTCAGGTGTGCAATCAAATAGCAACAAATAAAAAAATTGTTAATAAAAAAAAAAGTTGTTGCACGTTGCTAATAATTAACATCTCATCGAGCTAAAATAGCTAACGCGTGACACTATCAGCTAGCATGCGGCTAATCGTCTCGCCGCGTTTTCTTCAGCGTAATCGGGTCGACTCGGCTCCTCCAGTTTCCTCCTGTTGGCCGTCGATGCGGACACGCTGCCCCCTGCTGGTCGGTCTCACCTCTGGCCGTGTGCAGCCATGTCGAGCGCCCGGCGCACCGGCACAGGGGAGCCGCCCTCCGTCACGCTCAGCACCTCCATGGACTTCCTCTCCGGCCTCCGCTTGCCGTGGCGGCTCAGCATGGGCGAGTCCACGCGCTTCCTGGGCGGGTCTGCTGACGGGTGGCAGGGGTCAGAGGTCAACGAGCGGCAAAAACAAGGGGTGGGGCGATTGGGGGTGGAGAGGGGAGGGGTTTCTGGAAGGGAGAGCCGGAGGCGGAGCTCCTTACCGATCTCGCTGCGCGCCGGCAAGTTCTGGTCCTCGTGGCTCGGGAACCTCTCCTTCCGGTCCAGCAGCAGGAAGTAGATCATCTTCTCCTGGTTCTCACTGGGAGATGAGAGGGAGGGAGAGAGAGAATATATAGTAGCATATAATATATACATTATATATATAGATTAGCACATTCCATGCCTTTTATTACACTGTTTCCCTGGTCAAGCTGCTGTAAATGTGAATTTCTCCTGGAGATCAATAAAGTCTATCTATCTATCTATCTATCTATCTATCTATCTATCTCACTCACTCTTGGGACACCAGGTCTTTGGTCAGCTTGTCTTTATCCCGGAAGCAGCCCAGCGAGTTCATGCTCTCCAGGACGTCGGGGTCGATGTCCTCGGCCGAGGCCAGCGTCCGGATGGCCACCTTCCTGGGGACGGGCTGCTCCGGCTCCGGCTCGTTCTTCCCGGCTCTGACACACACACACACACACACAGACGCAGGTTTCAGCAGCTGCAGGTGGCGCCAGGTGGGTTTTGAAGAGCGTCAGCACAGGAGGACGGGGCGGCGCCAGCTTCTACTCACAGGTACCAGCTGTGCTTCTGGATCTGCTCCAGCTGGAAGACGGGAGAGAAGAGACAGTAAGGTGTCAGCGAGCTCAGCCACACAGGAAACAGGAAGTTCACCGGCTAACGGGCTAACAGGTGCTTCCAGCATGCTAGCCTCGGACTGGGTTGCTGCTAACTAACAGTAAAGTCTCCTGTTGTTTTGACAGGCGTAAAAGCGACGGGCTAAGTGGCTGAGGAGGTGGCCAGCCTCCCTCCGACCACCGGGGGGCGGCGGCGGCGGCGTCCGTACCGTCAGCCGCTTGGCAGCGTCCACCTCGATCATCCCGCGCAGCAGGCTCTGGCAGTCGGGAGGGATGAAGTGCGGCATGTGGAAGACTCCCAGCTTCACCTTCTCCAGCAGGTTCCTCAGGTTGTCATCGTCGAACGGCAGCGCCCCCTGCAGGACAGGCCGGGGTGGCGGAGGGGGGGAGTTGACTCCAAGGACGGCCGACTGTAGATGCTTTGTTTTAGTTAGAAGTTGCAGACTCACCACCAGCAGCGCAAACAGGATGACGCCGCAGCTCCAGGCGTCCGCCTTCCTGCCGTCGTACTTCTCGCCCTGGAGGAGGAGGAGGAGAAGGAGGAGAAGGAGAGGCGTGAAGACATCGGGCCATCGTCTCGTCTGAACCACCTGCTTCTCCTGCTGCGCCAATGATGTCCGGCTGCTGGGGGGCAGTACAGGCCTGTTACTGCCCCCAGCTGGGCTCGGGGCAGTACTGCAGCCGTGTATATGCTAGATTCTAGAGGATGGTTTCCAGTAACACATGACAAAACTCATACTGAGAGTCGCTCTGTGTGTGCGTCTGTGTGTGCATGTGTTTGTGTGTGTGTGTGTGTGTGTGTGTGCGCGTGCCTCCCTGATGGAGCAGCTCTTAGTGCGGCTGCTTTCAGGACGGAGGGAGCACTCACCCTGATCACCTCGGGGCAGGCGTAGTGCGGCGAGCTGAGGAGGAGGAAACAGAAAGGAGACATCACTGAGAGAGGACACACACACACTCACACACACACACACGCACGCACGTGCATGCACACTCTGTGGTTACACAACAGCAACCGATGATGGTACGGCGGCCGATTTGGTCTGCAGTGCACTGGACTGCGAGTTCAGAGGTGCAGATTGGATGAGATGATTAAAGGCGTAGGTGTCAAACTCTGGTCCGCGGGCCAATTTTGGACCGCTGCGTAATCCTATTTGGGCCGCGAGGCAAAACAAAATCACGACTACAGCTGACCCGCTGCTATAATACAGCACGTGTACCATTAATACTACAAATCCCAGAATGCTCTGCTGGTATTTGGGTGCAGCAATCAGCACCGGACGTTCATTGAAGGATATTATTATGACTGAATAGGTTCATTGTTATTATTTTATTTTTTAATGTACTATTTATCAGTGGAAAAAGGTTACTGATGAAATTGATGATTAAATGATTTTTATTTATTTTCAGTATTTTTTCATATGAAATTCAATTTTGCATGTGCGCAAATATGAAGTTATTTACTGTACAGTATTAAGCTTTGCTTTGTTCCATATTCAGTCACGCGTCCAGCAGGGGGAGCACATGTGCGAGCGCCACCTGGGGGACCAAGGTGGGGGAGGGAAGGGGCAGAGCAGTGGGCGGGGCAGAGGGCGGGGCACTGACCCGCAGCTGGTCTCCAGCAGACTTTCCCCGACCTGCAGAGACGCCATGCCGAAGTCGGCGATGCGGATGTTGTTCTTCTCGTCCAGCAGCAGGTTCTCCGGCTTCAGGTCCCTGTGGCTGCGCACACACACACACACACACACACACACACACACACACACACACACACACACACACAGTGATGTGTAATTCCTTGAGTGATTAATTAAACAGCTAAGCTGCTGCGGAGGGGAAACACACACGCAAGCTCCGCCGCAGCTGCTTCCTCTCTGTGATGTCACAAAGGGCACTGCAGACCACACTCAGGGCCAGATGTTGGCTCCGCCCACTACATCAATTTCATTGCTTTTTTTTTCAGCCTCCTTCTTTCCATCACGAGGAAGCATCCTGCCAGGATGGAAGATCCAGGATCCAGTTTCCAGCTCAAGAGCTTCTGGAACTGGAAGAGAGGTGGAGCCCCCAGGTGGAGCCCACAGACTCAGTTCCAGCTCCAGAGCTTCTGGAACTGGAAGAGAGGTGGAGCCCCCAGGTGGAGCCCACAGACTCAGTTCCAGCTCCAGAGCTTCTGGAACTGGAAGAGAGGTGGAGCCCCCAGAATCAGTTCCTTGCTCCAGAGCTTCTGGAACTGGAAGAGAGGTGGAGCCCCCAGGTGGAGCCCACAGACTCAGTTCCAGCTCCAGAGCTTCTAGAAGTGGAGGAGAGGTGGAGCCCACAAACTCAGTTCCAGCTCCAGAGCTTCTGGAACTGGAAGAGAGGTGGAGCCCCCAGGTGGAGCCCACAGACTCAGTTCCAGCTCCAGAGCTTCTAGAAGTGGAGGAGAGGTGGAGCCCCCAGACTCAGTTCCAGTTCCAGAAGCTCTGGAGCTGGAATTGAGTCTGGATGCTCCAGAAGGTTTCTCCGCAGGCGCTCACCAGATGGAGTGGCTGTGGCAGAAGTCGAGCGCCGAGATGATCTGCCTGAAGAACTTCCTGGCCTCCTTGGGCGTCAGCCGGCCCTTCTTCACCAGATAGTCGAAGAGCTCGCCGCCCGACACGTGCTCCAGCACCAGGTACCTGGACGCACACAGGAAGCACACGCCTTCCACATCAACACACCCCTTTCCATATGTGTGTGTGTGTGGGGTAGTGCTGCACGGAACCGTGGAAACAGACGAATCGCTGCAGGAGGTGATTCGGTTCGTTCAAACGATTCAGTTTCCCGGACCGACTGGACTCACAGGTATTTCTTGTTCTCGTAGACGTCGTGCAGCTTCAGGACGTGCGGGTGCTCGATGAGCTTCAGGATGGCGATCTCACGCTCCACCTGCACACACACACACACACACACACACACACACGCACACAGGGAGAGGAGTCAATGTCAGAGATGAATTCATGTCTCCCTTGATTCACAGTGTGATGTCACAGCTGGAGAGCCAACCTCCTCATCACACACACACACGCACGCACGCGCACGCACCCCACACGGACACACACACATACACACACACATTAGCAAGTTAGCATGCTACCTTTGTCAGCACCGACTCGCTGAGCTTCTCCCTGTTGACGATCTTGACAGCGACCTTCTGACAGGTGACGCAGTGGACGCCGAGCTTCACCAGACCTGCAGGCGGAAGCAGACGGAAGGTGAAGGGAGGGGCCGCGTGTGTCACATGACACAAAAGCCTGCAGCCGAAAAACCCGTCGTCGAGGAGGCGGCGGCGGTCAGTGGGCGGATTTTTGGAGTGCGGGCTGGGAGCTGATGTTAGCCCAGGGGTGGGCAAACATTTTGGCTTGGGGGCCACAATAATGTGTGGCCGGAGCAGCAGCAGATGGGTGGAGTGTTTTGAAGGAGAAAAATATATATCCTGGGATATGTAGAAAAACATGTGCTTTAATGTCAATTGAAAATGGACAAAAGCATTCCGACAAAATCAGTCTTTGAAGGATGTAGTTTGCCCGTGCCTGTGCTAACCGCTAGCCAAAGCTAACCCTATCCAGGTAGCAGAGGGGCTAACATTTGCGCCGTGCCTTGTCAGCGTGAGGAACTTCAACGTGCAGACAAAGCCAGTCCCTCCCACCAAAAACTGGAAGTGATGTCAGTGGGATGGCAGGGGGTCTGTTCCCATTGGGCAGGTGAGGCCACTTCCTGCCAGTGTAACTATCCAATTGTCTGTCAACTCCACCCAGTGCTGAGAGAGAGAGAGAGAGACAGAGAGAGAGAGAAAACCGCAGGGTGTCAACTGACCCCTACTGGTAGCAAACCAGTGTTACAAGCTTGCTGTTCACAAGCTAATTTCCTTTATGGCAGTGTCACTGCAGCTCTGCCAGTCTCCTGACAAGACGGTCGAGCCCTTGCCGTAAAAAACCTGCAGCAGGAAGACTCCGGCGGCGGTGGTGCGAAGCGAAGGCACGGCAGGAATATCTGCCTGGCAACAGATGATGGCGGGACTCTGGCATAGCAGCCTGGCCAACCAGCTGCAGCCGCTGTAGGCTGACTCTCTTGAGTGCTGCAAATCGCTGAGTCTTTGAACGCTGCGTGCGGGGGGGTTGAGGGGTGCAGGGGTAGGGGAGGGGGGAGAAGGGGGTGGGAGGCAGGGATCTGTGTCAAGGTTGACCCCCCCTGCCCCACCCCACCAAAGCCCCTCCCCCAGCCGCCCATCCGGCTTCCTGAAAACATCCCACCACAAAGCCCCCTCCTCTCCCCCAGCCACAACACTCCTCCCACTGATGAGGGAGGGGGGGGGGGGGGGGGTGGGGGAGGGGGCAGAAAGCAAAGCGGGTCAGCCCCCGAGAGGAAGAGGAAGCAGCGATCACGACGTTGAGGATAAGGAGGAGTAGGTGGAGGAGGAGCCAGAAAAACACCAGCAGAGACCCGACATCCTGCCACCTGCAGCACCACCAGCCCCCTACAGGGGGCAGTGTGGGCCACGGAGTGACAGCGTGAGCAGAGGAGCACTCGCGGATTGTGAGCAGCAGGGGCTGCACGATTAAGCGCAAAAAGAAAATTGCCAAATGGCGACGATTCGGTCGCAATTTTTTCATTCAGGACGTCAACTGCACGAAAACAAGCGCTCCTACAACGCAACAATGTACGATGTGATCGAGAAGAGCGAATCAGGTGGCAGGGGGGATAAAAACAGCCGCTGCGTGAGAAGCGCCGTCTTAGCAACAATGTGAATGCTTTGAATTGAGGACTGGTATGGCCGAATAAATGAATATGGAAGAAAAGGCGTCACAGTGAGAACAAAATGAAGCCCACTGTCCTCGTACCGCGGTAAAGATCACATTCTGTGAACCGGAAGTTTTTCGGTTTCAGAGAAGATAACGAAAGTCAAAAAAACGTGACCCGCAAAGAGTGTTTTGGCTGAAAGGAAACCCTACCAATTTATATAACCACCTTAAACGTCACCACAGACACAACATTTTGACGAAGCTACAAAGACTCAATGAAGCATGAAAATGTTAAACAACTTGTGTTCTGAGCAAAGAATCTTGAAGTAGGATGATGCTCTACTCCACTGTGTACATTTAGGAAGCACGTCTACCTCTCTGGTCATCTTTTTGTTCTTTTTCACCGTCAGATGATGCAGTTACAACTGTTCCTTCTTCTGTTCTTTTTTTTTGGACAATAAGTCTAAATAAATATTCGTTGTGAAAATCATGAGAGAACCATGATCTCAATCTGAAACAAGGGACGAGAGCGCAGCGACGCAGGCAGCTTCACTGCGTGGACGAGCAAAATCTTCCCAATGCCAACAAGTGATTCCTCAGAAGACCAGCAGGGGGCTTCAGGGGATCCATGTAATTTCTAATAGAGAGCCGGTACCCAGTGACTCATTGACAAACGCGGCTGGTCACTCAGCGGCTTCAGCATCCGGCTAGCCTGACAAACACTGAGTGGTTGCAATGCTGGGGGTAGGACACACACACACACACACACACACACTGTGTCACACTGGACTCGGAGCAGCTGTTCATCTAAACAGGTCCGTGTCCTCAGGGAGCAGCAGAGTGTCAACACACAGTAAAATCAGTGTGTGTGTGTGTGTGCGCGCGTGCGCGTTTGTGCGTGCGCGCGACTGAGCACAGCATATAGTGTCAGTGACAATGAAGCGACTATAGACACCAGCACTAGCAGCATGTTCCCGTCGACGTCTAAAAGCCTCACACACACACACACACACACACACACACACTTCCTGTTTCGGCCCGAGGCCTCAGAGGTGAATGGCGTGTGCTATTTTTAGCAGCTCTTTCATCGCTGCCCTTCCAGTCGTGCGTTCGCACCGTCACGCTCGAGTCAGACGGTGAGTCCAGTGCAAAGGATGATGGGTAGGCGCGGGGCGAGGGCTCTGCCATACCCACGCCATGCATCCTCACATCGCGACTGCTAACCTCATGAAGTTCTTGATGAGGAATCTCCCTGAAAGGTACAGTGTGTAAAATTCTGCCATCCAGTGGTCAGAATTTAGATTGCAGCGCTCGTCCGCTCCCCGTCCCCGCTAAGTTTGCCAGTGAACTACAGTGGCCTGCTCACACAAACCTCGATACATCGTCCACCTTCTTCTTCGTTGGTTTACTTGTGTTGTCAAGTGGGCTAGATTGTCCACACCAGTGTTCCTTAGAAATATGGCGTTGCTAACTGGGAGCAAGAGCCTTGCTATATGTACTGTACATTCCTTTATAAATAAATAAATAAGAACCATTCCATGGGTCGAGTGTAAACTTTTATTGACATATTTACCGGCAGTATATAATGCTTTTACCTCTATAAAAATCAAACATCAGGCGATATTTTACACACTGGACCTTTAACATGTAGGCAACCGTGTCGGCTGCGTCCCTCGCCTCGGCAACAGGGGGCGCCGTGCGACGCGCTACAGCACCGTAAACTTTATCGTTCCTATACAGGATGGAGTTTGTCTTGGATTGTCTGGCTGCCCTGATTGGCTCGTCTACAGGAAGCGGCCGGATAGAGCTGCTTCTGCCTGCGTCTGGTCTCCTCAGCGATGAGTCATCTGCTGCAGACACCAAGACCTGCAGGGCTTTAGGAGGAAGAGGAGGAGGGTGAGGAGGAAGAGGAGGAGGAGGGGGAGGGGGAGAAGAAGGAGGAGAAGGACGGGGAGGAGGAGAAGGAAAGTGAGGAGGGGGAAGAGGAGGAGGAGGGGGAGGAGGAGTCCGGTTCTTCCCCACATCTGGACTCAGGAGTGAGTCATTTCCAGGTCACGTGACCCGGGAACAGCCAGTGGCGTCCGGCCCTGTCGTCACGGGAGCCCTACTCATGACTCAGCGCTCTCCGCAGCGGCCCGCCGTTACATAACGGGAGGTCACCGCACTATTGGGGCGGGCGGGATGATGGGGGAGGGGGCGGAGCTTCCATCACTCTGACGAGAGTGTGATTGGAGCGGCCGGGCGCCACTGTCACTTGGAAGTGAACGGCGGGTTGGAGGAGGAAGAGGAGGATGAGGGGGAGGAGGATCCACTTCCAGCAGACAGCAGAGCATCCTCGGACCAGAGGAGTCCAGGAGTTGTGACTCACAGCGGAGAAGAAGAAGTTGGGAGAGGGAGGAGGCGGAGCAAGAGGAACGGAAGAAGAGAGAGAGGACAGGAAAGAAAAGCTGCCCTGGCAAGAGCCAATCAGACGCCGGCGTTCTGGTGAAAGGCTGGAAACGACTCTGACGCCAGCGGAACGAGGCAGCCATGAGCTGCTCCTCCTCCTCCTTGTTCTCCTCATTTATTAGCCTCCTCCGATGTTATCATCCTCCTCCTCCTGCTGCTCCTCCACCTGCTAGTGCTCCGCCTTCTCCTCACCCTTAGTTACCCTCCTCCTCCTCTTCTTTCTCCTCTTCCTTCTGCTCTTCCTCATTTAATTTCCTCCTCATTTGTCCTCCTTTCTGTTTCTCATTCTCCCCCTCTTTGATTATTCTCCTCCTGCTCCTTTTTCTTGATTACCCTCCTCCTCCTCTTCCATCTCCCCCTCCTTTATTACCCTCCTCCTCATCCTCCTCTGCCTCCTCATCTTTCTCCTCATGTCTCCTCCTCCTCCTCTTTCTGTTCCTCCCTCTCCTCCTCTTTTATAATTCTCCTCCTGCTCCTCCTCATTTATTACCCTCCCGCTCCTCATCCTGCTCCTCCTTCCCTTCCCTCTTCCTCCTCCAGAGTCCTTCAAAATCTTGCGTTGGGACGGTGATGTCACAACCCTGTGACCAATCAGACCCAAGACCGGCTGATACACGGGTTCACACTGGTGTGAGAGGCCGGGAGGGGTCAGCGAGCCCCCCTCGCCCCCCTCCCCATCCCCGACTGGTGACACTGCAGCTCATTAGACACACACACCACACAAAAACATCAGTGGCAGCACAAGAGCTGCGGAGAACCTTCTGCAAGAGAGAGAGAGAGAGAGAGAGAGAGAGCAGATGGGCTGGCAGAGACTGAGCCCATCCCCCAAACGTGCACACACAGACACTTACACACACACTCACTCACTCACACACACACACACACACACACCGCTGCAGCTCCACAAGCAGCATCTTAACCTACTTTCCAGCAAAAGAAATGGACAGAAATACTCTGAGAAGGACGGCACAGCCCAGTGTGTGTGTGTGTGTGTGTGTGTGTGTGTGTGTGTGTGTGTGTGTGTGTGTGTGTGTGTGTGTGTGTGCGTGCGTGTGTGCGTTTGTGTGTCTGTGGTCTCGACGCCCAGGTTCAATAAGATCCAATCCCGGAGAGGCTGGAGGTTCAGCAACCCCTCACGCCCACCCCCAACACACTCTAAGGGTAGCAACTGGTTCTGATGAGTTCTGATTGGTCAGGACCAGCTTCTGGGTCCCAGGTGACACTTGATGCAATATAGGCAACCCATGCTGTCCAAGTTCTTATCCCAGTTTGGAACATTTTTTTTTTTTTTTTTTAAAAAACAGCGTGCTGAAGTCTTGGTCCACAAGGTTTTAATAAAGAGAATAATAATAGTGCACTGGTTGTCGTGACAGCGCCTCTTGTGGCGAATGTGATGTTTTCAACAAGGGATGACAGCAGAGCAGCTGAGTGCTGCTGACCTGGACTGCTGGTGTGTGTGTGTGTGTGTGTGTGTGTGTGTGTGTGTGTTGGGGTGTCGGGGGGGGGCACTAAGCCGTCGCTGCTCTACATCCCATCGCTACCACTGGGTGGAGTCTACTGTCTGCATCTAGCACAGCCAGGTACCAAACTTTGATATGTTTGTCCCACCGACCAATCGAAACGCTCCATCGAGTGTCAAAACCTTTCGCTGCCAAATTCATCCAAGAAAGCTAATCTTAGCGAAATGTGTTAGCGTGTATGAGCCAATCACCACTTGGCATCAAGATCTGAACTGGATTTGGAGGAAATCCTGATTTGAATCGGCAGCAAAATGGAAACGAAAAGTTTTCTGCCAAAGCCGAGCAGCCACATCACTCTTTCCAGTGTGACGGCTGTGATGCCAGTGTGAGAACTGATCCACCATCATCATCATCATCATCATCATCATCATCAAACCACCATCACCATCATCACCATCATCATCATCATCATCATCATCATAATCTTCCTCCTGGTGTTAGTTTTCTACTTCCTGTTGTCTCTTTGTGTCTGATAATCCCACCCACTGCTACCCCCCCCCAACCATCCACGCACCCCTATGCTTTTATTCACGCCTTCAGGCCAGCAAGTCCCTCCCCCTCCTCCCCAGCTCTTCCCCACCCTCCCCTTCTCACTTTCGCTCTATCCTCTTGGCTCCGCCCACCAGCCTCTTTGGAGTTCCAGTTTAGCTTGTGGCAGCATCGTCTTTGTCTGCTCGCTGTGTGTGTGTGTGTGTGTGTGTGTGTGTGTGTGTGTTGGCCTGTATTTTTAGCTCCTTTCCTCCGGCTCTGTTGTACACACTGGTCCCAGTACAAACGAGGAAAAAAAAACACAGGCGTTTTAAACTTGTTCTATCTATATCTATATCTATCTATATTCTATCTACCTATTCCATCATATTTCACACGTCACCTCTGATGTCACTGCTGCCGTTATCAGCCCTTCACACTGTTTTAACGGCGCAGCCTCATTATTGGAGGATGGGACAAAGGGGACGCCACTTTGTCCCGCCTCCTCCTCGCGGCGTATGAACACGTAGAGAAAGTAGTTCCATCGTCGCCAACCTGCCAGTGTGTGCGGCATCGAGGACGCCCCCCCCCGGTAATTTCTGCTGCTGGGTCTGCGTCTCTGGGAGTGACACCACACACACACACACACACACACACACACACACACACACCTCTGTCATTACTGAGATGGTGCTGTGGTTTGATGCTGGACTTCACACTGGGCCGGTTGAAAGTCTGTGTGTGTGTGTGTGTGTGTGTGTGTGTGTGTGTGTGATGCCTCTCCGCTGTCACCACTGACTGGGAAGCACCGGCAGACTGGTTTCCACACACTGGCTGGACGGTGGGATTAGCCACAGATTAAGGCCATGCAAATGGTTGAGCAGGGAAGCGGGGTGGAGGGGTGGGAAGGGGGGGAGGAGGGTGGGTGTTGCTGGGTCACAACCTTTGGCCCCTCCCCCTCCCCGTCCTGGATCCACGCTCCTCTTGCACTGCCGCTGAGACGCACGCTCAGACTTCTCCTCTGGTTACTGTTAGAACTACGACAGATTAATGATGAGAGTGTTGGAAATGGTGTGTGTGTGTGTGTGTGTGTGTGTGTGCATGCGTGTTGTGTGTGCCCGCGAGCCTCCGGCAACAGAGAAGACTCTCATCAAATAATTCAGCGTGTCGTCATTAATACAACTACCCGGTTCTTCAGAGAGAAACCCGCAGGCCTGACTCACACGTTCACACCTGCAACTTCTGTGCGTACCTGTGTACCTCATAGACACACACACACACACACACACGGGGACCACTGTGTGTGTGTGGGTGTGTGTGTGTGTGATGATGATGACTGCAGGGACGCTGCAGTGATGCAGCACCGCAGCCTCCACACTGCAGGTCACAGAGCACCACCTAAAAACTGCTGCAGCGAGCGAGCGGCACACACACACACACACACACACACACACACACACACACACACACACACACACACACACGGCCTGGTCCACTTCATCCCAGGCCTTTCTGGCCATTTGCACGGCGCCCATGTTTAGATAAAAGAGCTGAAACAATCTGTCATCCAAAATCAAATGCAAATCAAGTGAGGGACAACCACTTGCGACCAACACCAATGAGGAAAAATGTGGAGAGATGCTGAAATGTTTCAAGCCACCAGCGTGTGCAGTGAGTGAAGGAGCCGGAAGAGCTAACGACAAGCTAGCTAAAACGATGCTGGATCTCACCCTGAATCCAGAGGGTGGCCTTGTGTTACCTGAACTCTGTTGCCATGTGATGTTTCCAGGGGGGCCGCTATCAGTGACGGACCTGCCTCCCACACCAAGACTAAGGCTGTGTCCCCAATCCCGGCAATATATCCCATCATGCATTGCGCTCACACTGATCCAAAGGCAGAAAAAGGCGAGAGGAGCTGAACATTATTTTTATGTCTGCAGTCGCTTAGTCTAGTATGAACTTGGCACAAAAATGCACGTATATGTGTGAATTCATCTCATATTTATTTATTACCATCTACCGATGTGACGTTTTAACAATGCAACCGCGTCATAAACGGCGTCAAGAGTGGCATCCCAAACTCTTAATTTGGCTTTTCAGTTATTATATAGTTACATACATAGAACTTCATCCATCCCAAGTCGCTTCAAATCGCACCAAACCGCTCGCACATTGTGGCAGAGTTCTGTGCCGGAGGCAGTCTGTCACTGATAGCGGCCCCCCTGGAAACACCACAGTGTGACAGAAGGCCACTCTTAGGGTGATATTCAGCATTGTTTTAGCTAGCGTTAGCTTTCTTTTGGAGCCTCTCAGTTGATTTGCATGTGTTTTCTGAAGTTGCAACACAGTCGCTTTTCAATATCAGTGATGCACGGGAGGGGGGCGGGGGGGGGGGACGGGGTCCGGTCCATGGAGGCCTAGAAACCAACAGACAGAGAGTCGTGTGACTCTGGCCCAGAAGAAGTCACACCGCCAGAGCTTCACACAGCGAGTTTTCATTACCTTAAATCTGACAGCGACGAAAATCACATATTGTCATTTTCAGGATCCAAGATGAATGAACGTGGTCTGAAAAGGGAGTGGGTGTGGACTAGAGAACAGCTGGCTGAGCCGGGGGGATTCAGGGGTCACGTCTGGATGTTTCGTCTGTTTTTCGATTGGAAAAGAAAAGAAAAGAAAAGAAAGGAAAGGAAAGGAAAGAAAACCTCTGCAAGTTGAACGTGAAAAAGTTTTCATCGTTGAGGGGACGTGCCGATGAGAAGCCCCGCCTTCCAACACATGGGACAGAGTCGACCGGGCTGAGATCAGGAAGCACGGATGAGGTCTGTGCTTGCGGCAAACAAGGGGGAATGGGAGAAATGAGGGGCGACAGGCCGAAACCGGCATGGCGCGATGCGATAGAAGACAAAACAGGTCCTGCAGGTGACCAGCAGGGGGCCTCGCTGAGTGAACAGAGCACTCCATCATTGGGGCCTGATTGGAGGAGCGCAGGAGATAATGCTGTGTGTCTGTGTGTGTGTGTTTGTGTGTGTGTGTGTGTTGCCCATTGTTTAATGGCTGGGAGCTCCTCCCCCCCGTGGGCGTCCCTCCAGCCATCACCATGGTAGCGGGGGAGGGGAGGGGCAACACAGGGGAAGTACTGTATAGATTAAAAGGATTTTTTTTTTTGGAGGGGTGGGGGGGGGGTCGACACTCCACACTTTTGATCGCCCCCACCCCCCAACCTTCTGTCTATTGAGAGAGAATCCCTCTCAACACCCCTTCCCCCCACCCCACCCTTGGTTATGGAGCGTGCTCAGTGCAGCTATATTCTTTTCAGAACGGGGGAGGGAAAAAGAAGCAACTTCTCTCTTTAATTAAAATAAAATATAACATAACACTAAAATATATATATATATATATATATATATATATATATATATATATACATACATATACTGTATGTATACATACGTATATATATACATATCTCAACAATACTGAGCCCAGACCAGCCCTGTGCGTGCATTTTCATGCCTCTGTGTTTCCACTTTAGACACATTGTTGTTGCTCCACACACACACACACACACACACACACACACACACACACACACACACACACACACACACACACACACACACACACACACACATGCAGATTGTCCCGTACACATCAAGGCCAGAAAAAGTGATTGGCAGGTTGATTTGAGGGTTCCCATAATGCCGTCTGGGACTTGATCACATGACCCCACTATTGCCTTTATTTAAAGGGGTTTTGGCCATTTCCACATTGACTCAATTCCTTCAGGCGTCTCCTTCCAACAATAAACAAGGCGTCTGACGTCCTCCAGAATCCTCCACCGACGTTGCTAGGTGTTAGCATGTTAGCATGTTTTCAACCTTGAAGCTTGAATAAATTCCCCGGCACAAACTATTATCTCAGCACAAGCAAATGATATCGCAGAGCCTGTCAGCCAATCAGAAAGTCGTTGAAGCGCTTGTTTGTTTGGAGAAACCCGGAGTTGAACCTGAGGGAACACGCCCACAGCTCCTTAAAGAAGGAGCTGATTGGTCCAACAGGACAGCCATAACCCCACCACAATGTGGCTATTTTTACCTGTGGAGTTGTGTTGCCTGTATAAAAGTTTGGTGTTTACGACAATTCCAATTGTTTTCCCAGCAGCGCTTGTCTTATTAAAAATATATGTTTTAAGTAGCGTGTTTACTCACTGGTCATTTTCTCACATGACACTTTTTCTCATTTATTACAGCAGTGGTGTGTTTTTCCGTCTACCAATATGTTCAAATTCACCTTCACCTTATGAGCGGATGAAAATGTTCTCTGCCAGCTGACTGATGTACGTTGACTTCCTCTTGTTGACGGTTGCCATGGTGACTCCTCGTATCGGCACTACATTGACGTGGGCTTTGTGTCGTAGTAGTGCGCGCACTTATCTTCAGATGAACACGCTCAGAGTCAAGTGAGCTACTTCAAACCAGCTGCTCTGGAAGAGGATACTGAGAGTTTACAAGCTCGGGCTCAGTAAACTCAGAGTGCAGGATTAGTTTGTTGAACCTCCAACCCGGAATACCCCTCGGACAGTCCCAGAAGGACCCATGAGTCACCGTGACCCCTGACCTTCGTCACGTCTCATCATCGATGCGCGAGTGTGGACCCCAGGTCACATCAATTGAGCTCCCCTGGACTCTGATTGATCCTGTGGACCCTCCACCCTCACAGTGGCTCCTCAAGGTCCTGAAGGTGCTCCTCAAACCCAAAGTCCTGCTGCCGTGTGTGTGTGCACGTGCAGCGCTGAGAACGGGCCGTGTGTGGCAACTGCTCCGGCTGAACCGGGGGGACGAGAAGAACCACAGCAGAACCGCATACACTGCACCGAGGTCACTTTCATTGACCTCATCACCACCACCATCATCACCATCATCATCACCACCACCATAACATTGTCATCACCATCTTCATCATCATCGCCACCACCATAACCACCACCATCATCACCACCTCCACCATAATCCCCATCACCCTCATCATCATCATCATCACCACCACCACCACCACCATCATCACCATCATCATCACCACCATTATCATCAAGGCCACCACCATCACCACCACCACCACCATCACCATCATCATCATCATCATCATCATCATCACCATCATCACCATCATCACCACCACCATCACCGTCACCACAATCATCATCATCACCATCATTACCACCACCACCATCATCACAACCACCACGACCACCATCATCATCGCCACCGTCAGACACGCGCACTCGGTGGACCCTCTCACTGAAACCGCATCGGCCCCGCGTGATGTCAGCGAGCCCGATGCCTTGAGGTTCGTCCCGCCGGCCCGGCGCGTGCACGTTTTTTTTTTTTTGTTTGTTTGTTTGTTCTTTTTTTTTCATATGCTCGAGGCGCGCGCTCACCTGTCTGTCCTTTGCCCAGCGTCTTCTCCAGCCGGTACGGCCCCACGTAGTTGGCGTAGTGCCCGCTGTTGGCCTCCTTCCCCGACATGACTCACGCGGCGGCTGTGTGCGCGCGCACACGCGCGAGCGAGCGAGCGAGCGAGCGAGCGGCAGGGATCCGCGGCGCTGCAGCGCGGGTTTCGGTGCCCCCGCCTTCCTCTCTCCCGTTCCGGTCCGGTCCAGTACGGTCCGGTACGGTACGGTACCTCCGTGATAGCTAGCCGCGTAATCCGTGAGGGTCGGAAATCAGGATGCGGCTCCGGGCACGGGCTCGTCATGATGCGGGAGGATGGTGCGCTGCAGCCCCGCTGGGTGTGAACTGAGGATGGGACAGCATCCACCGCCGCTGCCGCTTCTGCCGCCGCTGCCGCCCGCATCACTGAGCCGGCGGCAGAAGGACTCACTTCCGGTGGAACATACAAAATAAGGGCAACCCGCTTTTTTTTTTTTACTGGTTTTGCAGTGAATTAAAAACCTACAACAAACAAACAAACACGTAGAACATAAATAGCTGATGATCCTCAGAGTGTGCACTAATGTAATCATACATTCATATCAAAGTCCAAAGTTAAGGTAGCAAAGCCCCTTCACAATATTGTGAGATTGATGAGAAGATGTGACAATGATGTCATTTAAGAATCTTTACCAAAAAAATCATTAATTCCGACTAAATCATAAAAATACCCACAAGAACGCAATGCAATGGCTCAACGGCAACTGCAGGAAAATTGCAAATAAAGTTATGATAATTTGGTATAAAATTATGTTTGAACAGATTTTTTAAAAAAAACAACAATCTGTATTGTATTGCACAAGCGTATTACGGTTTCTTGCACATTACACATACAGTACTACAGAAGAACCGCAGAGATGGTTTCTTTGTTTCAAGGGAGATTTTATCTTTTCTCACTGTTCAAATGTTAGGGTTAGGGTTGAAGAGCAGCAGAACGAAGCAGATTGTGTTGAAGTGGGTTTGTGTTTTGTTTGATTTTATTTTGACAGTGAATTCTCCGGACGTCCGTTCTCCACCCCTCTTGACACAGCTGCTTTGATTGGAGCTGACGCATGCGCATTGCTTTTTTAGGGCGGGCGTTGTGGACGCGGACCCCCTCACCCTTCTCCCCCCTCTGACCACCACCACTAAATAAATAAATACATAAATACTTATATACTAATATTTCAATTCTTGACACACATATGTGGATTTATGTTCATGAATTACGTGTAGGGGTGCGTGTGTGTATGCGGCGTGTGTGTGTGTGTGTGTGTGTGTGTGTGTGTGTGTGTGTGTGCGTGCGCGCGTGTATGTGTTCGTGCGTGTGTGTGCGGTTGTACTTTCACTAGATTGAACCACCTCGTCGTTTCACAACAAAGCCTTTCAACCTGCCACACACTCAGTGGCAGATGGCCGCCCCTCTGCACACACACACACACACACACACACACACACATCCTCAAATAAACCCCCGATCCCCGCCCACCCAAACTACTTCCTATTAATTAATACGACCACCAACCCCCGAACCGCCCCACTCAGGCGGTCCGGCTATAACACTTTAGTCTAATAGCTACTCCGCCCCCTCATGGCAATCTATGGTACTGCACGGTGGTACCACAACAGCGATGACCCGGCGGCTGTGGCCGAGCTGCGGGGAAGTTCACCACCATGGAACCAACCCAACCCCGAGGCTTCCGGACCAATAGGTGACGTCAACGTGACTCCGTCCCTCTCTATACAATCAACGGTCCTCCCTCTCTCTCTCTCTCTCTCTCTCTCTCTCTCTCTCTCTCTCTCTCTCTCTCTCTCTCTCTCTCTCCTCCCTCCCTCCCTCCCTCCCTTCCTCCCTTCCTCCACCCAGTCAGTGATGATGCAATGAAACTAAAATTAAAACAGCTAAAAATAGATGCAAGAGATACAAAAATAAAAACCAAAAAACAAGTTTTAAAACGAGGACAGGCATACGATTATTAACACATGCGCATCATGCACATACACATAAATATGCATTCATTGTCGACAGGGAGGGGGGTCACGACCTTGATGAGCACTAAAATTTGAATAACCTTCTTGGAAGGTAACAGAGGAAGAAAGTAGCACATCTTGAAGGGCTGCATTCCTTCACCTCCTCCTCCTTCACCTGCTCCTCCTTCTCCTCTCCTCTTCCACCTCCTTCACCTCCTGTTCCTCCTCCTCTGTGTCTGGGTCAGTTGGCGGTGTCAGTGTGACAACAGATAGAGAACAGGTGAGTGCATCTGCCGGTGGTCACCACCTGGCCTGACATCATCTTCATCATCATCCTTCATCAACCTTCATCAACCTTCATCAACCTTCATCATCATCATCATCATCATCGTCATCATCATCATCAGGAACCTTGGTAGGAGCAGTTCAGTGTTTGTTGCAGGAGAGAAGCTAGCAAGTAAGTGACAGACAGACCGGCAGGGACCCATTGGTAAAAAATGCATTTGTACATCCTGGTTTGTGTCCGTCTTCAGGTCGTCTCAAGAGAAGCAAAAGCAATTCAGAAAAACATCTCATTTCATTTATTTATTTATTTATTCATTCATTTTTCTATTATTTTCACCTGCTGTCGGCTTTGCGTCGCTCACGTCCATGTTGCATGGCCGACACCGAAACCGAAGGTAAACAACCTTGGGTATTTGTGGGCGGAGTCGGCAGGAATGTCGACCTGCTGCGCCACATTCCTGCAGCTCAGCACACCAGTTTGTCCTCTCTCTCTCTCTCGCTCTCACTCTCGCCCTCTCTCTCTCACACACACACATGCACACCCCGACCTGACCACCAACAACTCTGGAGTTGAACTACAGACCACCTGGGAATCAGCAGAGGCAGATAGGATTCTGAAGGATTCCCTGCACCTCCTCCTCCACCTGATTCTGCTCCTTCTGCTCTTCCACTTTTATCTCCTCCTTGTCCTGCTCCCCCTGCTCCTCTTCCTCCTCCTCCTCCTCCTGCTTCTCCTCCTCCTGCCCCTCTTCCTTCTTCCTCCACCTCCTCCACCTGCTCCTGCCAGCCTGCATCAACGCAGTGGCGCTGCTGTCTTCCCCCTCCTGCTTCTGATGGAGCTGAAGGTGTGGGTGGAGGGCGTGGCCAGGGTGGTGTGTGGCGTCTCCGTCGCCACTTCCTGTCAGGACGTGGTCGTCGCTCTGGCTCGAGCCACCGGTGAGTCCCTGGCGGTCCCAGAGGAGCAGCTCCGGTCGCTCCTCGTCCTTCTGAAACCTTCCCCACCGTTGATCTCTGCAGGTCGGACTGGACGTTACCTCCTCATCCTGAAGCTCCGAGGCGCTGAGCGCCACCTGGTGGCCGACGACCGCCCCCTTCAGTTCCTGGCCTGGTTGGGGCAGTCGGCGACAGATGTCCGCTTTGTCCTACAGAGGGTCGGTCCCGGCCTCGCCGGAGGTCCGGCCGGGCAGGAGCTGCTCCACTGGCCCGGGTCAGCAGAACCACCGCTGCTGGAGCCCGTTGGACCACACGGCTCCTCAACACTCCCCAGGAGGACAGAACCCAGGGCCACCCCGGAACCCAGGGCCTCCCCCGTCTCTGTCCTGGACACTTGCCAGTCCGCCCAGCGCTCCTCCTCCTCCTTGTCCTCCTTGTCCTCCTCCTCTTCCTCCTCCTCTTACAAGGACGAGTTATTCAGGCGGACCCTGCAGCAGCAGAGGAGGCTCCAGGACCTGGAGGTCCAGCTGCAGAGTCTGCAGCTAGAGGTGTGGGAGTGGGAAAGGTCGTCTCCGGGAGCTCCCGGCCTGGTCCCAGGACAGATGGAGGAGCTGGAGCTGGAGCTGACGGCCCAGTGGCAGCTCCAGCTCCAGGCGGAGGTGGACCGAGAGCGAGGTACGCCTCCACACATTCTGCACATTTTTTCCCTCCCTTTTTATCCAGACATTCCCTCTAAACAGATAAATAAATAAACAAAAATCACGCTTGACCATGCAGACATGCAGCGACATCTCCAGCAGCTCCGCAGCTCCGTGCAGCGTCGCAGCGCTCAAGTGGACGAGCTCCAGGCCCGTTCGGCACATCTGGAAACGGACCTCCACCACCTGGTCCGCACGCAGCAGGATGAGCTGTGGAGGCCTCTGAAGCAGGAGCTGCAGCACCGGCTGCAGCAGGCCGACGAGCTGGAGGCCTCGCTGGCCCACAGCCAGGGGGCGCTGCAGGCCGCAGAGCTCAAGCTTCAGGTAGAACTCCTCCAAGGCCCGGCGTGGCTCGGCGTCTATAAGTCCGGGAGTCGGATCAGCGACAGTGAAGCGTCTGCTGTGTGTCTCCAGAAGCGACGGCAGGCGGAGGAGGAGCTGAACAAGGAGCTGAGGCAGATTCAGCTGCAGCACTTCATCCTGCAGAGCGGCGCCGGCGAGCTGCAGCTCAGCAACGCCGGCATCCTGGAGCAGCATGGAGGTTCACTGTAGGCCTCCCTCTCTCTCTCTCTCTCTCTCTCTCTCTCACACACACACACACACACACACACACACACACACACACACACTTACTGCTCAGACAGACTCTGAGCTGAAAGCCTGAAGGTGACAGCAATGTTTTTGTTTCTCTGGCAGGACCTGGAGGGACGACAGAGTCACGTGACCACATCTCTGTGCATGCATGTGTGTCTGTGTTTCATGTAATATAAATGTAGGTGCCTAAATGTACAATTTATTTAAATGAGTACATTAATAATTTACGTTCGTAAGGGACGATCTTTTTGACGATTTGATTTATTTCAATTCAAATTATTTGGATGAGGAAGGAAGCTGGTGTGGGTCAAGCCAGACTGGGAGTGTGGAGCCCAACATTTTTTGTTACTCGTTTTGTGTCCTCCACTTTATTGTTTGAAATTTTAAAATCAACAAAATGAAAGAGTTGATTTCACGCCTCGGTCGGATTCTTTACTTTGAAGCGAGACTGGATTGAACTAATCGACATGGAAACAGCACGCAGGAGCGTTGAGAGGCATTGGCCAATTACGTGGGTTAAGGTGATGGAACCACATTGAGAATGTTGTTTGAACGTGTTGTTTGATGATTGGCTTATTTCTAATAAGCAAATTCATCTCCTTGATAATGTAATTTTCTGTCTTCTATTTTCATTCTTTATTTATCATCAAAATAAACTCATTGCTCCATTTTGCTTGTTGGTTTTTTCTGCTTGCTTGACAAACGTGACTCCGGTCCAGCCTTCTCAGACTGCAGGGCAAGTTTCTCAGCCCTCCACCAGAGGGCGGCAAAACTCCAGCAGGACTGGAGGCGATCTGCCGTTAGCTCCCTGCAGGGTCCGGCAGAACCTTTGGCCAGGCTGATGAACAAGGGCAGGTTCTCCTCAGGGCTCATCCTCCACCAAGCTTCAGTTAGTCGGTGTGTCTGTAAAAACAACCAGCAAGAGGTCAAAGGTCAGCGGCGGCATTCTCCTTCTTCTCCACCGCTTCTCCCCACGATTCCGGATCCTTCGCTCATGCAGGAGCCAGTCTGGTTCATCTTCTGGTGAACGCTCTCTGGGTTGCAGCCTTGTGGGTGGAGCCGAGGTCAGGGCTGCAGGCAGAAAGTCACGTTGCTTCCTCCAACTGTGGCCGTGACTTGCGATTCTCTTTGGTCCATGCAAAGAAAGTAGACAGACAGACAGATAAAAACATAGGGGGATAGGGAGACAGACAGAGAGACACGTAGACAGAAAGACAAAGGAAGATACACAGCGAGAAAGGCAGACACGCAGACAGACAGACAGGCAGGTGGGAAGGCAGGGAGATGGACAGACAGACATGTAGACAGACAGACAGGCAGACAGACAGACAGAAAAACAGACAGGCTGGCAGTCAGGTCGACATGCAGGTAGAAAGATATTCCAGTAGATGGACCGACAGGAAGGCTGGTAGACAGACAGACAGACACATAGATAGGGAGACATGAAGACAGACAGACAGGGTGGCAGTCAGGTAGACATGCAGGCCGACATCCAGGCAGAATGATATTCTAGCAGATGGACAGACAGGTGGACAGACTGGTAGACAGGCAGGCAGGCAGGCAGGCAGGTAGACAAGAAGAAGGATAGGCTGGCTGTCAGGTAGACATGTAGCTAGAAGATGTTCTGGTAGGTGGACAGACAGGTAGACAGACAGACAGGCTGGCTGTCAGGTAGACATGTAGCTAGAAGATGTTCTGGTAGGTGGACAGACAGGTAGACAGACAGACAGGCTGGCTGTCAGGTAGATATGCAGCTACAGCAGGGTTTGGGCAAAATACGGCTCAGTGGCCATGTGAGGCCTGTGAGCCATTTTAATCCGGCCCGCCAAACTTAAAGCAATGATTATGATAGTAAGTAAGTTATGTAATAGCTGTATTACATCCATTTTGTCAGCGTTTTAAGACTCATTTCAATAAAGACCTGAATATTTTTCAAAGGCATATGTTGTTCATTTTCGATCAACATTAATAAAAAGCACATGTTTTCTAACCTATGAGGTGGGTCACCAAAACACTGCATACATCTGCTCCTGCTCCGGCCCCCTCTGTCACATTTTATAACCCATTGTGGCCCCACCAGTCAACAAGTTTACCCACCCCTGAGCTAGAGAGACATTGTGGTAGGTGGACACACAGTTAGGTAGACAGGAATGCAGGTGGACAGACAGACAGACAGACAGATGGACAGACAGACCACTCGGGTGTCAGTTTGGGAGACAGCAAGAAAAAGACATTCTGGCGGGTTGAGGAGGAGAGGTGGTAGATGGACAGGTAGGCAGGGAGCCAAGTAAACAGGCAGGCAAGCATGTAAGACAGGTAGGGATGTTCTGTTCTGGATTATCTCTGGAAACACTGCATCATAACTCTATTATCAGCTTTGTATTTGTGGGCGGCGGCTATAAAACGTTGGCGTAGCGCAGTCCAGCCGACACTGACAGCGCCGACACCGACACCGACGCCTCCTTCCTCCTCCTTCACTCGGAACCTCCAGGAAACAGCTCCGGCACAGGTGAGTCCGGGGGTCCCGGGTCAGAGGAGCTCAATAAGAGCTTCAGGTCCGTTCCCTGATTTCAGGAATCGTGTTGACAGGAAACGGCATCGACTCTGAAGATGATGATTTCTGTTCCGCTGCTCCATCATCTCCGCTGCCGCCCTTTCCTGTTGACCGCTTGTATTTATTTCTGACGCCATTCTGGACGAATGCAGATTTTATACACTGCCAGCATCTTCAACACTCACAGGCTCAGAACTCATGCCCTGGCTGTTCCAGCAGAAAATGTCTTGGAGAGGGAAACTGAAAAAAACAAGTTATTATCTTTTATTATTAATATCATTATATTTTAAAAAGTCTTGTGAGTGAAAAAAAAATACATATAATCCCACAATCAGAATATTTATCACAAATGGTAATAATTAGCTGCATCGTTTGGGTCCCTTGGGTCAGTGCCCCGAGGGCTAATTAGCGACAGTGCCTGCTCAGTACCTGAGCAGGTGTTCAGTAAAAGAGCTTGAAGAGCCGCCTGGGATTAGATGATGGGATTAGACGAAGAGCTGTGGTCTGGAACAGCCAAACAGATACGATCCCGCTGCTCAGACCCGAAGCCAAAAAAACATCTCTCCCCCCCGCAGCCATGAACGCCGCCGCCTCCGAAGCCCACAAGGTCACACCCCCAAAGTTCAAGCAGAAGGAGAGCAGGCAGTTCAAGAGCAAGGCGCCCAAGGCCGGACAGAAGGGGTGAGTGTGGGGAGGGGAGGGAGGGAGGGATGGGTGAGGGATGGATAGATGGATTAATAGAGAGGAGAGGGAGATAATGATGGAGGGGGAAATCCCTGGAAATGGTGACCGGTAGTAAAGACTGAGTCCTCTCCCTCTCTCCTCAGGTTGGACGACGTGCCGGGGATGGAGGGTCTCGGAGGTGACTGCCACTCAGCCGTCTGACCAGTCAGCACTTGCAAATCACTTGCTGCATGGCGACTAACAAGCTCCTTGTCCTCCTCCTTCTTCACCTCCTCCTTCTCCTCAGACACTGCCGTGGTCTGCCCATGGGAGGCCTTTGGCGACATGGAGCTGAGTGACCTGGCCCAGTTCGGCATCGTCTAGACCGGAGAACAACCTGGAGGAGAGAAGGAAGAAACGCTCCGCCCACCGCTGGA
>CM020505.1:15998128-16138128 GCA_009823395.1 Thamnaconus septentrionalis | reverse complement strand
TCTTCTTCTTCTTCTTCTTCTTCTTGTGGATGTTTGGAAAGACTTTAGACCAAAGCAGTGGATTAGACTAGATTTGCATTAGCCCCGCCCACTGACTTTGATCGGTGAGTTTGACAGATAAAATAAACTGAAGCGCTGCAACGCAGGATGATGAAATGATCAAAATAATGAAATAATCATTATATATGTTGTTTGTTTGCATAAAATGATTGATATTTTAATTAATTGATGAAACATTCAATTATACGTTTAATTAAATAATGACACATTCAATAAATCAATGATTCGTATAATTAATTTTGTCACAACGTATTTATTTATTCAATTTTGGCACTTGCAATCCTCCATATCTTCAAAGGTCCCTGTACATTATAATGGCCATGCCCTGAGTGAGCGCCACCTGCTGGCTCCTCTGTTCTCACACCATCTCCATCAGCACAGTTCTGCTGTTTCTTGGGTCAATCACTTCCTGTTTGGGCTCCACAACAGGTGACTCACTTCCTCTCTGCCTGGGTATCTGTTTGAACAGCAAAAGAAAACAACTGTACATAATCCTTGTAAATACTCACACCAATTATTTATCCTTATCACAATATGAAATGTGAGAATAACTACGTATATATATATATATATGTATATACGCAGCCTGATTATGATGTGTTGTATATTCTGTATATATAAAGATGTTTTCATTTGTTAATTCTGTCAACGTCATGTGAATTATATGCTATATTTATTTCAGTTATGGATTATATGGAATATATAAAGTGGATTTATTTTGTTATAAATAAAGCTTTGTCTTCTTAAAGGCATCATTTTTTGTTTGTTTTATTTTTTGGATTACATGAGGAGTCCCACTTCTGCCGCGTCTCACGCTCAGAAATACCCCCACAAAGCCTCTTTCACTCCCAGGGGAACTAAAATTACTCCAGATTAGTTTAAATAAGCACACCGTCGAAATAACAGTCAGTGCAGGAGGAAGCAAGTAAAGAAATTGGATGAATGGATTAATATTGAAAATCTCAACTCACCCGAGTACTGCAGTGCCCACAGAGGAACACAACTGGCAGTGTTGTTAATCATTACTAAATTAATTAGTAAAAGTCCCTCCAGTGGCGAGCCGAACTACAGCCCCTCTGCACCAGGTGGCCTGACTAGATGTAGTCAAGTGATGATTTTAGTTTTTTTGTTTTTTGCCATTTGTGCACACACACAAGCACACACTCCAAATCAAATAATCTGACACTCAGGCTATACCTACTCATACTGTTCTACAAAGACGGGACATAAATGGGAGGCGTGGCACCAGGACTGTGTGGGAAGGGCATCCACCCTGTGACTCCTCTTCGGAACAGGTCATCAGTGTATGTGATCTAAGGAGAGCCGAGAAGGTTCAACATAGTCAGCTCACCAGTCTGACGGATTAGACGTAAACAGTGCCTCCTACTGTTGTGGGGGTAAAACAACGCCTGAGCGTTGGAAATAACCCGCTAAGGTAGCTGACGTGGACCAAAACTCACTATCATTAACAGGATTCCTCGTAGACATGTGAAATAACAAAAGAAAAAATCTGTAATCACTTGTTGTGACCCTTTTTAGACATAAGTGTGTAATTATTCCTCCCACTGAGACACAGCTCCATGGATCAAAAGACTTAGGGAGACCTTCCAGGCTTTGGCGTCACGTGTCTTCTAATCCCAACAAGCACTCAGCCCTAGAGGGTTAAATAACTCTCTTAATCTGAGAAGGAGCCCACCGAGCTGTTGATCACCTGTCAAAGCTCAGAATCAGGATGGTGGAGAAGCTCCAGCTTGCTGGAGAAATGCATTGCAGTGCAGCAACACAGAGAACCATCAGTGGGGACCACCGAGAGAAGTCTGGACTAGATTTGTCCTGCAGGTCGCTGTGGAACTAGCGGGCCAGAGGTGCCCCACACCGGGATGAGCAGGCTGCTGTTTTTTCATCGTGGATTCTCGTGCCTGTGACTATGGGCCAAGCAGAGAGTGGCCAGGAGAAGGAGGTGGCCCTGCAGAACATCCAAGAGCTCTACAGGAAGTTCGCCAGCGAGTGTCCCAGCGGGAAGCTGCATCTTCACGAGTTCAAGAAGATATTTTGCATCTCCAGCAGCTCGACCGAGGAGGAACACACCTACATGGACAACGTGTTCCGCTCCTTCGATACTAACAAGGTGATGTGACAGAGAGAAGCTCCGGATCTTCCTGGTTGGTGGTTCCTCCATTTCACATGTCCATGCACAGCTTATCAAGGTCCGTTTTCTGAGGGGGACGAGAACTTGGAACATGGCCTTAATCAGTTCAAGATCAGGTCTTCTGCTGTGCATGGACATGCGTTCAGCATCCGATTGACAACTTCTTGTCTCCTCCCAACAGGACGGCCAAATAGACTTCATGGAGTTTGTGGCGGCGGTGAACCTGGTACTTCGCGGCAAACTGACAGACAAACTAAAGTGGTCCTTCAAGGTGTACGACCGGGACGGGAACGGCTGCCTAGACAAGCAGGAAGTGAGACACATCATCAGAGTAAGATCGCCGGGGATAAAAACATTTATGCTCAAAATGTATGTGTAATGTATACACGATAACTGACGTCGAGGTCATTCCAGATCATCCACAAGATCAAGAAACCTGGCGAGTCGGACGCCAGAGAAAAGGTGGAGGACGTCTGCGACAGGATCTTTGAGCTGGTGGACAAGAACAAAGACTGTGAGTTGCGTTTCTGTGCTTTCATCATTGGAGCACCTAGGTGGTGCCCCCTGGTGGTTCCGGATGGTGATTTTAAAAGATGCTATTTGAGAGTAGGGCTTGGCATCATTCAAGTTTTTGATTCAATGCCAATTTCCAATTTCCTTACATTGCTTTCGATACCGTTTCAGAACGATACTTTTGTTTGATGCCAGATGTTTTAAAATCAATTTGAACAATTAAAAATGCATTGCCGTGACCACACCAGTGGTATGAATGAGCCACATTAGGATCTTTGTGATTAAGCTTAGTTTCACTCTAACATAAACATAAGTTGCAAGTGTCTGTAGTTCTTCTTGACACATGTATGCTAAATGATTATTGGCTCACAGACACCTACTTTCTTGGGTATCGGTATTTGGCACAGAAAAAAGATGATTAATGTTTCAATATTGGAAAGGATCAGAGCATTTCGGTTGGTGCTACAACTGTGTTGAAGTTCAGTGCCCAGCATGTTTGGGAGTGTCGAGACAGTGAAGGAAATGTTCCAATTTTTCAGAACATTTGGATTTGATGGTCCTTGGTTGCTGTGGCATAAGATTATTCTTCATGACTTGTTTCTCTCCTACACATTTTGCTTTTGTCGTCGTTGTTCCAGGTCAGATCTCTCTGGAGGAGTTCATCGAGGGGGCCGAGAGGGACCCATGGGTCATGGAGCAGCTCAAATTGGACCTGGGACCCTGCGAGTGGTTCATGGAGCAGCAGCTGAAGAAGAAATCCTGACCTTCGTGGTGCCGCCTGCCTTGTCTTGACACCACCTCCCTTCTAGTGTTTATGTGGATGCTTCAGAAACAGACTGGTTGCAGATTATAGAGGAGGATAATCTGCACAGGGATTTTCAAGAAATTGTTCTCTTTGTTTGAACGTGAGGATGATTCCAACATTTTCAGGTGCTTTTGTTGTTTTTCACTGTCCTCCCACTGAGAGGATGATGTGGCTGATAAACTGTAGAGCAAGTAATCATGACTTTAAATCATCTTGGAAAAGATGAGCCTCTTATAATTTGTCCTCCAGTGGACAGTGAAGGCCGTCAGAAGTTTGTTCACATTTTTTTTTGTGAATATTTAATCATTTATTTATTTCAATTTTATCATGCTGACAGACTCATTTACAAGTTCTTGCTAAATAGCTAACAAATAACTAATGGCAATCTCACATGGCAGCTGGATCACTCCAGTGTTAGGCTTTTCAATTATACTCTGTCTTAATTTTCGGTGGATTCCATGATGAATATGAAAATAATAATAATTCAAAGGATTTGAAATTGCTGAAGAGAAAACACTCCTGAAGACATGGATCCACGAGGGAAACTTCTGCTTTTTATCATTTCAATCTGATTTGTGTGTGTGTGTTTGCGTGTGTGTCAGCGTGCGCGCGCGTGCGTGTGTGTGTGTGTTGAGCCAAATGACGGTGTTGTCGACCAGCGCCTTGCTGTCAGTGTGTTGACAGCAGCCTACAGTTTCATGGTCTGTGGTTGGTGTTTCTTTATTTCTTCTCTTGTCACTGTGTGCCTGCTGCCAGACCCGGAATAAAAACAACCCATCACCATACGCATTTTCTACTGTCTTTGTTATCTGAGTTCACCCAAATGTGAATATTGATGCACATAAATGTGGAAGTGGATCTGGACGAGGGAGGGATGGAACCGGTGTTCCATCTGTTATTCTGCTTTACTTCTCAGGCGCTCAGATTAACCCGGGTCATACTGCGCCGACCTCTTGGGAGTGGATTCAAACCAACGCGCTATTCTTAGCCCTAAAGGTGCTTTAGGTCCAGCAATATTGTTGGCTTGCTCTGGGGACAAGCAGCATAGAAAATTCCCCCAGAGTTGCCTACGGGGATTGGGATTATCAAACGTGTGAGGACCATTTTTTTTTTTTAACCCCCTCTACAACCCCTACCAAAAAAGTACAGTTTAAAAGAATCACATATACAAATGAATCAATAAAACCCCTGCAAAATAAACATTTGAGTCCTATTTTACTGGCAACTCCACAGATAGTAATATTTGGTTGCATTTCTATATACACATAAATAGCATTTAATAAATTGCCTGTGTTGCATTTGACTCTGGATGTGCCAGACGGTGTGTAGCGTCACGGCCAATGTGACTATGTAGCTGAGTGGATGCTTCAGCCCCAAGTGACTTTGAGAAACATGAAGAGGGTTGACGTACAATGATGGGGTACTGGTGAGCTCAAGATGCCTGTGTGACTGAACTAGTGGACCAGGACTAGGTCTCCAACTAGTGGTCCACTTTAGGTCCAAATATTTCGAGCAGCATCCCATGGGAGCCCCCAAGGAAATTCAGGGGGCTCCCAGAATACCAAAGATTTTCTTTGAAAGTTATAGATGTTAATGTTGGTTATCTTGCATCTGATAACAGAAAAACATACCATGTGGTAAACGTCATTAAAACCACATCCAGAGCCAAACTCATCCCACAACTGTTGAGTCTACAGTGAAGCGTTGCTCAAACAGTTCTCCAATCAATCTAGTTTTTGGGTGTCTAAAATTAAAAATCGTTTTAAGTTGATTAAAAAAAAAGTTTAACCAAAATTTACCTTTAATAAGCTCTGAATCTGCATTAAAAAACATGAAGGCAACAAAATGATATTCAAAGAGTGCTGAACTCGAACTATTTTCTTGTTTAGTGTCAAGTTATTCAATTTAAATAGATGTTAACGCAATGAACATCCAAATGTTTCCCCTCGCTGTGTGGATAGGACGGAACTATCTTGGTGTTTGCGTCTTCTTTGGTTAAACGACTCTCCTTTAAAACTTTCAAGGGCTGATACGTTATATATTGGGCATGAGGGAAAAAAATTCTCATGATAATGAGAATTTACATCATCGTGTAGTAAAATATAATAAAATGTAATAATTTTCACAATACATTCATGGCTAAAAACGACTCGACACTTCCGGGTGGTGCCCGGTGTGACAACTGCGCATGTGCACGCACCTACGGTCATCTGTGTTGTTGACAAATGTGAGCAGCAGGGGCTGCTTCGCATCTTTTCTGGTTGCCGTCTTCCCACTCGACTCGGACGAAATGTGATTTAGCCGAATGTGACCGAGGTGGCGAGCATCGTCGAGGGGCACGGTGGAACCGCGAACACGGTCAGAACTTTGAAAGTAAAGTAAAACTGCAGCCATAAGCTGCCGGGCCGGTCCCTCTGGGCGAATGGAGTTGGAACTCGTTAGCCCCGCTAGCCACTTAACATTAGTAACAGCTAGCTTGTCGGCTTCAGCCAGACTCACTTGTGATGCACGTTTGCGTTCGACTGCTGCGATTACTCGACCGTCCGACTAACCTTGAATGACCACCGAGTCCCCAAGTCGGTTGCAGTGGCGCTATTTCCGTCCAGGTCCGAGCCAACATTGCTAATAAAAGCCGAGTCAGATAGTTAATGGGAAAACCCTACGGTGGTAATGCTGTTTGCTGACAGCGCTGCTCGGCTATGACCGCAGTGAGGCGGTTTACGGCGTGTTTACGTTCTGTATGACACCACTTTTGCAACTAAAACACTGGTCTGGAAGCTAGCATTAGCGTGTGTCAGCTGACAGGCTCCTGGGGAAACTCTAGCTGCTTCGGCGTGTACACACTTCCCCCGGCCCGTGTTGTGATTCAGCGCCCTTTATCGGATGCTGCCATGTCCGTCCGACTGGTTCGTGCGATGGAACCAGTCCGACCAGTTCCTGCCCCGCTGCGTCAAGTGGTCTGGTGAGAACCCTGCAGTCCTCGAACGAGGAGGGTGATGTTGGTCACTTGACTGAATGACTGCGGCGGCCTGCGATGACTCTCCTCTCCTGACCCGGGATTCCGTCAGATCCGGCAGCTATTACTATTCTCCGATGCAGTGAACGCCTCGCCGAGGCGCCTAAACATGTCGCTGGTTTGTGGACACTCGAAGAGGTTTTGGAGTATTGATCGGGCGATACTAATCCGCTGCATTGTGGGATAGGGAATGAATGGTCTGAAAATGGGCTGAATGCAGGACCTTTGACCCATATACAGTTAAACTGGGTAGGCTAACTAAATACACAATGAACATGCAGGTGATCATGTAAAGTAGGTGAGTTAACCAGATAAAGTTACTTGACCTCAGACCCTCACGAGGACTGGTTATCAATCAAAAGGTTTTCATACAATGACAATTTTAATACCTTCGATTCAATACTGGTTCCAGTACAATGCTTTCTTTTATGCCAGTTGTTTTAAAAACCAATCCGAACAAACTACAAAATTTGAAGGCAATTAAGGCACAATACTTTTATTTTCAATTTTACTGGTGATTCAAATCAGGATTTGCTTCAATTTCAGTTTATTGTATTCCCGTCCATTTCCACTGCATCCTTGCCACAAATGTCACATTTTGCTTTATTTTCCTCCACCTCAATGACGTGGAGCCAATTTGGGATCTAATCTCTGGAAGCTAATTTTCACTCGAACATCAAAAACACAAAACAAAAATGTTTGCCACTGTCATTAGTTCGTGCACACATCATGTGAAAGCCAATCGCCAGCTACTTAAGATTTTGATGCCATATGATGAAGATTTACTTTCTTCTTTCTTTGTGGGAATTTGCCATTGAAAGATGATCATTTCAGTCGGTGCTACAAATGAATAGGATTTTGGTTCCCAGCCCTCGCCCTACCAGTGAACGCCAGGACTCTGTGTGCTCGTGCCGACCAGATAGGCGAACGGCCTTGTTTGTGCACTGCGTGTGCAGGAGCAGCAACCAGGGCAGCGAGTGTGTAATGAATAATTGAGTGCGTTTGTTCGTCCGTGTGCAGGTCTGAAGCGGAACCATGCTGAAGTGGTTCTCTGGCGAGGAGGGAGAGCCCGGCGCTGCAGTGAGTATCCCAGTCTTCCAGTCCAGTACACACCAGGGAGGACCTTCACCGAGCTCTGCCTAGTACAGCTGTAACTTTTTTTTGTTTTTTGTTTTTCTTTTTAAATTTCACCACGACACCGCTCTACACTCACTTCCATCCACCTCACCGAGCAGCGGCAGTGCGAGTGAAGCTTTTTATGCCGAAAGATTTTGAGAAGCTTTTCCTGCAAAGTTCGGATTTGCGTCATTTAATTCGTTAATTCAATTTGCAAGCAGTTGAACCGAGCGAGCGCCGCCAGGTCATCTTGCATACGTGTCTTCACTAGCAGTTTGTTGGAATGTCTGCCTCCCTCCTAGTTGGATGTCATGTGACTGACTAGCTACGCTCAGCGGCGACGGCGTTCAGTCTGGGTTCAGACAGACTGCTGAGCCCACACTTCCTGTCAGGGGGGGCGCCGGCCGCAGCTTTGGATTAACATACACACACAGTGCAGTGCAGTGCAGTGAGGGGGTCAGTAAAGCCTCGGGTGTGTGGCGTCTCCACAGGGCGCCGGCTCTCCCCACCGACCCGCTGCCACCACCACAGAGGTAGCCGTGGAGGAGACGGCCGAACGGCTGGCCCAGACGGAACAGCTGCTCTCGCAGCTGAAGATGATGATCCGCGAGAAGGACGCGGCGCTTGGCTCCAAAGATGAGCAGCTGAAGGTGAGACACCTGGTCTCGTCGCTGCCTCGGGCAGGCGCTTCGGAAAAGGCGCTGAGCAACAACGTCTCCATCGTTGCAGAAACGTGTCATCTTTTATCACAGCGTGCATGTCACAAACCTACTACTGCTGCTACTACGACTAATAATAATAGATAATGATAATGGTGGATTCGACCTGGAGCTGGGGATTTTTTTTTTTTTTTTAAGCCGCAGCAGCATCCACTCTGACAGTCGCCAAGCGAACAGGATGTCGTTAAGTATTAGAACCAGCTCGGCTCAAAGTCCGACCCACAATCGCCGAGGCAAGAACGTGAGGAATGCCTTCGCCTGAGGGAGCGCTGCTCACTGCTCAGGAATCATTTAGGTCAAAGTCCAACCTCTGTGTGTGTGTGTGTGTGTGTGTGTGTGTGTGTGTGTGTGTGTGTGTGTGTGTGTGTGTGTGTGTGTGTGTGTGTGTGTGTGTGTGCGCGTGTGCGCGCGCCTCAGATGGAGAAGGAGTCGTGCGAGGCCAAACTGTCAAAGCTGCGTCTGCAGAACAAGGCCAGAGTGACGTCCCTCAACACGCAGCTGGAGGAGCTGAAGAAGCAACAGGGGATTCCGCTGGGCTCTCCCGCACACAGCAAAAAGGTTCACGCACACACGCACACACACACTGTCGGTGTCTGACACCTTTAGTTAGGAACAGTGAGTCATTCCTAATTGCAAGCTTTACGTGAAAAAAGCTTTTTGGTGGATGCCGTCCCCTCTGAACAAGACCGGGCTTCCCCCAGAAGAGCTGCTAATTATCCCACAAGCCCACTGAGTTATTGCTATTGTCACCAGCTGTGGCCATTGGCCGTCCGAGGTCAAGATGCCCGACTGCGGAGGAGCTGATCTCCAGCGCGTCTCTCACAGTCTCAGTCGCGCTGCAGAGTGGGCCGAGCTCATCGCGGCGACGCTCGGCGTTTCAGCTCGTCTTCCACGTGACGTCGCGCTTCTTCCGTCTCACTGCAGGGGGCGTCAGAAGGAGGAGAGCAGGCCAGCAGGGGCAAGATTGTGGTGCTAAAGAAGAAGGTGGAGGAGCTGGAGCAGCAGCTGGCACAGCGGCAGCAGGAGTTGGTGCACAAGGTGACGCGGATGCGCACAGACGCGGTTGGGGGAGGGGAAAAGAAAAAAAAAAACCGTGGCGTTAAAGCAGCCGTGGCTGCCCTGCTTTTGTCCGTGACGCACCTCCTCTTCCCACCAGACGGAGGCGGTGGAGTCACAGCAGCGGCGCGGCGAGGAAATGGACGCCATGCTGGCGGAGCGGGACAGGAAGCTGGCGGAGAAAGAGGCCTACATCGTCCACCTGCAGACGGCTCTGGCCGGAGAGACGCTTCCCGCCCCTCCTCAGGTTGGTCACTCCGGGGCGACGGCCGGGTGGGCGGCGACGGCCGGCCGCGTGTGACACCTTCCCGTTCTGCCCGTTTTTCCACAGACGGTGGCGGAGACGGAGAAGGGCGCCTCGCTGCAGGAGCTGCAGCCGCTGGTGCAGAGTCTCAACAGGAAGGTGGAGGAGTGGGAGGAGCGCTGCGCTCTGCTGCAGGAGCAGGCGGAGGGTCTGAAGGCGCTGCTGCAGTCCGAGCAGGAGCGCTACTCTCAGAAGGAGAGCATGTACGAGAAAGACGTAGGTGACGTTGCCCCGCCCCCGCCCCCAGCCGCTGCTCCGCCTCCTTGCGCACGCCGCCTCAGACCTCCTCCTCTCCTTTCCAGATCCAGACCTTTAAAGACATCATCCTGCAGAAGGAGGAGCAGCTGACGCAGGTCAACCAGCTGCACGAGCAGGAGCTGTTCAAGTTGGCGGCCAAGTCCGACGCCAGTGCCGACCTGGATCAGGTGACGCCCGCTTCCAGCGCTTGCAACTTGTCGAGAGACAATTCCAAAAATCAAAAATCGAAGCATCAGACACACCTGTGATTGGGTCTCACAATACGTTCACAAACGGTTCATACTGAGATTGTGTCTCCATGACATCACAAAGGGCGCAGAGACCTCTCTCGCAATCCCAGACAAAACATAAGTGCTCATGATGAGGTCACATGGCATCTGAGATCGTCACATGGCATGATGAGGTCACATGATGACATCGAGATGATTCTGCATCAGGTGTCCTGGGTTTAGATGTGCGTTTGTGTCCCCCTGTTCAGCTGCTGAAGGCCCTGAAGCAGAAGCTCCATGAGAAGGAGGAGGTGCTGCTGGGCAAAACTCAGGTCATCGACGTCCTGCAGGGAGAGGTGGACGGCAGGGACCTGCAGATCAAGGTCAGGAACCTCCCCACAGACCCCCGCCTCCCTTCCCCAAAGGCCCCACGTCACTGTCTGCTGCCCAGTCACCTGACTCCCCTCCTCCTCTTCCACCACCCCAGGAGCTGACGGAGAGACTGCGGCGCCTCCAGGTGGAGCGGGAGAGTCTGGCCTCCCGGATGGACGCGGAGAAGCACGTGATGCGGGCGCAGCTCCGCGACCTGATGGACAAGCAGAGGGCGGAGGCGCAGCGGCTGAGCGAGCAGCACCAGGAGCAGCTGGCCCAGACCCGGCAGGACCTCCTGGCGCAGCTGGAGGAGCTGAGGAGCGCCTCCGCGGCGCCCCCTGCTGGCGAGGAGGCCTCAAGAAAGCAGCTGGCCGACTCGGTCCAGACTGTGGCTGAGCTGGAAGGTGGGACTGAGTCCAACAGGGGGCGGGGCCGGAGGGAGGCGGGGGTGCCGGTGTCATGTGACCTCCTCCGATTTTCATAGCCTGTTTGTCAGTTTCTGCCAATATCTGCCAAAGCTTTGTCTTTTTCCTCTTCGCAGCCCAAGTAAGGCAGAAAACGGAGGAGGCCAGCAGGTCCGAGGCCAAGTTCCTGAAGACCAAGGCCTGGTCCAAGTCTCGGATCAGACAGCTGGAGGAGGAGTTGAGGAAAAGCCAGGTGAGGCGACCCTGCCAGTTTCACGCAAACAGCCGGCACCACCGCAGTGTTGTCCGGCAGTGGCACGCTCAAAGCTGATTGCCCCCCCCCCCTCCACCCAGGCTGGCGATGCCCCCCCAGAGCTGACGGCACTGCGCGGTCGCATCACGGAGCTGGAGGCGGAGCGGGAGGAGAACGCCTGGAGAGTGGAGCGCTACGGGGAGCTCAGAGCCCAAAACGGTAAGAGACGCGCTCTCCGCCACCGCCGTCGCTTCCCCCGCAGAAGGCCGGTGGAAGTGACGCGTTTTCTTTTTCCTCCCCTCGCCCAGACGAGCTGGAGGCCAAGCTGGTGGCGTACGAGGAGCAGCAGCGGACGCTGCAGGCCGACCTGGAGCAGGTGGCCAAGCGGGCCGCGTCGCAGGCCAGTGAGTCGGGCAGCGCCGACGACACCGCCCAGTGCCAGGTGCTGGAATGGCAGGCGATGGTGGCCGAGGCCGTCAACGCCCGGGACCAGGCCAGGGAGGAGAGGACCACCATGGCGCTGCGCATCAGCCACATGGAGGAGGAGCGAGAGGGTAAGGGCGAGGGCTGTGTCCCTGTGGTGGCGGTGCTGCTGGTGGTGGTGGTGGTGGTGCAGCGGCTGGATTAGCCGCGGAGCTAACACCACTCACAGCTCACTCACACACCCGAGGAGTGCCGGTGGTCTGCTGCTGCTAAACAGGCTGAGGCGTAAAAAAGAAAATGGAAAGTTGCGTCATCAAGAAGAATTCGGGACTGTTCTGAAAGCGACTTATGAGCCCAGTAGGGGGCTGAAGTGAGCCTCAGTGACCACTCACCACTCCTCCTCCTCCTCCTCCATCATCCGTTGGTGTTTGGTTTTCCTGTCATCTGCCTGAACATCACCTTCTTTTTTTCCCCCGCCCCTCTTGCATCTCTTGGTCGTCCACGCCGCCGTTCTGGGAGCCTCATTGGTTGGCTCGGTGCTGCTCCACACCTCCAGGCTCTGCTCCAGGGATGGGAGCAGCCACGCAGAACCGCTTCCCATCAGTTTTGTGCTCGCAGGCTGCCCCCCTCTCCCCGCCACGGTGCCACCGGCCCGCCGCGCTGCCGCCAGCTACCCCAAGCTTATTGGCCCTGGGGCGCTGGAGGGCGGGGGCCAGCAGCCGGCAGCGCGGGCGGGCGCCACTTGGACTCCGTCCCCCAATGTCTTTCTTTCCCCTCTCGTGCGTCATCCCTCTCATCCTCCTTCGTGACCCCTCCCTCTCTCAGCTCCCTGTTTGTTTTTATTCCCGCTGTGGTTGAAACTAAACGGTGTGCCTCCTTCTGTCTAAACCCCCTGGTGGACCAACTGTGAACTGCAGGCTCCCAGTCTCACTCCCTGACCCCGGAGACACGCACAGTGACTTTAAGGGCCACCGCTGACGCTTTTCAGACCCTTTGAAGTTCAGTTCAGTTCAGTTGGAACCACCCCCTCCCCGCCGCCCTCTACTGGAGGCGAGTTGTGGTGTTTTTTTTTTTTTTTTTTTTTTTTTTGTTCCCCTCTGTAAACAAACTGAAGATCTGAACATCATTTGGAATTAAACTACCTGGAACGACTGAAATCAACCTCTTGAAATGTTCCGTCGTGTGCTGAGAGGGAGGCGCTGAGGAGCTGAGCCACAGGCAGCCACCAGGGGGCGTTCTGCCTTTTTTCTCAGTGTGTTGCGATGCCATTTGTAGCAACAGTAGAATTTGCTGTTGTTGCTGTTGCTTATGGCTGCACGGCCCACTGACGGTTCTTGTCTTGATCGCCCCTGCTCCACCCACTCGCTCCGCCCCCTACTAACACCCCCTCACCCTCACCCAACCCCCCCACCCCCGCTTTGCACTGCCCCTCCCTTTCACCGCCGAAAATCAGCCTGTTGTCACAAAACGGATGGGAAGGAGCGTGTGCGCGTGCGTGTGTGTGTGTGTGCGTGTGTGTGTGTGTGTGTGTGTGTGTGTGTGTGAGATTTGGCTCCGCCCTGCTCGCCTAAGACGTTTCGTTGTTTCCCGGCCCCTCCCCCTACCGTGTCTGAGCGCTGCCCCCCCCGCTATGGCTCTGACCAGTGTGTTGCTCTTTCAGGTGTTTTGCTCTCTCAGTCGGCTGCCAACTGTTGTGTTTGTGTGTTGCGCCGACTCTCGTCACGGAAACACACACACACACACACACGTCGTCTCCGTATCTTCCCCCCCAACTCCCCTCGTCCTGCTCATTTCACTCGCCCCCTCCTCACCGGCACCTCCCCGTCTCCCTGTGGCACAAAACTGATTGAGGATGACTGGTTCTTTCCTGGCTGCTCCGATTCAGCTCTGGAAACCCGGCAGCAGGAGCTGGAGGAGGAGCTGGCCCAGGCCCAGGTCCAGGGGCTCGGCCGGCACCGGGCCAAGAAGTCGGCGCCTCCGTCCCAGCGAAGCCTCCAGGTAAACGCTCTCTGCTCTGCCTCTTGTCGTCGCGCTGTGAACGCCCGCAGTGCAGGCGATCGCCGTCACTGCGTCGAAGCAGTTTGACTTTTACAAGCGACAGCGGAAGCAGGGTTTCTAGCACAGGGCCTGCGACTAGCCTCATCACAACACCATATTGAGAAGTCAGATTCTCGTTATTTAGATGACTTAGTTCACGTTACAGTGGAGTTTAGTAGCACGTTGCAGCTTTTTATCGACATTTTTCTCCTGAGCAATTGCGGACACTTTGCCGCTCTGAGCACCATCTAGTGGACGGAGAAGTTGATTTCATCATTATTTAATCAACTTTTATTTATAAAGCGCCAAATCACAGGTTTCTTAAAGTGCTTTGCAATAGTCGAAAGAGAAAAGCAGCAGCTCCTCTCATGACTGCAGCTGCTTTTTCTGAAAACGTCCTCCAGTGATTGTCAGAATCTCTTTAATTCAGTGCAGTTCAATTGAAAATCTTTTTTGGCGATGCCATTGCCGGCCGCTCCGATCTGGGCTGGGCTGGGCTGGTCACTGGAACCTCAAAGATCATTTTAAAGGTCCAGTTTCAAATCTTGAAAAAATGGTGATGGCAGCTAATTAGAAGCAAGAGCCTTGCTCTCTATATATTCTTGTGTATGTTTAGGTTTTACCAAAAAAAAAATCAAAAAATGAAGCCAGCTTTTACTCGCTGGACCTTCAAGGACGCAGGAAGTTTGTTCACCTTCTTATAATGGAAGGATTTCTGCCGTCAGAGGAGGTGAAGTGAAGCCGCCCTGTTCCTCCGCCCGCCCATCAAAACTTGCGTGTTCTGCTTGCAGGAAGACTTTGAGTTTGACGGACAGGCCCAGTTCCAGGAGGGGCGGAGCCCGTCGGAGAGCACCGCCCAGATGGAGGGCGAGAACATGGGAGGTTGGTGGCCGGAGCAGAGTGCTCCTGACACAGGTGTGAGAGCCCGGACAGTCTCCATCAGCATGCACCCGCCGTCTCCTCGGCGCCCCACCCGGCTGCTTGGTTGTGGTGTGTTTGTCACGTGACCTGCTGGACCAGCGGGGACCCAACCCGCAGTCACGCCTTCAGTTATTGGTTGACCATTTTCCATCAGTTCACGGTTTGGTTTGGGTTTTTTTTGGTCTCTGGACATGTGCATGCTGATGGAGCTGCTGCGTGTTTGTTGTGATGTGACAGTCTGACTGTAGGTGGCGGTAAGTGTCTGTTCTCACCCTTTCCATGTCCCACTCCTCTTTATTTTCCTCCATCTGGTCACTTCAACCGCTGCTTGACTCTGAAACCAAAAAAAAGAAATGTTTAAAAAAAAGTAAAATAAATCAAATTTGATTTAATTTTACTTTTACTGTCTAATATTTTCTTATTATATTTATATAATAGTATTATTGGCTTATTATGCGATCTTCAGCTGTAACAGAGTTGCAGAGTAATAGTGGCCCCTTGTGGTTGAAGCCATCGGCTGCAGCTAACTGTCCACAGTGCTGGAGAGGCCAGCTCCTGGTCTTTGTCCCCCTCCCCCTGACTCACCTTGCCGGCCGCACCGACTCACCTGTCTTTTTTGCGCAGGTGGCCTGCGGTCGGTGGTGGAGGAGCTGGAGCTGGAGCGGAACCAGCTGCAGGAGCAGATCCTCAGCCTGGAGGAGCGCTGCCAGGACCTGGAGGACCGTCTGCAGCTGCAGGCCCGCATCGAGGCCCTGCAGGTGAGCCAATATCCGCCTGATCCCACCCACCCCCACCTGACATCAGAACACTCCCCTTCACGTCACTTAGTCTCTGATTCAATGTAGTGACTGCATGCCCCCTTCCAAGGAAGTTGTAACCCACTCTTCTAACACAGGTGACGTTTGATGTAGATGAGGACGAGCAGCCTTGTTGCGTCTCTCAGGTGTGTGTCTGTGTGTGTTTGTGTGTGTGCGCTGGAGGGCACAGTCTCCGGCGGTGGCAGCTAACGGTGTGGTGTGTTGGTTTAACCTCCACCTGCAGCAGACAGACTGGGTGCCAGGTTCACTGTTGTGCTGTGAGCTTTGTTTTATCACCGCGGCAACGGGACAGTGGCTCTGCCATCGCGCTCACGTTTTCATCCCGGCCCGTCCGACTGTTTGTGTTTCGCTGCAGAACGAGACGGAGAAGCTGCAGAATCAGCTGTCCAGCGCCCGCAGTCAGCAGAGCCGAGAGGCTGAGAAGCATCAGCTGCTGGTCGGCAGCCTCAACGAGCAGCTCCGAGGGTGAGTGGCACACTCTGGTTTCACTGGTTCTGGCAGCGCACACAATTCACTGGTTCCACTGGTTCCAGCAGCACACACAATCCACTGGTTCCACTGGTTCCAGCAGCACACACTCTACTGGGACTGGTTCCAGCAGCACACACTACATTGGTTCCACTGGTTCCAGCAGCACACACAATTCACTGGTTTCACTGGTTCCAGCAGCGCACACTCTACTGGGACTGGTTCCAGCAGCACACACAATTCACTGGTTCCACTGGTTCCAGCAGCACACACTCTACTGGGACTGGTTCCAGCAGCACACACTACATTGGTTTCACTGGTTCCAGCAGCGCACACAATTCACTGGTTCCACTGGTTCTGGCAGCGCACACTTTACTGGTACTGGTTCCAGCAGCGCACACAATTCACTGGTTTCACTGGTTCCAGCAACGCACACTCCACTGGTTTCACTGGTTCCAGTAGCACACACTACACTGCTTCCACTATTTCCTGCAGCACACGCTCTACTGGTACTGGTTCCGGCAGCGCACACTCCAGTGGTTCCACTGGTTTCGGCAACACACTACACTGGTTCCACTTGTTCCAACTGCACGGACCACTGGAACTGGTTCCAGCCCCACACACTCCACAAACACCTCCAATCTGAGGGGTCCACTGCCATGGATCTCAGCGTCCTCAAGAGTGGTTTCACTTCCTGTTTGTGTCAATTGGTCATCAAATTTTAACTCCACGTTTCTCATTTACTCTTCGTGTCGTCCATCCACCTCTCCAATCCCCAGGCTGACCAACACTCAGGAGAGCCTGGAGAGCTCCCTCCTGGACAAGGAAAACACTTTGGCCAAGACATCGCAGAAGCTGGAGCTCATCTCCAGCCTGGGCGAGTCTCTGAGCCAGAAGGAGCTCCAGCTCAGGGAGGTCTCAGAGAAGCTGCTGCAGACGGAGCTCTCGGTAAGCGGCTCACTCCCTCCTCCTCGCCGCCGTTGTTCCCGCCACGCGCCGTTCTCCAGCTTTGTGCTCTGTTTCCCGTGCAGCTGGAGAAGGTCTCCCAGGAAGGCAGCCGCTCGGAGAAACAGTGCTCGGAACTGAGGGCCGAGGTGGCCGACCTCACGCACAAGCTGAGCGCACTGAAGGAGAAGGTGAGCGTCCGTGAACAAATGGCGAGATGCACTTCACACAACGAGGCCAAAAAAAATCTTGCATGAAGTCGATGGAAACTGCAGCCTTTGGAATTTCACACTGAGAGAACCAAGAAAGCCCTGCTGCAGTGTTCCATGGATGGCGGTTTGGGCTTAATTAGCTCGTCCCAGCGCTGTCATGTTCAAGTTTAGACACTTGTTACACCTTTGGGGTTTATTTTGTTTGGGTTTTTTTTTAGATCCCTTTCATTTTGACCCTGACAGTCTGTGTGCAAGAGTCTCATGTGAAATCATGTCGCGTTAAAACTCCTCCCAATGTCCCGTCCTTCTTTGAACTTGCTTGCATGCTACAATACAGTGTAGTGAAGATGCACACTGCCCCCTGCTGGCTGTGGACACACTGACAGGCTGCTTGAATGCAAACCCAAGAAACAGACAGATAAAACTGATTACATTAAAAAAAAAAAAGTTTCCACTGGTTCCAGCACCACACACTCCAAAAACCCTCCCAATCCCACCTGCTCCCATGGTTATTACTGTCATCAGAAAAGCAGGTCAGGGTGCTTTCAGTTCCTGTGTCCCTGCTCTGACTTCTCCAGATCTCCGGCTTATGTTCTCATTGATGGTCCTTTTTTCACTTTCAGACTCAGAAGCAGGAAGTCACAGCAGAGAGGTTGCAGAGCGAGCTGGACCAGGCCAGCGAGGAGCTGGACAAACTGAACGCCTCCTACCTGGAGGAACGAGCCCAGCTCATCCACGACCTGCAGAGCTGCGAGCGCCAGATGGACAGTCTGAAAGAGGTGCTGCAGGAGAAGGACAAGGAGATCGCCACCCTCTCGGGCCACGCGGCCGAGTACGCCGAGCAGCTGGCGGCGCTCAAGCAGGAGCTCCGGCTCAAGGAGGAGAACCTGCTGCACGCGGAGACGGCGCTGAGCAAGGCCGAGCGCGAGGCCGCCGTCATGAGAGAGTCGCAGAGCTCAGACCAGCGAGCTCGGGACGAGAAGATGACGGAGCTGTTGGAGAAGCTGGCGGAGGCCGAGACGGAGCTGCTCAAAGCCAGAGAGGAGAGAGAAGCTAAGACGTCTGAGGCGGACGTTCTGGTGAGACAGACTCAGGACGACAAGAAAACCATTCAGGAGCTTCGCGGGGAGGTCCAGAGACACACGGCGAGCCATCGCAGTCACCTGACCGAGTGCCAGTCACACGTCGCAGCACTGAAGGAGCAGCTGGCCGCCTCCTCCACAAAACTGCAGGAGGCCGAAGGCAGAGAGCAGACGTGTAGCGCCGAGCTCAGAACTGTCAGGGAGGAGCAGCAGGAGCTGCTGGCACAGGTGGACAAGTACAAAGCGGAGGTGCAGGGCGTGTCCAGACGCTGGGAGGAGAAGGCTCAGGCCGAGGCCGAGCTCTTCAGGAAGGAGACGCAGGAGAGACTGGAGACCATCGCCGGACTGGAAACGCAGCTGCAGGCGGCGGAGGACGAGAGGCAGGGGTTCAGCTCCGAGCTGAGCGGACGCCGCTCCGAGGAGGAGAGGATGAGCAGCGAGATCCGCAGCAAAGCGGAGGCCATCTCCAAGCTGGAGCATCTGCTGAACGAGGCGGACGGCGAGAAGAACCTGCTGCGGGACAAAGTCGAGGGAGCGATGGAGGAGCTGCGGCAGCAGCAGCAGAGTGCGCAAGAACTCGGCGAAAAGGTCGGCGACAGCGAGCGGCAGCTCCGCTTGCTCACCCAGCAGAGAGACTCGCTGCAGGAGCAGCTCCGGGTCCGAGAGCAGACCGCGGCGGAAGCCGGGGAGGAAAGAGAGTCTCTGCAAGACAGGATCGCCACGCTGGAGGCGCAGGTCCTGCAGAGCAGCGGCTCAGTCCGAGAGCTGCAGGGAGACAAGGAGCGGCTCACAGAGTTGAACAGAGTGCTGGAGCAGAGCTCTCATTCCAGCTCCGGGATCCTGCTGGAGAAAACCGAGGAGTGCAGCCGTCTGGGCCAGTCCCTCAGCGAGGCACAGCGCAGCCTGCAGAGTGTGACCTCCGAGGCCCAGCAGCTCCAGCAGGACGCCGCAGAGCGTCAGCAGACCGCCGACCTCCTCCGAGCTCAGACCGAGGCGCAGCAGAAGCAGCTGGTGGAGCTTCAGGAAACCGTGGATGGCCTGAGGTCCGAGCTGACGCAGAGGGAGGAGGTGTCGAGCGAGAACCTCCTCCTGCAGGGCGAAGTCGCACAGCAGAAGAGCGTTGTCTCGGAGCTCCAAGCGGAAGCCGTGCGTCTCCGGGATGAACGCTCCCGACTCCTTCGGCAAGCGGCCGACGGCGAGGAGTCGCTGAGAGACGCGACGCAGCGGTGTGAGAAACACCAAGAGGAGCTGAGGGACACGAGCGAGAAGATTCAGAGTCTGAGCGAGCGGATTAAGGCGACGGAGGAGAGCAGCAAGCGGTGGGAGGCGGAGGCCCAGCAGAGGCTGACGGAGCTCCAGGCGGAGACGGAGCAACGGCTGCAGCTCCAGGCCGTCTGCCAGGCCAAAGAGCTGCAGCTCTCGCAGCAGGCGCAGGCCGTGTCGGACCTCCAGACTCAACTGAAAACCACCTTGGAGTCCAACTCTGAGCTCAGCACAAAAGTCGACGACCTGATGGGGAACCAGCTGAGGCTGGAGGAGGAGCTGGCGCAGAGCGTTGCCGAGACGAGTTCCCTCCGCGAGCAGGCGGCCGAGCATCGAGAGGCCATCGCCGGCCTGCTGGGGGAGAAGGAGACACTGGCGCTCACGGCAGGCCAGTTAAAGAAGCTGCTGGAGGACCACGAGGCCTCCAGCGCCGCCGGCCTGCTGGAGAGAAGCAGCCGATGCGATGAACTGTCGGCGAGGCTGGCGCGGGCGGAGGAGGAGCTGCGGAGCGCGCGGCAGCAGGTCGACGGCCTGATGCAGCGCATCGGAGAGCTGAGTTCATCCCTGAGCGAGCGAGAGCGGACGGTGTCGGAGCAGCGTCGCCAGCTGGAGGCTCGGCAGGAGGAGGCGGAGGTGCTGCAGGAGCGGGCGGAGGAGGCTGCACAGCAGCAGAGCCGGGCGGCCCAGATGCAGGTGGAAGCGGAGCGGGCCCTGGTGAAGGTCACCCGGCAGCTGGAGGAGAGCAGAGAGGAGCTGGAGCAGCGTGGCCGGTCGGTGGCGTCGCTCAGCAGCCAGCTGGCGGCCGCCAACCAGAGCGCCGCCGAGACGGAGGCGCAAGTCACCGCCTGACGACGACGGCGCAGGAGCTGGCGGCAGAAAAGTGTCGGCAGGAGGAGCAGAGCGCCACCCTGGTGGCGGAGCTGAGAGGCAAAATCCTGGAGCTGGATGAGCAGAGAGAACAGATGAGGTCTGAGCTCCAGAGAACGGCGGCAGAGTTCTCCAGAGCGCAGGGAGAGGCGGCCGAGCTGAGGAAAGCGCGCTTGGAGAGGGAGAGTCTGCAGCGGCAAGAAGAGTCTCTGAAGGAGCAGCAGCAACAGCAGCAGCAGCAGCAGCAGGACGTCATCCAGCGACTGAGCGGCCGGATCGCTGAGCAGGAAGAGCAGCTCGCACTCAAAGCCGACGACAACAGCAATCTGAGAGCCAAAGTCACCGAGCTGCAAGATTCGGTGGGCAAACTCGGAGAGAAAGTGAACGTCCTGACCTCAGAGTCGTCGTCCCTCCGGACCAGGTTGGAGCAGAAGGAGCGATCCAGCCTAGAGGAGCGGACCTCCTCCTCCACCGCTGTCCAGAGCCTCGGCGCCGCCCTGCAGGCCAAAGAGGCCGAGTGCGACGGCCTGAAGGAGCAGGTCTCGCACCTGGAAGAGTCGGTGGCAAAGCTCAGTGCCGGCCTACAGGTCCAGGCCGCCGAGGTGGAACATCTGAGGAGGACTCTGGAGGAGAAGGACGCAGCACTGTCGCAGCAGCGCCTCAGCCTCCAGGAGAGTCAAAGGAGAGCCGACGAGGCAGCGCTCTTCAAGACCCAGTTCGCCGAGAGCACAGAGTTGGCGACGGAGCTGCAGGCTCGACTTCAGTCCCTCGCTGTCGAGTCGGAAGACCTCACGAGGTCCGCGGGTGAGACGCAGAGTGCCTTTGACAACCTGCAGGAGAAGTATGCGGCCAACCTGGAGGAGCTGACAGGCGTCCGAGAGCGGCTGTCTCGGGCCGCCGAGGAAGCGTCCCAGCTCCAGAAGATGTTGGACGATGCCAAAGAGCAGCGTGGAAACGCTGAGAGCCTGGTGGAGACGCTGAGGAGCGACATCTCTGCCATCAGACTGAAGCTGGAGCAGACGGAAAGGCTGAACTCCGGCCTCGTGCGGGAGAAGGACGAAGCGCTCGAGGCTCACCGGGCCGGCGTCTCGCTGCTCACGGTGGAGATTCGACCGGCTCAAATCGCAACACCTGCAGGTGGCGTCTCAGATGAATTCGTTGACGGAGAACCTGGAGCAGCGCGAGATGGCCCTCCACGCCATCAACAGCCAGTACACCTTGCAGGCCAGACACGCTTCTCAGCTGGCAGCGCAGACGCAGCAGCTGGAGGAGCAGAACCGGCTGCTGGGCCAGGAGAACGCCCGCCTGAGGGAGGAGGCGCGGAAGCTGGAGGCGGAGCAGCGGCGGTCCAGCAGCGCGGAGGAGGAGGCGTCGTCGCAGAAGAAGAATCTACAAGCGCAGGTTAGTGCCAAAGACCAAGAACTCTGTCAGTTGCGAGAAAGCGTTGGCAGGATGGAGCAGGTGCTGCAAGACTCCGAGAAGGAGTGGCTGCTGGTTCTGGACGGAGAGAAGCAGGAGAAACAGCTGCTGGCGGAGCAGCTGCAGAGCGCCGAGAGCCTGGTGAAATCCACAGATGCTCAAGTCGACGCCTTGAAGCGAGACCTGGCCGCCTTGCAGGAGAAGTTTGCCGAGGCCTCGTCGGCGGTCGGCCGGGGCTCCACCCAACTGGAGGAAGCCTTGGCGTCCGTCCAGGAAAAGCAGCAGGAGAACAGCAGGTTGCACGAGACTCTGGAAGCAGCGGAACGTGAGTTGCGACAGACTGAGACCCAAAGAGACGTGTCTGCACCTGAGAGGCTGACCAGCTTGCCAAAGATGATCCTAGAACTCCAGGAGAGCCACCGGCACCAGCTCCAGACCCTGGACGGTCAGCTGGACGAGAGAGGCTTGCAGTTAGCCGTAGCACAGGAGAGGCTGGAAGAAGAGAAGCGGCGGAGTCAGGAGAAGAGTCGGCAGCTTTCTCTCCTGCAGCAGACGGTGGAGGCTCTGGAGGCCGAGGTGGCCCAGACAAGAGGAGCTGGCGAGGAGCAGAGGAGCGGCATGAGCGTCCAGATCGGCCAGCAGAAGGAGCTGCTGGCGGCGCTCAGCCAGCAGCTGAGGGACAAAGACGCCGCTGTCGCTCAGGTCATGGAGTCGGCCGCCGGCGAGAGGCTGAAGCTCAGCGGGGAGAAGGCCTCGCTGGCAGAGCTGCTGGCCGGCATGGAGCTGAAAGCCGAGGCCTCCGAGAAGAGGAGCCAGGAGCTTTCCCTACAGCTGGAGGAGCACCTTGGCCAACTCGGGAGCGGAGAGTCAGAGAAGCTGCGGCTGCTCGAGGAAAGGGACGACGCCCGGGGCGAGTTAGCGACAGTATCCAGAGAAAGAGACGCCGCCAAGAAGAAGCTCCAGGCTGCCTTGCTGGCGAGGAAAGAGCTAATGAAAAAGCTGGAGCGCCTCGAGCGGGAGACAGAAGAGAAGGATGACGGCCTTCGATTGGAGGTCTCGCGCCTGCAGGAGCAAATGCGAGAGCTGGCGTGTCAGGGTGAGGAGAAGACGAAGATCCACCAAGACGAAATCTCCGTCCTCGAGCGGAAACTCGGGGAGGAAGCAGAGCGGAGGTCAGAGTACGAAGCAGCCCTGGAGAAGCTGCGGGCCGCCTTCAAGGACGCGGAAGCGGCTCTAGCCAAAGTCGTGCTGGAGAAAAAGTGTCTGGTGGAGCAGCTGCATACTGCCGCGGCCGAGAGAGAGGAAGCTGAAAGCAGCTGGTCACAGGAGTTGGCTTCGCTTCGCAAAGAAATCCAGATCTGCAGGGACCAGCTGGAGCTGGAGAAGGTGTCGTCGACGTCCGCCGCCGCCTCCTCGGCCGTCGCCCTGGAAGAGGAGCTGGCTCAGCTGAAGCGCGAAAAGTCGGCACTGCAGAAGAAGGCACAGGTGGCATTGGCGGCACGCAGGACGACGGCCAAGAACGCCGAAGAGAATGACAGGAAGTTGAGGATGGATTTGGACCAGCTCAAAGACGACTACAAGTCCCTGCTGGAGCAGCACTGTCAGCAGACCAATCTGCTCAACGCCACACAGACCAGCCTAGACCAGAAGGTCCGGCAGCTGGAGGAGCTCCGGGATGCTAGAGCGTCAGAGATGTCCCCGGCTGTGGCCCACAAGGAGGAGGAGGAGGAGGAGGAAGCTGGGTCTGAGGACAAACTGAAAACAGAGCAAGTGAAGAATCATCAGGACGCTGCAGCAGCAATGGCCTTTGAGGAGGGAAACGTCCCGCAACAGGAAAGTCTCGAGGAGGAACTGAAGGAGAACGACGAAGCACCGGAGCTGCAGCTACAGCAGCAAGTGATGAAAATCAACGAAACCGCTGTAGAGAGGGTTGAGCTCCAGAAAGCCCCAGAGGAGGGAACCGGCAGGAGGCAGCAGGAGAACCAAAGTAAAACAGCGGCACTGACCAGGAAGCTTCAGGCAGCTCTAGTTTCCAGGAGACAACTGGTGGCGGAAAACACAGCGCTCAAAGAGGAAGTGGCCGATGTGACGGCCAGGTGTGAAGCCAAAGAGGCCGAGGTCGCTGCCCTGGAGTCGTCGCTCACGCAGATGAGGGAGCAACATTTGGAGCTACGGCGCTCGCTGGCGTCGCTGGAGAAGGAGAAGGAGAAGTTGAGCTCGGAGATGGATGGCGTGCTCAGCGACAACCGCAACCTGTCGGCAGCGTGCGACAGCCTGAAGCTCACCATCGAGAACATCACGCAGCAGAAGCAGGCCTTCTCCTGCCAGCTGGAGGCGCTCAGGGACTCTCAGGCGGGAGAGCTCTCCAAGTGGAAGTCGGAGCACACCGAGCTGAAGCAGGAGTACGAGTCTCTGCTCCAGGCATACGAGAACGTCGGAGGCGAGATGGACAAGATGAGGCAGCTGCTGGAGGTGGCCAAGAGAGACAGACAGGAAGCCCTCAGGAAGGTCCACCGCCTGGAGGGTGAGCTTGAGACCCTGGAGAAGAAGGCCCGGGAACTGGAAGAAGAAAACGGCAGAGTCAAGGACCAAGTTCCCCAGTTCTCCGAAGAGGAACGACGAAAGATGGAAGACCTGGAAGAGGAGAGTCGGAGAAGCAGGCGGGAGCTGGCTGAAGTCCAGGAGAGCTGCAAGGCAGCGGCAGAAGAGGTGACGGCCAGGAATCGAGCTCTGGAGGCCGAGGTCTGCAGCCTCAGAGAGCGCTTGGAGGAGCTCAGAGGGAAACTCACAGAAACTGGGGCTGAAAACCAGCGACTAGCCGAGCAGCTGAAAGAGTCCAGCCATATGCACGAGGAGAAGCTCAAAGAATGCAGCAGCAAGCAGCTCAAGCTCAGTGAAGCTCTCGGTTTGAACAGTTCGTCGACAATGCAGATTGAGGCCCAGAAGGCAGAACTCGCCGTTCAGGTGGAAAACTGCGACCTGCTGCGGCGAGAGAAGCAAAGTCTCACGGAAAGAATCGAGGGGATGCGGAGCGATTGCGAAGCACAGCTAGCGGAAAAGGACACTGTCGTCCGAGATCTGAGGGAGATGGTCAGCAGGCACGACCAGGAGACGGTGAGCCTGAAGGAGACGGTGAGGATCCTGGAGGACGACAAGTCCCTGCTGCAGGAGGAGCTGGAGAACGCCCAGGAGATCTCGGACAAGGTCAAAAACGAGAATGAGTATTTGGAAACAGTTGTCCTCAAAAACTCTGAGAGGATCGACGAGCTGACAGAATTGGTCACTGCTCTGCAGACACAAAATTCACAGCTGTCTGCACAGCTGGCGGCCGGCGAAGACCTGAGCGGGCGACTCCGGCAGGAGAAGGAGGAGGAGCAGCTCAAGATCGTCCGAGAGTTTGAGCAGAAGCTCAGGACGTACCAGAGAGGCAGCGAGGGCTCCAAGAATGTGAACAAGGAGCTGCAGGAGCTCCTCAAAGAGAAGCACCGGGAAATCAGTCAGCTGCAGCAGAACTGCGTCAAGTACCAGGAGGTGATCTTGGACCTGGAGAACTCCTCCAAGACCCTGCGGGAGGAGCTGAGGCAAGGCTCGGACAAGACATCCACACTGGCAGACAAACACAGCCAAGCGGAAGCCGAGCTGGTTGCTCACAAGAGTCTCCTGCAGCAGGCCCACGATAGGATCCTTAGGGCGGAGTCAGAGAGGGACCGGCTGGCCCTGGACCTCGCGCAGAGAGAGAGCGCCGAGTCCGGGCGCCGCCACGTGGTGGAGGTGGCAAACTCTCTTCGCGGCGCGGAGGAGGAGCTGTCAATGCTGCGGCGGCAGCTGGAGGAGCTGAGAGTGTCGAGAAACAAGGAGACCAAGAGGGCGGAGGAGCTGAGGCGGCAGGTGGAGTCTCAAGACGTCCAGGTAGACTCGCTGCAGAGGGCGGTGGAGACCAGCCAGGCCAAGCTGGCCGCCCTCGAGGGTTCCGCCAACGCCGAAAACTGGGACTCTCTGTTCGGCGAGAGGCTCCAGGAGAAGGACCGGCAGCTGCTGGAGCAGGGCCTGGCGGTGCAGCGCCTCCTGGAGGAGGCCAGGGCCAAAGACGGGGAGGTGAGCGCTCTGCGGGCGGCCATGGCCAGGCTGCAGGCCGCCCTGGACGAGCACTCGCTGGCGGCCGCCGCGCACCAGCGGCAGCTGCTCGTTGCCGGCGCCAGCAACGCCGAGCTGACCGAGGGCGCCGAGCTGGCGGCCCGTGCGGCTGAAGGAGCTGGGCGCCAGCGCCGACGCCCTGGAGCGCGACAGCGCCACTGGGCCGCCAACTGGCCGAGCGGGACGACGCCTGGCGCTGGCGCAGCTGAGCCTCCGGCAGGCAGAGGAGGTGCTGTGGCGACTCGGAGGCACGGCTGCTGCAGCTGCGCGCCGACGGCCAGGCGTTGGCGGCCGAAGCGGAGAAGCAGGAGGGGGCGCGGCGGCAACTGACGGAGCTGCTACGCGGCAAAGACGCCGAGATCGCCGCCCTGCTGGCCAGCGGGGACGACGAGCTGTCGGGCTACCTGGAGCAGCTCCAGGCCAACCAGCGCTCACAGGCGGCTGTCTATGAGGACCGGCTGGCATCGTCGCGCTACCAGCGGGAGAAGGTCGACGGTGAGCTGCGACGACTGGAGGCCGAGGTCGAGAGTCTGCGGCGGCGGCTGAGCGGAGCCCAGCAGGAGAAGGAGCAGGCGGCGGTGGCGGCCGACTCGCTGAGGAGCTCCATGGCGTCACTGCAGAGCGAACGTGAGCGGCTGATGTCCGAGAACAGAGTCCTGGAGGCCAAGAGTCAGCTGGCGCTGGCGGGCGGCAGCGGCGGCAAAGGCCTCAAGCACGAAATCAGAAAACTCTTGCATCAGATGGACGACCTGAACTCAGAGAACGCTATGCTGCGGGCCCAGCTGCTCCGCTACCGGGAGGACCTGAACCAGGTTCTGTCCCTGAAGGACAACCAGCTGAAGGCGCTGCTGAAGAAGCAGCAGGACGTCATCCGGAGCCTGGAAGATCAGAAGGTCGCCGCCGAGAGGCAGCACCGTGACACTCGGCTGGAGCTCCGGAGGGAGGAGGAGGCCGGCGCCGCCCTGCGGGCCGAGGTCGGCCGGCTCACGGCTCGTGGCGTGGAGCTGCGGGGGGAAGGCCTCCCCCAGGAGACCCATGAGAAGGTGCAGCTGACAGAGACGAAGGTGGAGATGGAGGCGGCGCCGGCGAGAGCCGAGCAGCAGATGGCAGCCAATCAGACTCGACCGACGCCGGTAAGTGGCGTCATCGCCCCCCCCACCCCCGTGGCTTCTTTAGCGTGGCTGCTTTCTTTGGGGTTTTTTTTTTTTTTTGCCTGCATGGTTGTCACTTGGTTGAGGGACGCATGAGGGGGTTTGGAGGCGGAGCCACCACCCACAGGCCTCCCCATCACTGCCTTTGCATCTCTCTCGTCCCTCGTTCGTCCTTTTGAGTTTTGCTGTTTGAGCAGCGTCCCCCAGCTGCGAGCATGGAAGGGGGCGTGGCTTACCATGTCAGCGTTTCGTTACCTCCTGGTGTTCGTCTGGTTTCACCCGGTCTTGTTTTCATCCTAAGGGAACGTGGTTTTGTTTTTCCACTTCAGCTCAACTCCCCTGTTTTTGTACTGTTTCAGGAAATTACGCAGAAAATCACCGAGCAGCAGCAGCAGGAGACAGAGGAGTCGCTGAGCCACAGGGGGTTGCCGGAGAAGGAAGTGGCCGGCGACCGCGACCTGAGGTAAGACTCTGACTGCGGCAGTGGCGCCGCCCTAGTGTCGGAACATGAGGCAGCGGCCTCACTGTGTTGGTGTCTGCAGGTCGGCGTTGGACAGGGAGGAGCTGAAGGAGGAGATGCGGCGCTACGTCCAGGAGCTCCAGCAACGAGACCAGTACCTGCAGCAGCTCGGCACCAAGGTACGGACCATGGGTGTACCATAAGAACTGGCTACTGGACAAGAAATATGGCCGCATGCCAATTTTCTTTTTCTAGTGGCCACTCAAGGAACTGCAGCAAAAAATCTCACTGGGCCCAAAATGCATTTTCCCCATGGACTCCAATGCAAAAATAACAGCAAATCTTTCTATTGCACATTTTACAGCCATGATCTTTTAGTCTCTCAAAAAATTATATAAAGGCCAGAAAATCACCAGAAAAGAGTTCATTCCCTTTGTGACGTCACAGTGTTGTGCGTGCTGCTGTGTCTCGGCTCGTTCTGATTGGCTGATGCGTCTTGACGTATCACGGGAGTCACAGCAGCATGTTGGGAAATTGCACATGCTCTAGTCAAAAACTTTTTCAGCGTATTCGCTGGACGAGCAACTATATTGGAATGAATGGGCCGCCGTACTGGGCCCCCGGGGGGGGGGCTTAGTACACACGGACGGACAGACGTACCTGCCGGACAGGGTCACGGTTTTTACCTGAAGAGCCAGAGAAGGCCTGCGGACGAGGTCGCACTCCACGAGCGCCCACGTCCGTCTCTCTCCCTCCTCCGCAGCTGCAGCAGGTGACGGAAGAGAAGGCCGGCGTGGCCGGCCAGCTGCGGGCCGTGTCTCAGACCCTGAGGGACAGCCAGCAGCGCTGCCATTGGCTGGAGGGCCGGCTGCAGCTCCAGGGCCACGCCCACATTCAGGTAAATCCCGTCCGTCCCCCGGAGCGCCTCGCCAACAGGACACACACACACACACGTGACTCATCCGTCTCTGCCTTGCTTTCGCCACCAGGGGTCAGTGTGCACCGAGGTGGCGCCCGGAGCCCCCCAGGAGAAAAATGACGACGCGCCCCCTGCGGAAAACACCGGCGTCAGTCAGCTCAGGGAACGGTGAGGGCAGGACTGTGCAGCAGGAAGAAACCCTGCCTTTACTGTTTGTGACTCTGTGTGTGTGTGTGTGTGTGTGTGTGTGTGTGTGTGTGTGCGTGCGCTATGCATGCATTCAGGCTGCTGGAGGCAGAGCAAAGACTGGCGGAGGAGCTGCTGAGGAGGGAGTCGGCCGAGGAGGCGCTACGTCTCCATGTGGACGCAGCGAACAGGTGATTCTGGCGCAGACGCAGCTGAGGGGTGGGAAAGCTTTTGGACTTGTGGGCCACAATGGCGTCTAAAATTTGACGGAGGGAGCCGGATCAGATGGGTGGAGTGTTTTGGTGGCCCACCTCATAGGAGGGAAAAAAAATATCATGGGATATGTCGAAAAAATGTGCTTAAAAATGTCTTTTTGAAAACAAACAAAAGCGTTACAACAAAATAGCCCCACGGTATTTTGCTCTTTATTGAAATGACTCTTAAAACTCTTTAAAAAAAAAAAAATCATGACATACAGCTGTTTTATGACTTACTTACAATTAATGTAATTTCCTCATGTTCGGCGGGCCGGATTAAAAAGCTTAACCCATGCCTGGTCTAGCGTTAGCGCGGCTAGCCTCTAGCGTCAGCAGCAGGTTCCTGGTTGGGCCCTAAAGGTGTGTGTGTGTGTGTGTGTGTGTGTGTGTGTGTGTGTGTGTGTGTGTGTGTGTGTGTGTGTGTGTGTGTGTGTGTGTGTTGTGCAGAGATACTCAGAGAGACTTCAGCATCGACATGGAGGTGGAGGACGAGTGGGACGGCGTCGGCATCGACCCCAACCAGCCGCTCGTGGCTCAGAAGGTAACCGGCCGTCCTTCTGTCCGTCTGTCCACTCCCCGGTGTTGCAGGCGACCCTCTCACCCTCCTCCCCCCCCCTTCCTCCATCCCAGGTGAGCGGCGGCGTGCTGGCTTGCCGGCGCTGGCTGCGGGGGCGGAGCCTCTACTTCTCCCGCCTGCTGACTGGCCGCGCCCGCTCTCGTCACCTGTTCCTGGCCTACCTGCTGTTTGTCCACGTTCTGGTCCTGCTGTGTTTGTCCGGCGCCCTCTAGCGGCCCGGAGAGTCGAGGGACTGGCGACGCTGGCGAGGCTGCGGCGTCGCGGTCGCTGAACCAGGACGGAATGCTGGCGTATACAGCGCTTTGCAATTTCTATTTTTTATTATTTTATTTATTGTTCTGTTTTATTCCTGCATCCCTCAAAGGGACGGCTCGTCATAAAATCAGCGCCGCTACACGCAGAGAAACTGGTTCCTGCCTGCGGCCGATCAACCGACCGACCAATCAGCTGTTTGTGAGTCAGCAGCTCAAGACTCCTGCACACACGCTGCTGCTCCCGACAGCAGGCTGGAGACGCACTGTGAACTGTTCCTTTAAACTATGCCATTGGAGAGACCTGCGGCGCCCCCACCAGGTGTTTTTGAATGTTCTCCTCGCTCCTGTGGCCTTAAAGACACTCGCCGCGCCCTACCTGCAGGGGTCGCTGCGACCTCCCGACCTGCAGGGGTCGCTGCAGGGAAGGGTTTTGCCCGGTTGGCTGCGGTTTTTACGCCGTTTTCCCCTCAGGAGAAGACGAAGAGAGAGAAGAAGGAAGCCATTACCTCCCCTGGATCAAGGTGTGGCCACTCGTGTCACTTCCTGGTCTGGGTGTTAACCCCCCCCAATCCCTCCCCGCATCCTTTAACTGCAGAGCCAAAAATCACGTGCACTGTTACCACACATACGTACCTATGTAAATACGTGTTTGTACGCCGACTGTACTTCCTGCTGGATCGCTCGACAAAGGCGACCAATGGGAGACGAGCACTGAAGGAGTCGGCGGTTGCTAGTGATGTCACTGATGTGTACGACAAAAAAAACCTCTTTAAATGAAATGGTTGCAAAATAATACTGGATCTATTTAAGGAAGTGAGAAGACTACTGAACGGTGCCCCCTGGTGTCGGCCTTCAGCCTGACCTTTGTGCAATAAAAAAAAAATTGTTAGAGGGGCTTTTTTTTTTCCACGTCTCAAAAGAAACCAACACTAATAAAGCTTATTTTTCTTCTGCTTAAGGCGTCTTTTACTCTGGAAACTGACTGGATGCACAGGGAACCTCTGAAACACTTTCTTTTGAAAGGTCCTCTGAATATCTGAACTCCAGCGCAGCAGTAGCAGCTTCACTCACACACACCATCCCAAAAAAAACCAAAAACTTGTCAGCTGGTTTAGCTCTTTGTTAGCTGCCTCTTGCTAAAAAAAAAAATCTGGATATTTGGTGGTACCCTGGGTCTGTGGCATGAATGTATTATAAGAACTGGATACCAGACTGGGACTTGTGATGGCGCCGTGTTAGGAATTTCACTCTCAAAGACAGGAGAGAAAGACGAGCCGCTCCACCTGTGTTATGCACAGCAGGCCAGCAGGGGGCAGAGTGAGCTCGTCCGCCAGGAGAGTCCCAGCTTTCCAACCTGCTGCGATGCCGAGGCCGCTGGATGACCACGGATGGAAGTTCCTCAGTGAAGGGAACCAGAGCAGGACCAGGCGAGTCCGTCCCTGCTTCAGGCTGCTGCTGCTGCTGCTGCTGCTGCTGCTGCTGCTGCTGCTGCTGCTGCTCAGGTTAAGCCCAGTTCCTCCTCCCTCCACACACCACCACCTTCGCTGCTGCTGCTGCTCAGGGTTAAGCCCAGTTCCTCCTCCCTCCACACACCACCAAACTTGTTGCTGCAGCTTCTGCTGCTGCTCCCCAGGGTTGAGCTCAGTTCCTCCTCCCTCCACGCACCACCACGCTTGCTGCTGCTGCCACTGCTGCTGTTGCTACTGCTGCTGGTGCTCCTTAGGGTTAAGCTCAGCTCCTCCTCCCTACACAAACCACCATGCTCGCTGCTGCTGCTGCCTGGTTCTGGTTGGGACGGGTTCTAATAAAAGAGACTGGTCTCCTCGCCGCTCAGTCCTTGGCTCAGTTGGTTTGACCCAGTTGCCTCTGGCAGCAGCAGCAGTAGCTGCCAACGAGAGGAGGTGGAGGTGAAGAAGACGTGGGAGTGTGTGATGATTAATGTGCTTGCAGAGGAAGAGGAACAGTGGATGAGTTAAAAAAAAAAAAAAAAAAAAAAAAGGGAGAAGAAGCAGCAGTTCTGGTGCTGGTGGTCCGGCAGCTGTAGGCCATCTGGCTCAAATTCATTAGCTTGTTAGCTAATTGGTTAATTAGAGGCGTGGAAAACAGGAAGTTGTCGTCCATCACAGGAGATGGGAGGATGGAAGCCGCAGCCCCGCCCCTCTCCGGACAGGTGGGAGCGGTGACGGCGTCCCCTCCTTCTCTCAGCCCTCCGTGGGATTTTTTTTTGTTTTTTGTTTTTTTTAGCGTCCCATTTAGTGGCCCACTTTACAACCAGACCTGTGTGTGTCTGTGTGTGTGTGTGTGTGTGTGTGTGTGAGAGAGAGAGAGAGAGAGAGAGAGAGAGAGAGAGAATCAGGCTGACTTGCAGGCTGGACACATGACTCCTCTGTCTCCGCCTTCCACTCCTCCCCTTTTCCAAGTTCTTGCCTCCTCCTCTTCCTCTCTCTCTCTCTCTCTCTCTCTCCCTCCATCTACTCCTCTTTCTCTCCCCCTTCTCATCTCTCTCCTCCTCTCCCTCTTTCCACCTCCTCCTCTCTCTTTTCTTCCTTCTCTTTCTATTGTTCTCCCTCCATCTCCTCTCGACCCTCTTCTCTTTCAGTCTTTCTCCCTCTGATCCACTTCTGTCAACCCCCACTCCCCACCCCAATCCCCCGCACCTCCCACCCTCCATTAGTTGCCGTGGCAACAAGGACCTCCCTGGCGGCCCTCCAGCGCCCCCTGACCAGAGCAGCCGGTCAGTGGATGACTGAAGATGTTCAAAGCTGTGGCTCCGCCTCTTCATTCCTCCTCCAATTAGGTGGTTTTTTTTTGTTTTTTTTAACACACCCTTGAACAGGTACCTCGTTAAAAAGAAAAAGAAAAAAAGAACAGGTACCTCGTTGCTCTGGCTCCAACCCAGTGGAGGAGTGGCAACCTGCCCGGACGCTGAGCTTTTTATCGCCAGGGTTCAAATTAACTGATGGAATCGCAGAAACTGTGACGTTTAAGGTTCAGTCAAGGTCAAAATCCGATTCAGGCTCTGCTGCTGTGACTGGGGCTCGGGTTCAGCTGGCAGATTAGCTAGTTTGGCTAGCTGAGCTAGCCTCCTGCCTGGTGCAGGGACTGGATTACACTGTTTTTCTTTCTAGTCATTCCAGTAATTAAATAAACCCTTAAAAACGAGCTGCCGTATGCTGATGTCTTGTTTGCGAGCTAGCTTGCCAGCTACCAGTAGCTACCAGTAGCTGGCTAGCTAGCGGCATCCCGCCCACAGTTTTTCACATATACTCCGGTTGTTGTCATGGAGTCACATGGTCCAAAACTACACAGTCGATGTAGATAGTGTTGTAGTCAAGACTGCACCAACCGAGACCAAGACATTATCAAGACTAGAGATTATCGAGATCGAGACAAGACCGAGACTTTATCTTTCAAGGAAAAATAACAACAAAACAGAAAAAAATGACCAGTATCTTTTCTAAATTCAAGTTCGCTTCTAAATCGAACAGCAACATCTCTGTTCAGCAAGAAGTTGTAGATGTAGATGCGGCGATGACGATGCCAGGGGGCGTGTCTCACCAGGTCAGGTAACTCCAGGTCAAGGGGCAGAACGGAGGAATGGGAGCGAGTGTGGTGCGCGAGGGGCGCCGCCTCTGCTGATGATGAGAGGAGCGAAACCGTCTCTGATGTTGAGAAACGGCAAATTATTCCCGGCGGCTTTGGCGCGAGGTCGCCTGCTCACCCCCCCCCCCGCCTCTATCCCCTCCCCCCAACCCCCTGAATAATCTGCAGTCCCTCATCTTAATTGCTTGTTTACTGGCCTGTTTTCTTGGGGGTGGTTCAAAGCGAGCGGAGACTTCTGGGTGGAGATCCGAGCCTTAATTATCAGGAATCAACGAAGCTGTTTACGGCGCAGCAGGAAGTGCTCCGGAAGAGCGGCAGCTGCACCTCCTTCACCTCCTCCTCCACTGCTCCTCTCCTCTTCCCGTCTCTCTCTCTTTTCTGCAACCTGATTGGAGGACGACCTCCCGCCTCAGAAGGTCAACTGTAGTGGAGGTCGTTTGCCCTGAGACACCCTGGCGTTGGTGCGTAATGGCTGCAAAAAAAAACAAAACCCTGGTGAATGTTGAGGAGGAGTCCAGCTCCTGCATGTTGAAGGTGTGCAGGGAAGGTCAAAGGTCAGCGGGCCATTTCCACTTTCACTGGCTCACCACCTTCCACTGGCCGGGGCGCCTCTCTGCTGTTGGAGAGAGGCCGCGCGACTGACTGACCGCGAACAAACAGAGCTTTCAAGACTAGCCTTTAAAAAATATACATACATATGTTAAATTCTGCAAACATTTGTGCTCCTGCCAAAGGAAGCGTGGCACATTGTGATTAATGAATTGAATGAGAAGCACAAAAATATTGGTTTTTTCTTTTTTTTTTAATGCTGAGTGGCATAAACGATTGAACCAGCAGGAGGCGAAAACAGCCGGAAACTCACACAGAGTTTGAAGAGTTTTTAGTAATTAATAAATTAATGATTAAAGTAGGAGGCCAGAATGGGAACTTCTAGTCGGGCATCCAGTCCCATCTGGTTCGCTAACAACTGACCACCAACTGACCGCCCTTCCTCCGTCTAATCGCTGAGTCAGTGTAAGCGTCCACTACTTTTGAGTTGTCTTTGTACAGTGGCATTAACGACAGAGGTCGCTCTGGTTTCTGGAACAACACAGGTGACCTCAAAAACTTCAGAGTCTTGCTCCCCCAGGGGGCGCCACTGTCACTCAGTCCAGAGTGTTCAATACAGCCTGACTCCTGGAATTCATCATCATCGCCGTGCAATTGATTCCTTCAGCACTGAGGGTTTGGCCGTTACCTGGATCTCGATCAGAAGAGCCTGAGAGTCACATGACACAGTTAGTAGAGTAGTTTTGTCAGTTTAACTTGGGACTAAGCCTAATTGAAGTTTAACAAGGTGTCGAATCCCCTGCAACTGTGTTTCACGGTTTTAAAGTGAACTGAAAAACAGACTGACTGTAACTCACACTTCCGAATGGCTGATGGAATCTTCCAGTAAATATTTTAGCCGCTTCTAATCATATCCGCCCCCATAATGACCCGTCCACGCCGATTCGCTGTAAAGTGTGTGTGTGTGTGTGTGTGTGTGTGTGTGTGTGTGTGTGTGTGTGTGTGTGTGTGTGTGTGTGTGTGTGTGTGTGTCCCGGGGCGGGGAGGATCTGCTCGGGCTCTCGTGCACCTGTGTCGTCGCGCTTTTGCAGTCCGGGAATTAGATGCTGCCGCTCCGCCGCCTGCCGGGAAGCTGCACCACTCGAAGCCGCGCTCCGTGTCGGTCGCGTCGGACTGAATTCCAGCAACGGCAGCCGGGCGCCCCGTCCCCTTTCCGGCCGGATCGGGATTTGAGCCGTCAGACTTCCGCCGCCGGTGCCTCCCCTCCCCGGTCGGAGCCGCTCCGGGGTCGCAGAGCGACGTGAAAGGGACGGACCGGGTGGAACCGGGACGGACCGGGCACTACAGAGCGCCGCTAATTACAGGTTTCCAGGTAAGAATTCACCTGTTTCAGCTGTTTTTCGGGCTCCTGGCAGAGCGGAGCGGAGCGGAGCCAAGAAGCGGGTCCGTCACCTCCGGCTGTTGCCAGAGAGGTGGACCGGACCGGTCAGAGGTTCGACACGTGAAGGCAAGTTACCGGTGCCGCTTCTTGGTTTGGGTTGCCAGGTTCTGCTATTAAGTTGTCGGCGTGCAGGTGTGTGTGTGTGTGTGTGTGTGTGTGTGTGTGTGTGTGTGTGTGTGTGTGTGTGTGTGAGCTGAGACTAGAGCAGAAGAGGTGATTTGATTCCAGACCCAAACCCTGAGCCTGACCTAAACCCTGACTCAGACCCGGTCTCAGACCTGATCCCAGACCATGACCCATGCCAGACCCACCTCAGGCTCATGAGGAACCGGCCGGTGGTCCATCCTGTTGTGAGAAAGAAGCTCCACCGGTGCAGAACACCAGCCGTGGGTAATGACAGTTTGGGGCGTTACAACTGCCTCCACACTTTGAGTCACACATTATGAGAGAAATCTGAGTTTTTGATTGAAACACGATACAAAAATGTATTTTCTGGCATCTGCGTTCAAACTCAGTGGCAGTGAAAGAAGTGAGTCAGAGCAAAGAGACCCCCCCCCCAACCCCCCGGATTCTCCACAACATCCAAAAGATTGAAAAAAAAGTTCATTCCGAAAGTAGGTTAGATCAAAAGGAAGCGTCTGGAAACGCCGTCTCTCTCTCTCCATGGCGACCAATCAGGTCCGGTGTCTGATCGACGGTTTGTTCTTGTTGTGTCCCGGCCCCTCTGCCGCAGGGGGATAAACTGGGCAGTCGGAGGAAACATTTTTACAACCTGGCAACCAAGCAGGCAGTTCCATAAATTCCAGTCTTAACCTGAAGGGCTGCTTTTGTCCGGTCACAGAGGCCTTTTTGACGTCACACACACACGCACACACACACACACACACACACACACACACACACACACACACACACACACACACACGTGACCATTTGCAGGAAGACCTCCAGACACATAGAGGGCAGCATTCCAGCAGGACAACACTTTCTCCTGCCAGTTGAATTTCCCCTGCTGCATCTAAGCGAGGGATTTGCTTTCAACCTGCATTGAAGACCCACCGCTGCCCCCTTTCTGGCAGGGACAGTCATTACATGCTCAGCTTCCGTCCATTGCTGTGACTGCTTGATCTGATATGAAATGTTCTATTTCGGTGTTATAATCTCATTTTTACATGAAGATAATAATCCTAAAAAAATACAGCATAATTTACTCAAGCAAATGGACCACAGCCACAAGGGGGTGCTGTTTGGAATATGTGAGAATTAGCAGTCAGGAGTCGTGGTCAGGAAGTGTTTCTGGATGTCCTGCTTTGTGGCTGGTCAAGGACTCGCGTCCTCCTCTTCCCGGCAATCAGGAAAAGAAGTAAAACCTTTTTGAGAGTTTGAGAGTTTTAGCTGTAGTACCACAGGTAGCCACAAGGGTGTTGGTGGGCGTGGCTATTTCTCCACAGTCTACTGTTGCCTGACCAGATACCTGCGTCTGTATCGTGCACTGGATGCTGGGCTGATCCTAATACTGCTCCTGGTCCGTGTACTGGTCCTGGTCCTGATCCTGGCCCTGGTGCTGCTCCTTGCCAGACTGTTTAGAATTTGGGATTCACTCAATCAATCAATCAATCAATCAATCAATCAATCAATCAGGCCAAAGTGAGTTGCAGCGTGAACAACCAAATACTTACAGAGTTCTCATGATATGGATATAAATATCAATATGTATATGCATAAATAAATACAATTTAGAAAGATAAGCATGAGTATATGTACATTGTAAATGGACTACAGGTATATAGCACTTTCCAGCACCTTCACGGTAACCCAAAGCACTTCACAATGGCCTCTCATTCACCCATTCACTCACACACCGTCTTGCCCAAGGACACTTCAAACATGTGGACAGTTGGAACTGCTAACCCTTCGATCATCAATTCATGGCCAACTCAATTCTACCAACTGAGCCACAGCTGCCCCTTACATACACACATACTGCATGTATATGTATATAAATAAACAGTGGCGGGCCGTCGGGGCCAGCAGGGCCTTCTCTGCTGGTCTAAACATACTGAGAAAAGTACATTTTCCCATAAATATGATCCTGAAGTTTTTTTATTGTCTGTTCTTTTCAGGGCATATGAAATATCCACTTGGTTGCGCTGCTTCCACGGTTGTATATTACAGTAGAGTTCTTGTCCAATCATATTTCAGCTAGCTTGCGCTGTCAGATTCTATGAAATCTGCTGAAGGCCAGCAGAAGCAACATTCCAGGCTCCTGTTCGCTGTCATTGCACGCACCACTTGGAAAAGTCAATTTAGTTATTTCCATTTAAGATCACTGGGTCGACAAGTTCAGCCAACAATGCTGTGACATCACGTCCGCCCACACAATAGCAACGCCGCCTGTTGGTTTAACAACTAAACTTAAATGGCCGTATTTTCAAATACCTTTTGCCGTCGGTGTTAAAACACATGTAATCTTTTTTTAGGGTGGGATACCTTTTTCTTTTTAAATTATGAAAACTATGTTTTGTGTTTCATGTCCACTTTAAAGCGCACTGTCATTTTGGTGGACTTCTTAAAACTTTGTTGAGGAATCTCGCAAAATCGACTTTTATTTCCAAGTTCTGTCAGTATCAGTGGCCTTAGTTATTTAGTTTAGTTATTTGAATGCTCTGGAAACTAAGTGTTGCTTGACTAGGTCACCTATATTAATATCCTCAATATGACACCACGGCTTGAGACTGCATACGGAATCACACTCACACATCATCTTATGCGGTGTGTTAATTTAGGCTGGACTAAATATGACGTCACTGATGGCCTACAAAATGCACGGCTCCACTGTCAATAAGTGTTATTGTGCAATTAAACCTCAAATTATTATTACATTTAAATAGGCTTAAATGTATAACAGTGGTCTGTTTTCACTGCTGTTCACCAATCAGATCTGCTGTTAAATTGAGTCCTGAGTCCTGGGTCCTGGCAGTGAAGGTGGATTCTTGGCACCGAGACTCTTTGGACTGCGTTCCCCGGCTCCTGATGTTGCAGTGGTCACCTGGCTGCGAGACACAGAGACTGCAATATCATGCATATTGAACTCTGGGTCTGACCAATCAGACAACACTTTCACACATGGGAGCCACCTGCTGGTGGCCAGGTGTGACTGACAGGCTCCTGACGCCTCCTCACAGCTGCCAGTGGTGGCACTGTTTCCCTCATAGTTTTCTCTCTTTCTTGGCGGCTTTGTCATCGTCTGCTAGCACCAACCGGCCTGGACTGGACTGGTGGGAGCCTGATTGGGTCAGGGGTCAGGGGGGTCATCATCAGCAGATTCTGTAAAGACGTGTCCGACATGTTTGACCACACGACGTTGGACTGGCGGTGAACTGGACACTGTAAAACACAAATGCACCCACACACACTGTCAGGGGGCGGAGCTTCAAGGTGGCGAAGAGGAGGAACAGGAGGCAGGAGGTCCCTGGAGACGGACGGACGACCTTTTCCTGCCGCAGCTCGTTTATCTCTGTCACTGAGGGCCGAACAGGAAGTGTGTGTGTGTGTGTGTGTGTGTGTGTGTGTGTGTGTGTGTGTGTGTGTGTGTGTGTGTGTGTGTGTGTGTGTTTGATGGCTGCAGATACAGATACTGTTTCCTGGGTTACGGCTACGCTAACCTGACATTGTCTGCTCTCCTCTCCAGCTGTTTGGTCCCAGTTGACGCTCCTGTTCTTCTGGACGCCATGGCTGAAATGGTATGTAGAGCATGCATTTTGTGTGTGTGTGTGTGTGTGTGTGTGTGTGTGCTCCAGATTAGTTTTTCAGTTGGCAACAGACAGTTTGTTGTCACACTGGTGTGATCAGCACGTTAGCAAGGATCCACCTCTAAACCCCTCCTCCGTCGACTCCGAACCCAGCCAATCACCTGTCAGCGTGACCCCCCTTGGCCCCCACTACCCACCCATCCTTTTTACGTCAGCAGCAAGTGAGCAGAGCTCAAACACTGTCCTAGCGTCAGTAGCAGACCTGAGGCGACAGGAACCATCGTCAGGAACCGTCAGTCGCAGGTGAACCTTTTGCATGCAACCAGCCACCAGGGGGACAAACTGGAGCTCCGTGTTGTGACGCTGCAGAGGCAAAAAGAGCCAAAATGAACCGCCCACATATCCAAATATGGAAACTCTTGGGGGCAGATCCTCAAAGAAGGGCGCGCAGCGCAGCGGTAAAATGCGGCGCGTTTTGCGGGCGAGATTGCGGCTGCAATCTGCGCCACAGATGCGGGTACACAAAGGTTTTTGCGCTAATGACATGCAGGCGCAAACACGCCCGCAAATGCGGCATCTGATATAGGTGCGAATGTTGCGGTCTGGCAACCTGAGAGCAGTTTGTGGCAGTTTGTCTCCAGCAAGGCAAGAATTGTGTGTCCCGGCAACCTGTATCTCTTTAAAGTGTCGCGTTCTCGGAGGTCAAACAGCGAAACTCTGCTAGGATAAACGCGCTCTTGTGCGCGCCTGGCATTACGATGCCTCCTCCGTCTTACCAAGACTGCTGCCACAATGGAAAGAAAGTCAAGACGCAAGACGCGTTGGTCATTATCTAAGCAAGACAATCACCAACACCTGAGTACCATTTGTATTTTTCATAGCCTATCTAAAATATTGGCATATATACTGTAGTCTATGCCTATCTATATATAAGATTTGGGGAGCCATACATTTATATTTCAGGCTTTTCAGAGAGGAAAGCAGGAAACACTCTGACAGAAGCTGCGCCTGGTTTTGGCTGGCGGTGTTTCCGTCTGTCAAACTGCGTGCGGACACGAGCGCAAACTCTTTCTGGATCTGCCGCTGTTTGAATGAGGCATATTTGCATAGAAGGGGGTGTGTCCTTTTGCACGTAATGGCTCATTTAAATACATTCAAATGTAGTGTCGCATTAGACTCGCTGGTAATAGCATTTTGTGACGTAATTTCCGCATTCATTTGGTTTTCTTCATTAATCTCCCAGTTGTCGGTGTCTACCTCATGGACACACACACTCCCTCTCACACACACACAATGTAGTGTGTAATGTAGAAATCACAAGATGAAAATGTTACTCATTGAGTGTAACACAACAATGACCACTGCTTACTCCACACTGCACTTATAAAATGTGAAAATTCTGTGATTTTCAATTAAAAAAACAGTCCAAATTGTTTAAGTTAAATTGAAAATTAGTTTTCATTTAAACCATTAAAAAAATACCAAAAATTCCTCTCTTTTTTTGTTAATTGTACATTTTATTTTTTTCATGATGACAATTGAGGCTCTGCCTCACCTGCCTCTCCAGACCGCACGTCACAATCAGCGTCACATCTAAGACAAACTGATGAGTGTTGGATCGACGATTTAAAATGAGTCCGCACTGCTTCCCGCTGTCTCTCTCTCTCTCTCTCTCTCTCTCTCTCTCTCTCTCTCTCTCTCTCTCTCTCTCTCTCTCTCTCTCTCTCTCTCTCTCGATCACTCTCTCTCTCTCTTTCTCTCTTCTTCACCGGAGAACGACGACGGCGAGTGCAGTTTGGCAAGATCGTTATGAAATTAAAACAGATTTTCCCCCCCACATCACTGGGACAGTAGCCTGGTAACCCTTGGACTGTAGCTACTGTGTGTGTGTGTGTGTGTGTGTGTGTGTGTGTGTGTGTGTGTGTGTGTGTGTGTGTGTGTGTGTGTCCCACACGGTACCATAAAACACATACACACACACAGAAGCACATGCGCGGCTGCACACTGACCCACTTCCACACGTGCTCTATATGTGTGCATTAATTATTCATATCTATACGTTCCACTGTGGTGGGCGTGGTCAGGAGGGGATCAGGGAGCGGCGATGCCGACCGAGCTCGTGGTCGGCAGGAACCTTCCTTCAACCCTCGCCTGTTTCCGAATGTCGCCCTCTCTGTCTCAGAGTTCATGTTCCAAATGAACAGATTCAAAGCTGAACGTCTGCCGCGACGCTGACCCTCCCAAGTCTCCACCTGAGCAAAGCGCTGGAGAAAAAAGTTGCAGATGTCGTTGGAATTTTTTCCTCACGATGCGAGGAGTCTGGCGATGACGTAAGACGGGAAGTCTGTTTTCACACGGAGCCCTGAGCAGACGCACAGTTAGCTGCCGCTCCTTAAAGAAGCCAATTAGGCCTGATAGGCTCCAATTTCCCTGCAGCCCAGGGGAGAATAAGTGTGTAACACACACACACATACCCAAACACACACACATACACACTGCTGTCTGACACCTCTGGGAGACTAAGAGACCGTTTGGTCCCCAGGTGTTGGCAGCGACGGCTATTGATGGAGGAACGGGCAGCTACGAGTTTGATTCTTGGGTCTGGACTCATTACTGCTGCTGTTGGTGAAACTGGAGGAGGAGGGGTCGGTCGTTGGAGGGGCTAGCAAGTAAAGCTAATGCAAGACGTTAACTGCCTGCAGCTAACAATTAATTGGCAGTTAACTGCTGGCAACTGACGGCTGGTAGCTAACTCCAGGCAGTTAATGGCGGGAAGCTAATGGATGGCAGCTAACTGCAGGTAGCTAACTGCAGGCAGTTAACAGCGGGTGGTCAATAGCTGACAGCTAATGGCTAGTGGCTAACTGTCAGCAAGCACCCAGCAGTGAAGCCGCTAAAAACTTGCGTACAGCGCAAAGACAAAAACATAAACAATTAGCTCGCCGTGCAGCGTCCTGCAAGCGGCTAACGACTGGCAGATAACGGCGGGCAGCAAGCACATCTTGCTGTATTCCTTCAACAAGCCGTCGTGGGCTTCACGTTGGCTGCTGCTGTGGCCGCAGGCTCCTGACACCTCCAGCACTTGTGGGTTTTCCTGCATGAAGCTCCGCCTGGATCTGGTCCAGCCAAACGGTCCTCACGGTCTCCAGAGCCTCCAGGGAATTTACCGCCTTGGACGCTGAAAGCTGCCATCTGCTAGCTCGACTCGCGCTTCGCGGCTAGTCTACACACACACACACACACACACACACACACACACTGAGCAGACCGCGTCAAGAGGCCCGCCCTCTTTACTGTGTCTGTCTACAGACAGCAGCGGCCGGCGGTGCCGTGAAGCGGGACAGTGGGTAAGTTCAGGGAGGAGTCAAGCTCGCACAGTAATCAGCCAATTAGAAACGCCACAATGCACAGGTAAAACACAGCAGTTTTTTTTTTTTGTATCTTTGGAAGATAACTCAACTTTGTTTTGACCGGTTTAGTTTGAGGATCAATTTGTGCACTGCAATGACCTGGACAACTGAGAACCTCCACAGACACCTGGTTTAGTTCCTTTCACATTCAATTTATCGGTGCAACAACGACAGTAGCACCGGGAGAAACATGTTGTTTGGTCAAGCCTGAGCAGCAGAGGGCACCACTGAACAGACAAGGAAGGTGGTTGTGTATGGCTACACTGAGTTTAGGTCTTTTTGGGTCTTGGTCTGTTTTAGTGTCGGGGTTTGTGTCTAGTTGAGGATCTAGTTCCGGATCTTGGTCTGGTTCAGGGTCTGGTTCTAGGGTTTGGATCTGGATCAAGGTCAGGGTCTGACTGTGGGTCTTGTTTAGGGCGTGGGACAGCATCTGGTTCAGGGTCTGGATCTGTGTCCGTTTTGATAAGAGTTGTGGGCTATGAAACAGCAGGGAGCGCCACCTGGCAGACCCTCCCCAGCCCCGGTGTAGCTGAGTGTGTGATCCTGCATCACGAATGTAGCAGGAGGCTCCAGATGTTCAGCATGCTGCCTTTCAGAGTTCAGTCGACCAGTTGTCAGTCCAGCGCCAAAAACATCAGCTGATTAGCTAAAGGACATACCATCGGCCAATCAGCTGCGAGCAAGTTGTTCAAGTAGAGAGCCGGATGTCAGAGGGTGAGCAAGTGTGTGCTTGTGAACATCTTCTCATGCTCTGATTGGTTCTGCAGTTGTTGCTTTAGAGTCAACTGTGTGTGTGTGTGTGTGTGTGTGTGTGTGTGTGTGTGTGTGTGTGTGTGTGTGTGTGTGTGTGTGTGCGCATGTTTCCTTTCTACTGTCACTGTGAGGGTTCCAAACACCTCCTGTAATCGATCTGAAGTCCTCAGAGGTTGGAGGTGAGGTCCAGATCTTTGTTTTGTTTTTGTTTTTTCAAATTGATATTTAAATTTGTAATATCCAGTCCCTCTTCTCTCCTCTTGCTTCCTTTACATATTTTAGCACAACGCCTTTATGATTACAATACATTTTCATGGGTTCAAGTTTTAGTGGAAGATTACGATTGGGAATGGTATTAGAACCAGGATTAGGACTGGTATTAAGACTATGATTGGGACTGGGTTTAAGACCAGGATTGGGACTGGATTTAGGACTAGACTAGGAAAGAGATTACGACTGGAATTAGGACTACGATTGTGACTCGGATTAGGAATAGGATGGGGACTATGATTGAGACTGAGATTAGGATGGGGATTGGGACTATAATTGAGACTAGGATTAGGATTGGGTTTGGGCCTCGGATTTGTCGTCAAACAGCAAAGCAAACCGGGTGATTGTGCAGGATAGACGCATGCGCTCTCTTCTGCCCCTACCCCCCCCGGTAGTTGCTATTGGAACTGCGACTTTGTTTAGGTTGCGCCACAATGAAGCCCATCCTGCCCTCCCATTGGTCCGTCCTTGTGAATGACAAGGCGGTGTGCATGTCATCAGATGGAGTCAACCGGGTGTTTGCAAGCAACGAATCGCATTGCGTCGTTGTGGCAGTATTTGATGTATCTTCACTTCCACCACCTATCATCAGTGTGTGTGTGTGTGAGTATGAGACTCCGCCTCCTCACTGTGTTCACGCTACATTATTGATGCGGCTCGAGTGCTTTTGCTGGTTCTTCCTACTTGGAGCGGATCGCTTCGCACATCGGTCGGACTGATTCCATGTGTTGGAGGCGACACCAGTCCGGGGGAGACGTTCGGAAAAGGGGAGGGACCCTGAAATAGTGGGCGGAGTCTAACCACAGCGTGAAGAAAAGCCTTCAGCTTTGATCAGACTGACCAACTTCCTGTTCCTGGCTGTCGCTCCGCCCCTCGATGATTCCCTGACGACAGCACCGGTTCTGCTCTCCTGTGATTGACGGGTTCTCCATGGTTGGACCTGATTGGGTTAAGACGTCACGGCCTGATTGCAGACTCCGACTCAGCTCCCACATCAGATTGACAGTGTAAGTGGTCGTCGCCCGGTTCAACCACACACGTGTGTGTAAGTGTGTGTGTGCGTGCGTGTGAAATGAAAGGTGTAGTCGCCAAGGCAACCGCAGTTCGTCATCGGTCATTGTTACTAACCAAAGTGACGTGTTTGGGGAAGGGAGGTGGGGGGGAAGGGAGTGCACTCCACCAGCTTCTGATTGGGGCTGACGGGTTTGTGGGCGGGGACTAGTTGACCAGCAGCTCTTTGCTCCGTCGGGTCACTGATCAATCAGCTCATAGCAGTCAGTGTGAACTGATTTCATTCAGCCAAGAAACTCCCTCGTGGTCGTTTGTGGCTCCACCTTCCGAGCGGCCACAAGGTGGCAGCACTCCCGGCAGGAGTTTGGTTCTGACATGGGGGGGAGGGGTCGTGGCGGCTCTATTTTTTTTTTTATGTGTAAGGTTCCGACTGGTCACGCCAGGTTCACGCAACTCGGCCAGCTGGCCGATCGGTAGCGTGACCACCGCCCCTCCACCCTCCACGTCCCTTCCTGGAGGCTTCTCTGAAACAAAGCTTTGATTTTTCGTGTTCCTGGGCTCAGTTTTCCGCCGCCAGAGAGGCGTCGCCGATCGATCTTCTCCGTCATCATCAGGCTGGGAGGAAGATTTTACTAAAGTCACTTGACATTTTCCCATCAGGCCCGTTGACCTTTTCCAATAAGACACCAGTGCCTGTTCGTCTGTCTGTATGTATGTATTTCTGGATCTATATTTCCAATGATTAACGACCTGCTTTTCTGGATCCAGACACCCGAATGTCACCACAACGGCGGCCCCGGGTTTTCATTTGTCCGCATTTTCTCAGACTGCAGCCGTTATTAAACACGGTACACGCACAGACACACAGACACACACACACGCGCGCACACTCACACTCGGAATCACACTCACACACACAGCTTCTTTGTCCGTCTGAATTCTAACACCTCGGCTTCATTTTGTGGAGAATTGGAAAAAGATAAAGAAGTTCCTCCCATTTTCTTTATGAGGCCATAAGAACCAGCATGTGTGCGTGCGTGTGTGCGGTAATAAAAATGAGGCCTAAGAAAAGAGGCGGTCACACTCCTCCTCCTGCTCGTCTTTGTGTCTCACACTTTGGTTTTCACATGCTGGCGTCCACGGACGGAGGTATTTAAAGGAGCAGTCCATGCGGAGAAGACGTGAAGTAGCACGAGCACATCATCTCCTATCCTCAGCGTGCCTGCGAATGAATGAACGGATGGGTCGGATCCGGAGGAGGTCAAAGGTCACACGCCCCGTCCACAGTTCAATCAGCTCCTCCGTCTCCCCCACCCCTTGTCCCCCGCAGCTGCTGGCGATGCCCCGCAGCCCCACCTCCAGCGAGGACGAGATGGCCCGCAGCTTCTCCGACGACTCCAGCGGCGCCGCCTCCGACACCTCCCGAGAGGAGACCATCTACGAGACCATCAGGGCCACGGCCGAGCCGCCCCGCCCCCGCACGGATGACGTCCTCGCAGACTCGCTGGTGGTCCGCGTCCTCGTCCCCGACCTGCAGCAGACGGTGAGTAATCACAGGGACTTGGGACTCTTATCGGGCGCCACTTGGAATGCCCGCGCGAGCTAACCGGGCCTAGCACTGACCTATGGCTTGTTGCAGTTCCAACATCAACCACTGGAGTCCCCAGCTGCCTATACAGTAGTACCCATAGTTTGTTTTTAACAGCTGTTGACCTCCTTCTTCGACTCCTCCTCCTCAGTTCCCACAGGAAGCTGGAGCCACGATGCTCCGCCCTCCCTGGCTTCCCCTGCCCGTCCCCGTCAGCGTCCTGGTGGGGGCGCTCTGTGGTTTAACAAAGTTATGGCAGCCTGTTAGTCTGTTGGATTTTGAGATTGTATTCACTTTATTCTCTAGTTTTAAAATAAAAAGTTTCAAAATTTCATTCGAATCGGTGCCATATTGCTTCAAATAGAGCCAAGCCCGAGGGAAATGCCCCTAGTGGCCAGTTGCAACATTTTTCACAAGCACCTCAGTTCCTAAAAAAATGTTGACATTTGTCATTATTATATTCGTATTCGGCTGTTTGACGCGGCATTTTATCGTTGTAGGTTTGGTTTACAGCTAGTTTTTGGATAATGTAATGAGGAGGTCAAGACAAAGAAGGTTGATAGCTTGTGTTGATTTAATTTTCTGCCAAAGTGTCGAGAAAGCCACTTTAAACTGGAAGGAACTGAAGGAGTGACAGGTTTTAATAAATGATGGTATATCTATAATATAATGGTGACAACATCATGCCGCAGATTTACTGATGGAGCTTCGGTGGCAGAATTTTTTTTTGCTGACTTATTTATTACGACAGTCGAAACCATGAATGTTTAACCATTCACTGCATCCATACCTTCACTCCGTTGTTCCAGTTTCCAGTCCGAACGTATCTTCAGCTGCACGCTCATACTGGCTCCGACAGTCAGTGCCTCCAGGACCAGTGCCTCCTCCAGGAGGAGGACCAGTGCCTCCTCCAGGAGGAGGATCAGAGCCTCCTCCAGGAGGAGGACCTGAGTCTCTTCCAGGAAGAGGACCAGTGCCTCCTCCAGGAGTAGGACCTGAGTCTCCTCCTGGAGGAGAGTCAAAGCTTTCTCCAGGAGCAGCAGTTCACCTCAACGGACTCAGATCCAGTGTGACGCTGCAGTGGAGACCAGAAGGTCATGAGTTCTCATCTCACCGGGTCCCTCTCGCTCTGCCCTCTGAAGCTTCTTGCGTCCGTCTTTGCAAAACTAAAAGTTCAGTCTGTCGGTGTGAGTTTGATCGGACCAATCAGCACCCTCCGAGGGAAAAGAGGCGGGGCTACAGACAGGGTTTGACTGTGGCAGAAACAGGAAGCTGACTTCTCCCACCTGAACTGAGACACGCGTGTGTGTGTGTGTGTGTGTGTGTGTGTGTGTGTGTGTGTGTGTGTGTGTGTGTGTGTGTGTGTGTGTATGTGTGCGTTCACATGTATGCACCAGTGATCCCTCAGCTCATCGCGGAACACTCAGCCCCTCCGTCACATGGCTCAAAGTCACATGGCTCTGCTGTATAATTCAAAGCACTGACCTAAATCCACGCCCCCTGGCTGGAGGAAGTGGACTGCGGCTAGAGTGCCCCCTTGTGGTGACGGTGACCCTCACATCTGGACTTGGTCTCTCGAAGCTGAAAGCCATTTGATTCTGAAGGCGGCCGATGGGTAACAAAGCGGCTGAAGGGGAGGCAGCGCCTCTTCCGTTTCCACGCCAGACATCTGTTTGTGTTTGCAGACTTCCTGTCACCACCGTCGCCGGCGCCGCCGCTGCTGCTCCTTGCCAGAACTCGGGATTATGGGCAGGCAAAGTTCACCGATGGCTCAGCTGTTATCGCAGCCGGACGGCTGCTTCAGTTCTCCCAGCATCCTGAGGCGCAGCGCCTGTAATCCTCTCCAGCTCTTGGAGGTGGGGTGGGGGCGCGAGGGGGCGTTACAAGCTGTTAGCATGCAGCGAGCTAACGTTCCTCCCACTTCCTCTCGGCTTTTTCTTAACTTTCTCAACTTTCTGACGCCTAAAGAAACTTGACCAATCCTCACTAAAAACTGGACACTAGCTGGGAACTGGGTACTCTCTGTTCTGTTTCACAGGCTCCCCCTGCTGGTAAGGTGACATATCACCTGAGAGAGAGATGTGTATATGTGAAGAGCCAGTAGGGGGAGCTGACGAGGCCGAAAGCCACACGAGTCCCGTTCTGTTTCCGTCTGCGGTGCAGGAGCTGCGCTAACGGCAGCGTTACTCCTAAGTCACATGACTAATGTGGCCAATCAGCTGTCTCGTATGTTACACGCTTCCTTCTGTCATAAATGCAAGCCAATAAAGGTGCTCTTTGCCTTTTCTGCTTTTAAATCCACTCATATCCATGTGGACGATTGTCTCCATGCCATTCACCGTCTCTTAACGTGGGACGAGTCTTTGTGGCTACGCACTCTTTGTCGTACAGGATCTAGATTTTTGCTGTCTCAAGGAAACTATTCGGTAGTTTGTATGGAAAGCTTGTGTAGACGCCACTATAGTTCCTCCTGCTGTCTCGGTACAGCCTAATTAGCAGTGCGTTTGTAGTTCTAAGAGCTGTTGTTCTTAGAACAATAGTTGATTTTTGCTGCCGCTAGGAAGCTGTTTGGTAGTTTGTCAGAAGAACTCGTTTAGATGCCACGATAATTCCTCCTGCTGTCTCGGCACGATGTAATTAGCGGTGTGCTTGTAGTTCTAAGAGTTATTGTACTGCCGCCCTCTTCATCAGTGCCTTTTTTTTGTTGCAAAAGTTGTGTTATTCATGCCTCTAGATAACGCCGTATCCATCCGAACCTCCGTCTTCCACCAGAAATGCATGCGTTTCAACCCGGACGCCACGGTGTGGGTGGCCAAGCAGCGGATCCTGTGCACGCTCAACCAGACCCTGAAGGATGTCCTGAACTACGGCCTCTTCCAGCCACCCGGGGACGGCCAGGATGGCCGGTTCCTGGACGAGGAGCGCGTCCTGCGGGAATACCCCCAGCCAGTCAGCAAGGGCGTCCCGTCCTTGGAGGTAGCGGCGCCCCTATATTTCGAACCTCGGGCCGCCCTCCACTCGCCTCTTAACGGCTTGTCCTCCTACAGTTCCGCTACAAGAGCAGAGTCTACCGGGGGCCCGGCGTGGACGAGAAGCAGATCGCCAAACTTCACACCAAGGTGAGTCTGTTCAGGGAGAGCCAGTTAGGATCAGATCAGCTCCGCTCCCGACGCCGCCCCCGCCCCCAGTGAAGATGCTTTCCTTCCTCCCTCTGCACAAACAACACATTGCTGCCGTCTTCCTGCTCTTTGGGCGCCTTCTCGCCCAGCCTGAGACCCGTGATGCCACGCTGTGGACCATTCATACCAGAGTTTGAGTTGTGATGGAAGGCACCACATGGCGTTGGCACTGTGGTCACGGCTGTGGGTTGGAGGGCGGATCCGTTTTGCTCCATCCGACACCCTGCCGCTGCTCCACCAGAGATTCTGCATGAATTCTCCTGTGCGAGAAGGTTCCGCTTCGGTGCAGCCAAACAGTTCCTAATGCGATTGGTTGAGCCACAGCCTTCTTAGCTCCGCCCCCTCTCCCTCCAGTTCCCTGCTCTTCCGGGAGCTGCTCTCTTATCTATTTTTGTCTTTCGGCCTGGAAAGAGAGTAGACGGCTGACTGAAAACCCTTTCTCTCTCTCTCTCTCCCTCTCTGTGTGTGCGTTTGTGCCTGTGTGCGTGTGCGCAGGCCAACCTAAGGAAGTTCATGGACCTTGTCCAGCACAACCAGGTGGACAAAGCATCCAAGCTGTTGGACCGAGGCTTGGATCCCAACTACCACGACAGTGAGACTGGCGGTGAGGCAGCACCGCCGTGACCTTTCACCTGTGTGACCTTTCACCTGTGTGATCTTTCACCTGTGGAACCTTTTGGTGGGAGGAGTCTCGCCGCTGGCACCGTCAGTAATCCCGCCATTGGCGGACGCGCTCCCAGCTGTTCTGTTACGGCTCTTTCACCATGTGTTTGGTTTGAAAAAACTGTTCTCTGGTACAGTTTTCAAAGGGTTCACACCGACGTTTAACCCTGCGAACGAGAAACGCCAGCTGCTCAGCTGGAGAAGTCACTCTTGTGTGACTTTGGTTCGAAAGAAATGATCCTCACTTCCTGCCAACACCTCATTGTAACTTACCAAGTACTTTGCACTACTGTCACATTTTGTAATTGTAACGGACTTATTATCCATTATTGTCAATACCTCATTGCACTCATGTACATACTGCAATCATCAAAATCAGTGTAAATCATATAATTCTCATCTTTGTATTTGTAACCCGTTCTATTCTTTATACATCTGTAATATATGTGATTAAATTCATACATGCACTTTATATCAACGATACATATTATAAACTATATATATATATATATATATATAAATATATCTATATCTATATACACACACATATACATACAAATAATATTTATCAATCATATTCATCATATGTTTATAAATATATATGATATGTATATATTGAACATTTGTATTTTATCCACTGCTCGGTACTTCTGGTTAGATCAGTCATGGGCAAACTACGGCCCAGGGGCCATATGTGGCCCATTAAAGTTTTTTAATCCGGCCCGCCAAAAAATTATATTAACGGTAAGTAAGTAATAAAATAACTGTTTTGTATCAATTTTTTCAGTGTTTTAAAGTCATTTTAATAAAGAGCCAAATATCGTGGGGCTGCAAAGACACACATTTTGTTTTAATGCTTTTGTTCCTTTTTTTATGAGGTGGGTCCTGCTCCTGCTCCGGCCCCTCTGTCAAATTTTAAAACCCATTGTGGCCCACGAGTCAGAAAGTTTTGCCCACCCCTGTCTGAGATGCCAATTGCATTTCTTTGCTCTGTATTTCGGACGTGCAATGACAATAAAGTTGAATGTGAATCTAAATCTAACTTCCTGTCTGTTCCCTGCAGAGAGCCCGCTGACCCTCGCCGCTCACTTGGACGCGGATGCGGCGCGGATCATCAAGGCGCTGACGGCCGGCGGAGCTCACCTGGACTTCCGAGCCAAGGACGGCATGACGAGCCTGCACAAGGCGGCGCGCTCCAGGAACGCCGGCGCACTCACGGTGTCCAATCAGTCCTCCAGCTAAGCCGCTGGCCGTCGTGTCTCAGTGTGATGGAACTGGGCGGAGAGCTGCTGGCGCCAGTGTTGTGCTGGTGTTGAAAAACGCGGCTGATGGACGTGTCACTAAGTGGGGACGATACACAGAGACTGTAGTTCCTACGTCCCACCGACCGGCTGGTCTTGATAATAATAAAGTAGTAATAGATTTTAGAGAGGGATTGTAGAAAATGTGTTTTAATGGCAATTGCAATTATATATATTATTGATTATTGAAGCTATTTTATTACTTACTTACTAATTACCTCAAGTTTGGCGGGCAAGATTCAAAAGCTTAATGGGCCGCATATGGCCCGCGGGCCATAGTTTGCCCATGCCTAGGCTAGACGTCTGGTCAGGTGTGTGCGCCTGGTTCCATCACACTGGAAGAGGAAACAAACACACACACACACACACACACACACACACAGTGTGCAGTGTTTTGGACGTTGTGCCTCTCTCTCTCTCACACACTCGCTTGCTTGTCCATCAGATGCTGCTGGATTTGGGGGCGTCGCCCGACTACAAGGACAGCCGAGGTCTGACGCCGCTGTACCACAGCGTGCTGGTAGGGGGCGACCCGCGCTGCTGCGAGCTCCTGCTGAGGCACCACGCCTTCGTCTGCTGCCAGGACGAGAACGGCTGGAACGAGGTCCACCAGGTGAGTGTGCACACGTGAACACACACACACACACACACAAACACACACACACACCACAAGCCATCAGCTTTATCAGACGATCAATTCTTTTGCAGCTCTGCAACCTCCCCGCTCTAACCGCCACGGTTTTTAGACGCTGTAGACCAGGGATGTCAAACTCGATTACACACAGTGGGGACAAAATTTAAAACTTGAAAAAGGAGGCCAACATTGATATTTATTGAAAAAAATCTTCCTCTGAAACAGTGAACCTTTTTATATGGACCAAAGCAAGTTTTGCTTCAACCTGAATATGGAACAAGCAAAGCTTAATACTATACAAGAAATAACTTCAAGTTGTGCACATGCTAAATTGAATTTCAAAAAAAAAAATTAAAAAACTCATAAAAATAAATTAAATGTAAATAAAAATCGTATACCTTCTACCTTTTTTATTTGCAGCCTTCTGATTTAAATTTCAACAGTAACTTTTTTCCACGGGCTAATAATAAATTTAAAAATAAAATAAAAATAGTAAGTAAGTAAGTACATTTTTTTTTTTTTTATATAGCACTTCTCACAGGGAGGAACCACAAAGTGTTTCACAAGTTAAAATAAAAGAAATACAGAATCATTACAAATGCTGATTAGAAAAAATACAACCGTACAAAAACATAGTCAATACACCGAGACAAAAAAAAGGATCCAGCAACACAAACAATAAAATATCATTGCTGGAACGCAAGCTTAAACGAATGGGTTTTTAACTGCTTTTTAAAAATGTCCACTGAAGAGGCAGCTCTCAGCTCAGGAGGCAGAGTGTTCCAGCATTTAGGCGCAACAGCCAAAAATGCTCTGTCACCCTTTGTCTTCAACCTTGTGGAAGGTTGGGAAGGTTGTGTGGAACAGTGAGAAAAAGGCCTTATCGCAGTGACCTGACAGGACGGTAAAAAGACACAATATCTGTCAAGTGTGCGGGTGCCTGATCATGGAGGTGCTCTGTAGGTGGTGGTTAAATGTTTGTAGTGTATCCTGAAATTAACAGGAAGCCAGTGCAGGGATGCTAGGACCGGGGTAAGATGAGTGAATTTATGAGATCTGGACAGAAGCCTGGCAGCAGCGTTCTGGACAAGTTGGAGGCCGTCTAGTGAGCATTTGTTGAGACAGGTGAAGAGAGAATTACAATAATCGAGACGTCAGCAAAAGCATGGATAATCATTTCCAGCTCGGAATGGGATAATACAAAGAAGTCAAGTTAAACCGCAGCCAGCCAGCAGGGGGCAGACAAGTGTGCAGCCAAACTCACTTTAGTGGCGCTGCAACAGGGCTGTTGAAGAAACGTCTTCATCTGACTCTTCAGGCTAGTTCTTTCATACGGCCACCAGGGGAACCGGTGGGAATTTAAGGTCATTAAACAGGGCGTTAGCTTAGCACGACATGTCAAAAAGCCGACGGTGGGATCCGATTGAAATTTGACCAGAAGGGGGCGTGTTTTGCCTTCCTCATAGATTTCAGCACTGACAGGTTTTGCCAGCGATACTGTTGGTGACCAGCAGCGGTACCGGGCTGGAGGCCAAACACAACATTACTATGTTCCCTCAGAACCTCATAGCATCCACCCTGTGAACTGGCCATCGTTGCCACAGGTCGCATGCTTCCTGTTGGAACAGGAGGTGGACCTGAGGGACTTTGTGGTTCCGGTGGAACCTTCTTAGTCTCAACACCAGGGTTTCTGCGCTCCTTTTCTTCTTCTTCTTCTGCTCGTTCTTTTTCTTGTTGTTCTTCTTCTCTGATCCTGGCCTCATCTCCTCTGTAGCACACTGACATCTAGTGGTGTAGCTCGCTCACTGCAGCAGCTGGTTGAACGCCAGCGTTTCAGAGCTTTTTATCACCCACTGTGTGTGTGTGTGTGTGTGTGTGTGTGTGTGTAGGCATGCCGACACGGCCATGTGCAACACCTGGAGCATCTGCTGTTCTACGGAGCGGACACGGGCGCCCAGAACGCCTCGGGGAACTGCGCCCTTCACATCTGCGCTCTGTACAACCAGGTGAGAGAGAGAGAGAGGGAGAAAGAGTGTGTCCGCCCCCTTCACTGACCCCGCCCCTTCCACAGGCCTCATCTCCTCCGCAGGCTCCGCCTCCTTCTCACGCCGTGTGGTCGTGATTCTCTGGAGGATGCAACGTCCCAGGAGTGGCTGTGTACACACACGCCGGTGCTTCGAAGTGGTGCTCTCTCTCTGTCGCTCTCTCCTCCTTCAAACTGCATCCATCCTTCCGTCCAGCAGGTGGCGCTGTGCATTCTAAACAGTCTCCCGAGTCTATTTTACAGGTTTTGTTTGTTTGGTCTTGTTGTGTGTTTGGATGTTTGTTTTTCCTGTGATTCCTAAAGCAGGATTAGTGGGAGAGAGAAGGGCACTATTATCTGAGGGGGCAGGGCTTTCATCTGATTGCATGGTATTTTAATTAATTAATAATTGAATTAATCAATCAATTTGTTTATTTGATAACTGTTATATTAACTGTAATAAGAGCTGTAGTTGCAATCACAGCACAGCCAACCGTTACGTTATGTTGCGTTACGTTGCGTTACATTACGTTACGTTGCGTTACATTGTGTTACGTTACGTTACGCTATGTTACGTTACTCTACGTTACGTTACGTTACGTTACGTTACGTTACGTTACGTTACGCAACGCAACGCAACGCAACGCAACAAAACGAAACGAAACAAAACGTATGTAACGTAACGTAACTTGAAGTAATTTAACGTAATGCACGCAGGCGCCTGATTGGCTGCTGAGAGGCAAGTCAGCAGCTCGTGATTCTTGCCGCTGAGTTTGTCACTCGCTGAGCTCGAGACACTCTGGAGGAATTGTTCCGTTTGTCGGGCTGTGGGGGGGCGGCTGAAGGACCACACAAACAGACGCACACCAAGTGGGGAGGTTCCTCCCACCTGCTCTCGCTAGCGCAACGTGTAGAGCGCCGTGAGGGGGGGGGGGACAAAAACGCTCGAGGCCGCGGGGAATCCTGGATGGTGTTCTGCCTGGTTTTCCACAATGCACCGCCCCCACCCCCCTCCTCCTCCGACCACCCCCACCCACACACGACCCCTCTTCCACAACCCCTCCCCCCTCACGTTTCCTCTTCCTGTTTCTAATTTTAGCGCGAGAGCCGAGGAGGCCTGACGTGGAGTCATCATCTCCAACATCAGCCTTTAAAATCAGACGCAGCGCAACACAGAGGAACCAGTGTGTAGCTGGGAGTGCATTGTGCTTGTGTGCGCGTGTGCGTGCGTGTGCGTGTGCGTTCAAACGTGTGTGTGTGTGTGTGTTTGTGTGTGTGTGTGTGTGTGTGTGTGTGTGTGTGTGTGTGTGTGTGTTTGTGCAAGCGCGTGCGTCTGTGTGTGTGTGTGTGTGCTCTCTCTCCAACTCTCAACAGCTTATTGTGGCTCTAAAAACAGGCTGTGTGTGCAGAGAACATGCGTGGTCGAGCACTTTGTGGGCGATTTGTGCTGCGATTTGTTCGAACCCCTCAGCGTCCTCTCTCTCTCTCTCTCTCTCTCTCTCTCTCTCTCTCTCTCTCTCTTTTCTCTCTCTCTCCCTCCCTCAGTTCTCTCTGCACCTCCCTCACTCCCTCCGTTTCTCTGAGTGGAGTAGTACGTCCCCGCGCTCGCGCTCGCTCAGCCGAGAGTGAAGCTGCTTCCTCCTCCTGCTGCAGGTACCAGGTGTTGGTGCTCCTCGGCTCCTCCTGGTGGCGCCGCCGCTCCCCGCCATCGTCGCCATGCGCGGACGCCCCTCGCTCGCCCGGACGCCTCCGGCTGAGTTTTGACTGACCCCTCCCCTTCCTGTCCTCCCCACCTCCAGGATAACTGCGCCCGGGTGCTGCTGGTCCGCGGAGCCGACAAGGAGGTCAAGAACTACAACAGCCAGAGTCCATTCCAGGTACAGAAACGTGCACACGCACGCGTGCCTACACACACACACACACACACACGCACACGCACAAACACACGCACGCACACATACGCTCACTAACCAAAACTGGCGCACACACACATAGACACAGATGCACACATGCACCGTTAAATTTCTGATTGATTGATTGGTTGATTGGTTGGTTGGTTGTCGGCGATCCATCCTGCCTCTGTGAGCGAGCGCCACTTTCTCTTCCCCTCATTTGTTGCCGTGGGAACGACGTTTTGCCATAGAGGTCAAGTGCCTCCAGCAGCCACATAGAGGTGTTGATGGTGATCATGTGACCTGTGTGCCGCGCTCAACTCCGGCGAGCAGGTCATCCGTGGGCGCGAGTGCAAGCGCCTTCTGACTCCACCTGACGCTCCATACGATGAGAAGGATGAAGAAGGACGGCACTGCGTGAGGCCTAGCACTGCTGGTAGCCGTTAGCCGGGCGCTACGCGAGGCCTAGCGCTGCTGGTGGCCGTTAGCCAGGCGCTACGTGAGTTCTGCCACTGGTGGTAGCTGGGCGTGTGTGTGTGTGGCCGGTGACCCGGTGACCTTTCACAGAGAGTTGACCTGGACTTCTCTGCTGTGGTTTGCTCTGCTTCACAAGGAGCTTCATGAACTGGGAAGGCTGGTGTCTTCCCGCTCCAGATCCAAGTGCAGGTCCAAGTCCAGGTCCAGATCCAACTCCAGATCCAAGTCCAAGTCCAGATCCAGGTCCTGGTCCAAATCTAGGTGCAGGTCTTGGTCCATGTCCAACAGATCTCACATCCAAAAAGGAGTCAGATTCCTCTGAAAAGAACCGCCATCAAGGTTTGAGTGAAAGGACTGAGTGGTGAACCGTCAAATCAGGAGGCGCCGCCCATCATTTCAAGTACCGCTCTCCACGTTTGCGGTGGTTAAGGACACAGATGATGCTCCTGACATAACTTAACCGTTTGGGGGAGGTGCTACAGGTTTTCCGTATTCAACCCACCTTCAGTCCACAGCACCAACGTTCGTGATCACACTTGAAAAAAATACCTGTATATTTTGTGGTAAATCAAATTGCAACACAATTTGTTTACTTTGTGCCAGTTGGAACACGTGACACTTTGCAGCCTGGTCTCTCGTCGTTGGTCTGTGGTTTGGTTCCTGGCGGAACACAGAGAGGAACCGGGGAACCGGCGCTGAAGAACACGAGTGGATGCTCTGCGGACTCTCAGAGGAGAAACTCAACTCGCTGGCGCTGCTCCGGCTCAGGCTATCTTTATCGCCGCTGCTCTGCCACCTACACGCCGGGCCACGAGCCGCCCCAGCCTCCTGCAAACAGCAACAGGGAGGAGGTGGAGGGGGAGGAGGAGGAGGAGGAGGAGCCAATGGAGGAGCCAGCTTTCAGTCCCGCAGCAGCAGACTCCACCCCCCTGCTGCTGTCTCAGTCAGTCCGGGCACCGTGTGAACTGTTAGCGCGCTAGTTGGAGGAACATTGCAACCAGGAACTAGACTGGACCCAAAGTTTATGCAGCTAACGTGTTGGTCAATGATGAGGCTGGTCACATGACTCCCATGATTTACTGAGACGGCACTCAAGCGCACAATAAAGTAGACGACACACAACACAAGTCGTTCGTGTTAGCTTAGCCGTTACTGTTAGCCTAGCTGGTGGTTCACTGCCGCCCGACGCAACATATTCGCGCAAAGTTTCGGGCAGTCTTTTTTTTTTTCAGGTATTTCGTATCCGTCCCAAGACAACTAACTTTGTGTCCACCAGATGGCGCCCGCAGCTCGCTAACCGGTGAGGTTAGGTGAGAGACAGAAATGCACAGTGACTCAGCAGTGTTGCATTGGTTGACCTTCTCCCGTTGTCCGGGCCCAGCGGTTCTGACCCGCCGGTTCCTTGGCTGATGTCGCTGCAGCGTTGCATTATGGGGGATAAAAGGTCATCCAAACAGTGGATTGTATTCACAGTGTTTTGTCAAACTTAGACGAATGTCGTCCTCCAAAGCAGGAAACTGCTCCTCAGAGGTTTTTCTTTAGTTTAGTTTAGTTTTGCTAATGAGGGATCCCTCGCCACCACAGCCGCAGGAAACTCGTTAGGAGCTCACAGGAAGCTGCGGTTTGAGCTCTGGCGTGCGGCCGCAGCTGACCGGCGGAGCTGCTGCTGCTGCTGCCTGCCGTCTTAATTAGAACTGTGTGTGGGCGCGTGGCCGGGCCGTCCCATAATATCATGTGTCGGTTCGGCGAGTGGGTGTGTGTGTGCATGTGTGTGTGTGTGTGCGTGCGTGCTTGTGTGCATGTGTGTGAAGCTCAGCCTGAAAAACGTCCAACACAAGGCTGAAGAAGGATTGTGAGGAGAAGCTGAAACACAGAAAACTCCCATCATCCTCTCTGAGCAGCGAAGAGCTTCCAACCACATTATAAAAAGATGGGTTGTTTTTTTTCCCTGCTGAGCCTCCTCATCCTCTTCCTCTTCCTCATCCTCTTCCGGCTTCCTGAGCTCTTCCTCCAACCTCCTCTGGGCTCCTCATCACCTCCCCGTGGCCACCAGTCATTGGCTCGCCCGGTCCTGAATTCCAAGTCCCTTGCTGCTTTCTGTCATCGTACGGAGCCGATTCCTTGTTTTTCCGTTGGATCAGCTGTTGGATGTGAACGCCGCCACCTCCACCTCCACCCTCATCTCCGCTTCCACCTCCCCCATCGTGCTGTACACAACCGTTGATCACCATGACAACTGAGTGGGCAGAGAACAGGATGTGGGGGCGGGGAAATGATAATGAAGGAGAACGTGCAGCGATGCTTCCCCTTGGTTTTATTTTTAGTTTTCCGCGCCGGGGTCCTTCCAGTCATGTGACCCTTCACGCCGTCTTCATCTCCAGCTTCTTCCTGCCTGGTTCTCGCTCCAGCTTCCTTTCACACACTTCCTGCAGAAGCGGTGCATTAAAGCTAACGGCCTCCTGTCGACGCAGCCATCTCATTTCCAGGAAGTAGACTTGGCCAATACCCATCTTCCACTCGCTGCTTCTGTTCTTCCTGCTTTTCTCTCTACTTCCTCCTCCTCTACTTCCTCTATGCTTCCTGCTCCTCTGTTCGCCTCCTGCTCCTCTGCTTCCTGCAGCTCCTCCACTTCCTGCTCTTCTGCTCCCTGCTCTTCTGCTTCCTGCACCTCCGCTTCTAGCTCCTCTACTTTTAGCTGTTCCTCTACTTCCTGCTCCTCTCTCCGCTCCTTTATGTCTTGCTCCCTTCTTTCTTCCCTCTTTCAACTTCCTGCTTTGTGCTTTTTGCTTCCTGCTCTTCCTCTACTCCCTGCTCCTCCTTTCTTCCATCTATCAATCTATCATCTCCATCACCATCACTTCTTGCTTTCATCCAACAGTTGCTCCATCCGTCCTTTTTGGTCGGCTCTCCCTTCCTCTCATCCCTCCTTGCTTCCATCTCTCTTCCATCTGCCCATCCTCCGTCTTTCTGTTTTCTCTCCACCCGTTCATCCTTTCTCTTTCAACACTCCTGTCTCCGTATTATAACAATTGCCATCATTGCCATCTCTTCATGATTTGATGATGATTTGATTTCATGATTCATCATGTTTTCCTCATTTTACTTCCCCATCGCCTGCATCGCTTCTCTAGTTCCTCTGCTTCCTTTTTCACCCTCTCTGCTGCTTCAACACTACCCGCTGGTGGACGCTCATAGAACTGCCCTTTAAGTGTTGACCAGACAGTCGTTGGTGGAGTTTCTGGAAGAAATCTGTGGCCAGCAGGGGGCGTCTGTAATCCACTGTTCAATTGATTATTATTATTATTAGTAGTAGTAGTAGTATTATTAGTATTATTATTTTATTCCTGGATTTATATTTTTACCTTTTTTTGACTTTTAAAATTATTATTTTTCTTTCTCACAGTCCTACATCTACATAGCTTCCTGACCCAATCTGAAGTTTCCTGTAGAACCTGTTGCTCTCGAGTGTGTGTGTGTGTGTGTGTGTGTGTGTGTGTGTGTGTGTGTGTGTGTGTGTGTGTCCTCCTCAGACGGACAGAACCAGATGGAGCGTGTGTGTTTTCACTAAAAATGATTCTGTCGCTGCCCTGATTTCGGGTTTCCTGCTGACAGTCTCCGCTCCTCCTGTCTCTGCCTCCAGGTGGCGATCATCGCCGGGAACTTTGAGCTCGCCGAACTCATCAAGAACCACAAAGAGACTGATATAGGTGAGTGACTCCGCCCCCGGGATACATTTCAAATCCGGCCAGATTGATCCTGCCGTAATCCCTCTGGGATTATTACGCCTGGTGTTTGCGGCGGGACAATCCCACACACAGATTAAAAGTCGTCAGCCGGAGGTGTTGTCTTCCGTCTCTTAGCGCTAGAAGCACACCGGGGACCTCCCATATCACTTCAGAACACTAAGAACAAAAAACATTTTGTTCAGTGACTTAATGGATTTTCCATCTCAAGCCTGGGGCCTTTCTGTGTGGAGTTTGCATGCTCTCCCTGTGTCTGCGTGGGTTCTCTCAGGGTTCTCCAGCTTCCTCTCACAGTTCAAAAACATGCATGTGAGGCCAATTGGAAACCCTAAATTGACCGTAGGTGTGTGTGTGTGAGTGTGAATGGTTGTTTGTCTTTGTTTGTCTCTATGTGGCCCTGCGATGAACTTGGCCACGTGTCCAGGGTGTCACCCTGCCTTTGCCCTATGACAGCTGGGAGAGGCTCCAGCAGACCCCCACAACCCTGAGTGCAAGAGGAAGTGGGTAATGAAAACTGATGGATGGATGGATGGACTTGATGGACTTCTGGTTCCCTTCGTTGGCGCCGCTCAAATTTACCTCACATAGACTGGGGAGCGGCGCCCTCTGGGGTGGAACTCCCAATCACAAACAGAAGTTTCTGTCCCCAAAGTAGGGGCGGAGCTTACTTTGCAGCACTGTACATGTACCATTGTTGCGTAAGTTAAGTCTGTCTGAGAAGTTTAATACAAAACATGGAATCAATATCAGAACTTCATTGTCTTTAATTGTAACTAACAACGTCGTTGGAGGTTAAACCAGGATCGAAGCGCCCGGGGAAAAAAAAAAACAGCAAAAAGGACCCTGATTAATATAAACTGCGATTTATTTTCCTCGTAACTCAGGATGGTGGATTTATAAATACTCGCGTGTGTGGGCACGTCGAGAAGGAGGCGAGAAAACAAGAAGATTTCTCACAAACAACAAACACGAGAACTAATTTTGGAAGCAGGCCCGCGGCGGCATTTCTTTCCCTGGGCGACCTGCGGCCGAGTCGCCCAGCTGCAGGGTGGCGGGCCGCCGCCGCGGACCACCTGACAGCGGCGCTCTGTAAGCCGTAGCGGCGTGCAGCAGCCACGTGGCGAGGACTCGGTGGTGACAGACTGAACACACACACACACGGGCACACAAGCACACACACACAGTTCAGAGGGATTATGGGGGAGAAAATGAGAAAAGATGAACAAACAAATGAATGTATAAAGGAGGACGGCGGAAGATTGAGGCGGGACGAATGAAGAGAGATCTAATCTCATCCGAGGATCTAATCCTGCCGCACAATCAGCAGGCAACCTGGGGGAGGGTAGGAGTTAGCAGGGGCCCCGTCGCTAGCCAGGGTTAGCTAGGTTAGCCTAGCGATGTCAGATAACACGGACTTCTTACATCAGTGCCCTCCTCCTCCTCCACCTCCTGCTAAGCTATCATGTTAGTCATCACTTGGCTATTTGTGTGAGTGTGTGAGTGTGTGTGTGCGTGTGCTTGTGTGTGTTGTAGGCTTGACAGTTCAGCTACAATTCTTTGGATTGATCACTTTGCCCAAACTTGTTCATATGCATTTTTTCTTGTTCCGTTGCCAACGAGGAGTTCGACCCTCCAGGCCACCAGGGGTCCCTCTACCTCTGACTTAGTGCAAGGATGCGTTAAATGTCAAGCCGAAGCGAGTCGACGGTGTGCAAAGCGTCCGACGCGACGATGAGCAGCAGCGGATGAGCAACAGGCGAAGCGGCTGTTAGAGGATCGGCACAGGTCAAAGGTCACTCCTCCAGATGTTGCCGTGGCAACAGTCAGGCGTGCCACTCCCTCGGGGAAGCGGTGGCAGTGCTGAGATGAATTCTCCGGTTTGGGATTTTTTTTTTTTTAGGTCACATACTTACCTGTGTGATGGATTGGCTGATCTCACGGCGGCCAGAATCATGTGACCTTTCGACTACTGGAGGAGGAGGAGGAGGGTCGAGGTTGAAGGTGGGCGTCGCCTCGCTCCAGCTACTGTGGCTCCGCCCACAGGGCAGGGACATGCAGGTGACTGTGCAAGGGGAGTGTGGGCGGCTGTTTGTCTCTCTGGGATGAAACCCCGCTCCCACCTTGAAGCAGCAGGATAGGCTCCACCTGCAGGCCGAGGAAGGTACTGCTCCAATCAATTTAACCCAATGAGGGAAGTTCCTGCAGTGAGAGTGAGAGAGAGAGAGAGAGAGAGTGTTGGGAGGGTGAGTCTTCATATAGCAGTAAGTGTGTGTAATCATCCTGCGTAAGGATGATTGACAGATGGGCAAATTAGAGCAGCCGCTGTCACAGTGTGATAATCCCACAGCAAGAATGATGTGACCACACACACACACACACAGGCACGCACTCACACACATACGCAGACTCACAAAGGTGTCCTCCCAGGCAGCCACTTCCTCTCATGTGTCCAATATTTATTCTGCGTGTAATTAAAAACACTGTATGCCGATGGATGGTGGATGTGTTTGGGAATTTTCTCTATAGTACCGCATATGTCCAACGGGCGGTAGCATTTAAATGAATATATGTTCTCGGCACAAATGGCTGAGAACTCCTGATTCAGTCGTGGATGTTATTTTATAATTTTTTTGTGCCAAACTCGTCGCACTGACAACTGGCTGGCTTCCCTCCGGCGTAGGGAGACATACATAGAGAAACTAGTCCCTGCTGCTAACCCGTGGCGCCAACCAAGTGTGTTCATGTTGAATCGCCAGGCCGGGATTTAGTATGCAGATACTCTGAAGAGCACACACATAACGAGGAACCAGTTTTGGGTGAACTGTTCCTTTAACGGTTAAGTGTGTAATAGTGGAGATTTTGGGAGGAAACAGCGACATCAAGGGGCTACATTTTAGATTGCAGCGTTCTTTCACTCACCCTCCCTCTCCCGAGTTTGCCAGTGAACTACGGTGGCCTGCGCAAACAAACTAGGATACCTTGTCCACCTTCTTCTTTGTTGGTTTATTTGAGGATGTGAGCAGTCACCCTAAATACGAAGTGAGCTGTCAGGTTTGTCCAGGTTTGTCCAAACCAGGCTTCTTTAGAAATATGGCGGTGCAAGATGGCAGCTAACTATGAGCAAGAGCCTTGATCTATGTATATTCTTATATATAAATAAGACCCATTGTATAGGTTTGAAAACCAAATTACTTTTATTGTACTGCAAGTGTATGTGTGCATTATTATTGTATTTATGGGCAGAAAATGAAGGCTTTACTAATATAAAATCCATAAATCATGGCAAATTTTACACACTGGACCTTTAAGGTGAATCCCGTCCAGTTAAAATAGTTTTGATTTTCGAGGCAAACCTCATTTAAAAAATTGAATTCATTTATTCATCACTGTGAAACTCTCCTCCCCTTAATCAGCGACGTGTCACACACACACACACACACACACACACACACACACACACACGCATGCAGCGTTCTATATTTGGCTGATGTGCCTTTGAGAAGGAGGACCAAACGACTCTCAGCGTCTCCACATCTTGTCAGCAGGACGGGAAACTTCCTGCACATGAGCTTCCCTGGTCAATGGCGCCTTTGCACGTCGCATCGCAGCGAGGAGTGGCGGAGGAGGAGGAGGAGGAGGAGAAGGAGGAGGAGGAGAAAGGAGGAGACCTCAGTCTAGGATCGGTCGAGCTCGCTGGCAAAAGTGCTTGTTAGAAGCTGCGGCTGACGTAATTTACATCCCCCTGTTGGACGTGGGAGTGAACTGCACCTGGCCGTCGCCACGCTTCTGTGGAGAATCACCTGCTCTCATGTGTGTGTGTGTGTGTGTGTGTGTGTGTTCCAATGTAAAGACACAGTATAGCAAGCTAAAAATAAATAAATTAATAAATATATAAAAGCTGGAAGATTTCAGAGCGAAATCACCTTCAGGAAACAGCCAAAGAAGAAGAAGAAGAAGAAGAAGAAGAAGAAGAAGAAGAGGAGGAAGTGGGCGGTGGCGTTTTCCTTCTACGTGGCACATGGTGGGGTGAACAGTGAGGCAGCGTGTCACACTCCACTGACATCCTTTCATACTTTATGACAACATATGCTTTGTGTGCGCGGCGCCATCTGTTGCCCCTCCGTCCTCGGAGGAGGCGGAGCTCCGTCCGAGAACCAAGTCACATGGTACATGCCATCATTCCTCCAGAGATCTTCTCCACCTGAACTCAGGCAGGTTCTAAAAATATACGTGGGTCTGCCCCCTAGTGGCCAGGCTGTGGTAGCGTTCGTGGAATCCGCCCCTGAAAGTTTCCGGTCAGTTGCTCACTGTTTTCCGAGTTTCCGTTGCTCCGCCGACTTCTTTGTTCAGCTACTTTTCTTTTCCCGAATGAAAAGATGACAGATTTTGGGAGGAAGCAGCGACACCAAATGGTCACATTTGAGATTGCAGCGGTTTTTCGCTCACCCTCCCTCTCCCAAGTTTGCCAGTGAACTACGGTGGCCTGCGCACACAAACCTGGATACCTTGTCCACTTTTTCTTCTTTGTTGGTTTATTTGAGGACGCCAGCTTTCACCCTAAATATGAAACGCGCTGGGAGGTGGGCTGGATTGTCCATAACGGGCTTCCTTAGAAATATGGCAGTGGCCAGCTGCAGTAGAGCTTGCAAACTCCGCCCCTTTCAATGCTGCTGCTCTAATATCCCAAGGTCTCCGCCAGTCACTCACTGTTTGGTGACAGTGGTTTCCGTTGCTCCGCTGAGTTCTTTGTTCAGCTGTTGATGTCTTTTCATTCGGGATCCCCTTCTAGGATTCTATTGGTCCACCTTTTTTGGCTCCGCCCCCTGGTTTCACCTGTCAAACGGAGCGTCCTCGTTGTCTTGTCGTTGTTGTTGTTGTTGCATTGTCTGGCTTTGCCACTGTCACAAACTGGACTCCTCTGCTCTGGTGAGCTCATTAGATTAGATTAGATTAGATTAGATTTAGATTAGATTAGATTTAGATTCAACTTTATTGTCTCATGTCACAAGTACAGAGCAACGAAATGCAGTTAACATCGAACCAGAGGGCTTGGTGGTGAATTAAATACAAATGTACAGTATATACACATTGTATAATACATATATGTAGTGCAAATTAATAATTGAACTGTTGCTGCACTGTTGTACAGGTGGGAAATAACGAAAGCTTAATCATTTATAGCAGCATAAGTATGTACAGAATATAAGAGGTTGAAAATATACAGATCAGATTGATCAGAATTTATCTGAATAAGCTCCGCCTCCCTCTATGAGCTCCACCTGGGTCTATTTTGTCTCGATGGAAAGCGTTACACCTGGTCGCGTCAGTCTGCCCCCTGCTGGCTGCGACGGCGGTGTGCAAAGCAGAGCGCTTCCCGCAGCGCTGTTTCCCATGTAAAAATGAATCTCTGAATGACAGCCCCCTCCCTCCCTCCCTTTCTGCTGACTGATCACCTGACCTCCGACCTTTCCTGCTCCTCGTGGCTCCCGGATGAGCACGCGCCCGTGCGAGGAGGACGCACCGCGGCGCGGAGCTGCCGATCGCATCGCGTCGGGGGAAAGAGAGAGAGAGAGAGAGAGAGAGAGAGAGAGAGAGGAGAGGAGAGGAGGGGGCGGGGTAAGGGGCGGGATGAGATGTGTGTGTGTGTGTGTGTGTGTGTGTGGGGGGCGGCGGTGGTGGCTCTTGCTGCTGCGCTGCTGGAGGTGTAAGGACCGGATGCAGTCCAGTGAGCGCGGCGCCGCCGAGTCGCTGTCCGCGGTGCTGAAAGTCCCGCTCCGCTCCGCTCCGTTCCGATGAGCTCCGGCTGAGAGGAGGAGGAGGAGGAGGAGGAGCGAGCAGACATGAAGTCCATCATCAATGCCTTAAAGAAGGAAGGTAAGCGCGCCCCGCCGGAACTTCGCCGGAGTCGCACCGGAAATTGGCGTCAACTTCAGGTGGACGGTGCGGCACCTTGGAGCGCGTCCCCTTTCGTTTTCGTTTTTTTTTTTTGTTTTTTAAAAAAATTTAATTTCACTTATTTATTAATTTTAATTTCTTAGTTTGCCTTTTTGGTGCGCGCGTGTGTAATGAGTAGTCGGATAGGTGGCGTGTTCGCGTTCGCACAGTACAGTACCAGAGCAGGTTGAGGTTAATTTATATATATATATATATATATATATATATATATATATATATATATATATATATATATATATATATATATATATATATATATATATATATATATATTTTTAGGTCACGGAACGGAACCGGTCCCTGCGGCCTTGGTGCGTGGTGCGAATCCGTGTCAGATTCCTCCGCACGCACCTAGTGGCTCTCGCTCGGTCCGACACAGGGGAAAGAAAGTAGTCCGGTTGTTCTAGGTAGTGTAGCCGCTGCTGATTGTGCAGCAGCGTAATGGAGATTGCAGGTGTGAATGACCGCCTCGCGGGGGGAGGAGGAGCCTCGATCCAGCGCCGCAGGGGTTCAACTGATTTTTTCCTTTTCCCGCCCGCCAGAGGGAAGTTTGTGCTTTCTAATCCTGGACCTGGGAGGGGGTGGGGTGTTCGGGAGGGTTCTGGATCCAGTTTAGCAGCGCCGCGTAACTCCCAGTTTTCGGAGAAAACGCGCTCAGTTTGGCTGTGTGTGTGTGTGTGTGTGTGTGTGTGTGAGAGAGAGAGAGAGAGAGAGAGGGGAGTGGAGTGGAAGTGGAGGGCAGAGGAGGGATCGGGAGGGGAGGGGGTTCCGTGGCGCGTGGTTCTGCCGCCGCCGAACTTGTGAACCATCGTCACTTTGCGTCAGCGGCACTGACTGACGACCGGAGCCTCACGTGGTTGCGATTTAAAACCCATCTGTTGTTGTTGGAAGGCGGAGCGATGCGTTTTTGGGGGATTTTCTTTTTTTTCTTTTTTTTCTTTTTTTTCTTTTTTTCGCGGAATCGCTGGAAATCAGCGAGTCTGAGGCGCGAGGAGCCTCTGCTCCTCACCTTTCACGTGGAGCTTCGGGGGGAGGAGCCAAGAAGCTGAATATAAACCGTTGCTGACGGCTCAGCTCCCGGTTCCAGTGACCCCCTGCAGGAGGGGTGGGGAACAACCAGAACCCCGTCTCAATTTTTCTTCTGCGTGTTTATCATGATCTTGTAAATGGTATTGAACTCTTCCCTGGCTGAAGGGTCAAAGGTCAACAAGGGTTTATTATCATTTAAAACCCGAAGATAAATCTACAGACGGTCTGTTGCGGTAAAAAGTTGTCAAAGAAATGTGAACCTCATGGGGGCGCTAATCTACCCTCTGTCTGATTTATCATCTCCTGAATTGTGATGGTCCAAAAAGCTTGGACTAAGCAGTCGTGTGCGTGTGTGTGTGTGTGTGTGTGTGTGTGTGTGTGTGTGTGTGTGTGTGTGTGTGTGTGTGTGTGTGTGTGTGTGTGTGTGTGTGTTCAGTTCATGTTGCCGCCAAACGTTCTGTCCTGTCAGGGTTTTGGATCCAAGTCAGAGGTCAAATATTTGACGCGTGTGGCTGCTAAGGGTGGGCAAACGTTTTGACTGGTGGGCCACAATGGGTTCTAAAGTGTGACAGAGGGGCCCAAACTAGAATAGCCGAACTAGAATATAGTTTCTAGTTCGGCGGGCCTGATTAAAAAGCTTAACGGGCCGCATGTGGCCCCTGGGCCGTAGTTTGCCCATGCCTGCCTTCGCGCAGCTGCAGAGTCAGCCAACACAGGTTCGTAGCTCAGTGGCATGCAGAGAAAAATAGTTCCGGCGCAGCACATTGTGCACGCGTGCATTGAAATACCCCCGGACGCCCGAGTCAGCTCTTTCCGCATGTTGCTTAGCTGCGTTGTGTCCCATCTTGCGTAGGGATACAGAGTGAAAGTAGTCCCTCCAGTGGGTTCGCCTTTGTCTCTTTGAGCTCCGCCGGTGACGCTCCATCTGGTTCTGTCCGTCTGAGGAGGACACACACACCCCACACACACACACACACACACACACACACACACTCACTCACAGTTAGAATGTGTTCTTCAGATTTCTGATCTGATTAGTGCGGCCCTGATTGACGACTGAAGGACCAGAGGGAATTTTTCTTTTGTCTCAACTCAGTGGGAGTTATAAAAAAAAAGCTGTTGTCATCATCCGTCAGCTCTGCGACCTTTGACCTTCCCTCTGTGTTAAAGAAGCCTCCAGTCTTCTATGGATTCCACTGATTGCTTTTCCAGATGTTACGTAAGATGCTTTGGAACGCATACGCGCTCACGCACGCGGGCACACACACACACACACACACACATTCTTTTCTTCTTCATAATTAATTAGTGTGTGCCGCCGGAGAGAAGTGGAGCAGGTCTGCTGAGCTAAAGCTGTGACTCTAATAGCCTGCTAGCTGTGCTAGCTCATTAGATGCTAGCATGTGGGGTGGAGGGAGATAGCGGGGAGGGGATGGGGGGGGCAACCCTTGTTTGGCCATGACTCAGTAGCCCCGCCACATTCTGCCTGCCACACCCCCTCCTGCAGGCCCCTCAGCTGTTCACGAAGCCTCCAGCGCTAGGATAGCTAGCCGGCTAGCATGGCTATAATCAGGAGCTAATCAGGTTACGAGCATGACGGCTGGCGGCACAGTGTGACGCTAGGATGCGTCCTCGGGGAAATTAAGGCCAACCTCCATTCGCGGCCCAGGGCCGCCGCGCTCCAGAACTGCGGTCCTGCCAATGGCGCTGGTCGCGATCAGGGAGCCAATCACGCGTCTCTCGCCAGCGGTCGGTGGGTCGGCGAGGCGGAGGAGGTGAGCGCACGGACGAGGAGGGGTCGGGTCAGGGGGAGGAGAAGGGCGGGGGAGGGGCACGAGCAGGACGAGTTATTTCTGCCACCTCCTTTTTTCTACTACGGCCTCGAAGCCCGCAGTCACGTGACCAGGACATCAGCTGGGACTGCAGTCACATGACCTGACAATTGTTAGCGAAACAGGCTCCAGCTGCAGTCACATGACCCATAAGAACAGGACTGTTCCGCCCATCACACAGGACCACATGACCCCCAGTCACATGACCTGGATGCCACAGCAGTCATTGGGGCTGATCATGTGACCGGCTAATGTAAAGGGAAAAAAAAGGAGTTTTAATACTGGAAGTTCAGATTTGACCTCTGACCCCTCACTAACAGACCTGGACAGTTACTCTTTGGCTTATCAAGAAGAGCCAAAAACCGGCCCTTTAGGGTTTGACCAGCAGGGGTCGCCAGAGTTGGTCCCAAATAAACTAAAAATGACTGCTTGTCAATACGTGAGAGCGCCCTCTGTTCACCGTTTTGTTCGCCGCCGCACCAAACCAGTCACAAAACCTTCTATCCTTGTCCTTCTGTCCCTCTACCGTTCTGTCCTTCTGTCCTTGTCCTTCTGATCTTCTGTCCCTCCGTCCTTCTATCCCTCTGTCCTTGTCCTCCTCCGTCCCTCTGATGTCCTCTGTCCTTCTGTCCTTTTGTCCCTCTACCCTTCTGTCCTTCTGTCCCTCTGTCCTCCTTCTGTCTATCGGTCCTTCATAACTTTTTGTCCTTCTTTTGTAATAACCTTCTGACCTTCTGTCCCTCTGTCCTTCTGTCCTTGTCCTCCTCCGTCCCTCTGATGTCCTCTGTCCTTCTGACCTTGTGTCGCTCTGTCCTTTTGTACTTCTATCCTCCTGTCCTTCTGTCCTCCTTCTGTCTATCGGTCCTTCATAACTTTTTGTCCTTCTGTCCTTCTGTCCCTCTGTCCCTCTGTCCTTATCCTCCTCCGTCCCTCTGATGTCCTCTGTCCTTCTGTCCTTTTGTCCCTCTACCCTTCTGTCCTTCTGTCCCTCTGTCCTCCTTCTGTCTATCGGTCCTTCATAACTTTTTGTCCTTCTGTCCTTCTGTCGCTCTGTCCTTCTGTCCCTCTATCCTACCGTCCTTCATACTTTTTGCCCTTCTTTTGTAATAACCTTCTGACCTTCTGTCCCTCTGTCCTCTGCAGTGCCTTTCCGCGAGGCTCCCGCCTACTCCAAACGGCGCCGCGGCCCGTCCTCCTCCGGCGGCGGCGGCGACGGTCAGTCTCCGTCCTCGCTGTCGGCACCGCGCGTCCTGCTGCGCTCCAACAGTGACAACAACCTCACGGTCAGCCAGTACCAGCAGCAGCAGCAGCAGCAGCACGGTTCTCCTGGGGGCTGGGCCCTGCACCCGCAGCACCCGCAGCAGCAGCAGCCGCACGTCCGGGCCGCCATCCGCCGTCCGGCGCCGCCGCTCTGCACCGCAGCCTGTCGCCCCAGCTGCTGCAGCAGATGCCCAGCGGCAGCCCCAACGGCAATGTGGTGGTGCGGACCATGGGCCGGGGGGCCAGGAGCCGCTCGCCGTCCCTCAGCCGGCTGGGGGAGGAGCCTCGCCGGCCGCAGCGCCAGCCCAGGTGAGTGCGGCAGGGCTCCGCCCACATCCTGCTGGTGGGCACAGGCCCCGGCCAATGAGAGGGGTCAGTCATCGACTGTCGCTGGTGACCATTGTGCGAAATACCCGGCAGTATTGGGAGGAGGTTGGGGCTGGCGGCTCCCCATCCTCCTGATTGTTACTCGATACCAATGTAAGTTTCCTGAACATGCAGGAGGCCTTGGATAACCTCACAGTATTTCATGTTTTTCAAGCCATGACAGTCCACATATTGTGAATAATATGCTCAAAATCTGGGCGACACGGTGGCGCAGTGGTCAGGTCTTTAGGTTAGGTCTTTCTGTGTTGAAGTTTGGCTCGTTCTCCCTGTGACTGCGTGGGTTCTCTCCCGGTTCTCCGGCTTCCTCCCACAGTCCAAAAATATGCATGTGAGGCGAATTGGAAACTCTAAATTGTCCGTAGGTGGGAGTGCGAATGGTTGTTTGTCTTTGTTTGTCTCTGTGGCCCTGCGATGAGCTGGCCACTTGTCCAGGGAGTCACCCTGCCTTCGCCCTATGACAGCTGGGAGAGGCTCCAGCAGACCCCCACAACCCTGAGTGCAGGAGGAAGAGGGTAGTGAAAATGGATGGATGGAGGGATTTTCAAAAATGTCATATTAGACAGGATCTTAAAGACATTTCAGTGACTATTAGTGATGATAATTTTGTTACACCCCTTTAAATTTTGCTTTGAGGCTTCCAGGGGGTCTCAAGGGTTAATGAGGGGGATCCAACCCCCCTGTATTTCACACACTGCTGTTAGAGGTAGAGGAGGAGGAAGGAAGGAAGGAAGCAGGAAGAAGGAAGGAGGAAAGAGTCAGACTCCCCCGCCCAGCTGAGTCCTCAGGGTCACATGAGGCCCCAGCGTCCAATCAGAGGCCTTCAGGGTTTGACGTGTGACAGCTTCCTCCGGGAAAGCTGCCATCAAAGACTCCGGCATCCTGCCGTCGTCGTGGCAACCGTTGCCATGGTTGGCCGCGGCACACTCTGGAGATGACATGTTTGTGTGCGTGCGTGCGTGCATGCGTGTGTGCGTGTGTGTGTGTGTGAGAGTGTGTGAGTGTGTGTATCATCATGTGATCTGGCACGGGATTAAAGTGTGACGGCTGTTTTTCTCGAAGCCATGTTTGTGTCAGTCTTGATTAAGACGCCTCCTTCTGCTGCTCCACCTCCACCTCCTTCTGCTGCTCCACCTCCACCTCCTTCTGCTGCTCCACCTCCTTCTGATCAAGTCAAATGCTCTTTTTTGTCATTGCAACAAGCGGCTACAATGAAATTTGTTTGGGCTTCCCTCCCGTAGCGCAATAAGTTAAAAGACAGTCAGATACACAAAAATGTCAGTTTAAAACCTTTTGACACACACATTCACCCCCTAATAATTTAAAAGGGTAAAAAGGTAAAAAAGAGAAAAAAGAGGAAGGGAATGCCCTGCTAAAAATGTTCTCAGCCAGTGAGGATGGGGCTCAGGCATTTAACAGCCTGATAGCCCACGGATAAAAAGTGTTTCTCAGTCTGTTTGTTCAGCAGCTGATACTCCTGTACCTTCCAGAGGGCAGGAGTTCCAGGAGACTCTGGCCAGGATGTATAGGGTCAGCCAGGATTTTCCTTACTCTGCTTAAGTAAGGAAAATGCTCCACCTCCACCTCCTTCTGCTGCTCCACCTCCTCCTGATGCTTCACCTCCTTCTGATGCTCCACTTTCATCCCGTCCTGATGCCCCACCACCACCTCCTCCTCCTCCACCCCCGCCTCCTTCTCCACCTCCTCCTGATGGCCCACCACCACCTCCCCTTCAACCTCCACCACCACCTCCTCCTTCTCCACCTCCTGTTTCCTCTTCCAACACTGCTTCCTGCTGTCCCTCCTCTTCCTGCTCCTCCTCCTTCTCCTCTTCCTCCTGCTCCTTCTTCTCCTTTTCCTTCTCCTCCTCCTTCTCCAGCTCCTCCTACAGCACTTCCACCTCCTCTACCGTCTACACCACTTCCTCCTGCTGCAATACATCCACCACCACCTCCACCGTCACCTCCTCCTCCCCGGCAGATGGACATGTCTGGAAGCTGCACCAACACTACCCACTCTCTCCACAGCGCAGCCTCTGTCTAATCAGGGGAGGAGGAGCAGACGTGGAGATGAAGTGTTGGCATTAAAGATGAGAAGCAGAAAATAAAGGGAGGGAGAAATGATGCGGCGTGAGTGTGAGGAGGAGATGAGGGTGAGGAGGAGTGAGGGTGAGGAGGAGATGAGGGAAGGGCTCGGGGGAGGACAGTTTCTGACAGTTTGCTCGCGCTGTGGCCTAAGGCGGAGCTTTCAGAGGTGACAGCGCTCAGCCTGCGGAGCCTCAGACTGACTGAGAGAGTCACAGGACCACAGCCGTGCCTCTTGTTCAATTCTCCTGTAACGGGTTTTAACAGCGTCCGTCAGGCCCCGCCTCTCGCTTCGGATTCCAAGCTTTGCTGGCGGCCCGAGGGCTAATAGGATTCACACTCATTACAACATCAGGAGTTTGTGTGTGTGTGCAGAGGTGGCAGAAGTGTGGACATTTTGTATTGAAGTAAAAGTACAAATACTTAAAAAATACTCTGGTAAAAGCAAAAGTATTGATTGTACTCTTACTTAAAAGTAAGAAGGATAGGTTCTGAAATGTATTTAAGTAAAACGTTGTGACAGAATCATCTGGACAGAGTTTCTTGCATGAGCATCTAGATCTTTTTTCTTCTTTTTTTTTTATAACAACTTTGGTCCTGTCAAGACTAGTTTTTCTTTTCCTTTTACAATTGTAGTGCAGCCAAACTAATCAGTGAGAGTTATGACCAGCGAGCCATGGATGTTTACACTTATAATGACAATAACCAATGCTGTTCATTTTAATTGTTAATTTTTCTCTGTACTAAAAAAACATACTAAAGGCAGAGGTAAATAATCTCTAAAATGTGATCCAGTTTTATGTTCAATCACACACCAGCATAGTTCCGATAGCTCCACTTCAAGCAACAGCTATAATAATAAGTAATTTACTTTTAACAGAAATTATTTTCAGTACTTATACACTCGAAATACTTTTCAACACTAAAGTAACAAGCGTGTTTTTCCAATGTAAGAAGCAGGAAGTACAGATATTTGTGTAGAAATGTAGGGAGTAAAAGTAAAAAGTCTTCAGAAAAAGCAATACTCAAGTGAGGTACAGACACCTGAAAAATCTACATAAGTGCAGTAACAAAAATATTTGTACTTAGTTTCTTCCCACCTGTCTGTGTGTGCGTGCGCACGTGTCTTTTGTGAGCTTGTTAGCATCTAGCCGGTTTTAGTCGTCTCATTAGCGGTGTTGCTTCTCGGTCTTTGCTGCACAGGCAGTCTTTTACACCAAAAAACTGCAAACAGACCAAAATCCAAGACATTGTAGGGACACATGTGCAGACTGCTGTTAGCCTAGCCTCCTCAGTGAGCATGTCCGCTTCCTGTCACCGTAAAAGAGGAGACTAGTTGCGTGTGATTGATTGCGGTCTGAAAGTCTGAGCTGGAACACTGACACAGTTGCAAATGTTGTGTTTGTTACGTGTAAAAGCAGGATCTCAGTCTGACTCACAGCTTCTATCTGGCTCCTGATTGGCTGTCGAGTCAGACCGGACGTTTTGACGTGGAGTGAAAAAACCATCTGGAATGTCTGGAATCGAGGAGACAGAGTAACAACAACGCAGTGCTAACCAGCTCTTAATTTTCTCAGAATTTACGTGTGTGTGTGTGTGTGTGTGTGTGTGTGTGTGTTTGTTGTTGACATCACCAAAAGTTACAGGAAACAGTCAAATGACTGAATGGTTACTTGGGCATTGAACGCAACGTGAAATGTTTTCAGAAAGTATAGAAGCTCACAATCCGAAGTCTGCGCACTTGCAGACAGTTTCCTGCTGTTGTGCGACGACCTGACGTCCATCGGAAAGCGAACCAGGCGACGTGGAAGCACAACCGTCGACCGGAATTGGTCCAGGAAATTGGCTTTGCTAATTCAGCTAGCTCCGCCAAGTGGCCACACCCAGCAGGTGCATAGTCTACGCTACTGGGATGATTAAAACAGACACATCGTCACGTTCAGCGGAAGTGTTTAACTTCCTTTGGGGTCGCAGGTCACCGTGGGTCCGGGCCACGTGCTGCTCTGTCCCTGATTGGCTGATTGGTCCGAGTCACTTTACACGCGCCGTTCTACATTCAGCCGGCTGCTATTTCCGTCTGCCTTCAGTCCCCGTATGAGCAGCCTGGTTCCCGGAGACGCTCCTCACCATGCGACCAGCAGCAGCAGCAGCAGCAGCAGCAGCAGCAGCGTTCACGCTTCGGCTCCAGGATGAGCTGAAGCTGCGCTGCGTGGGAGGAGCTTCCGCCATCAGCTCCTCCCACTGTCCTTTACCGCTTCTCTGTGCGCTGCTACCACCCCATCCTCCCTTCATAACCTCCACCCACACACTCGACCATGACGGTCTCTGTGGCACCCCCTGCTGTCACATCTCACACATACACGCACACACACACGCATGCGCGCGCACACACACACACACACAGTTACAGCTGTCAATCAGGCCGAGGGCATCACGGCGACAGTTTCCAGTTAAACGAGGTGAGGAATGAGTGACAGTCAACAGCTGATCACCTATTGAAGGGCCACGGCGGTGTGTTAATGACTCGTTGACGCAGTGACCCGTTGACTCAGTCTGAACACCGTCGGCGACACCACAACCAGAGGGAAAACAGTTGACTGTTTTTACGCCGCGTATGCAGTTGCAGTCGCATCTCGTTACATTGGAGCAGCTGCTCCGTCCGTCCTCAAGGGTGGAGCAAATCCCGGCTATCTTAGGGCGTGTTTTCATTGCCTCGCCTTGCCTCGCCTTGCTTCGCCACGGTACGGTACGGTACGTTACGGTTGTAGGGGGTGCTGTTTTGGTACCTCTATCGTTGAGGGGCCAAGCGAGTCGAAGCGAGTTTAGTGGTGACATAGTAGCGACGAGCAGGGCACTGATTGGCTCAGTGTCCTCGTCGATGTCCCCTGTCGGAGCGGACATCGACGCCAACTCCTTCTCCGTGTCAGGTACGTTTGACCGTGAATACAAGTAGCTACTATTGATGTTGTACGAATACATTTATATGTGGATACATTTTTTGAAAGCAGCTATTTCAATCCATGTTTTTTTGCCTTTTGGGGAGAGGCAGGCGAACCTGGCATGCCCTCGACTTCGCGGGTGTGTTCAACCATATTCGCGAAATGACAAGCGGCAAATGGCGCAGCGCTCGGAACAAATCGAGTTGCTCCTGCGTGAGGCGCGGCAAGCTAGGGAATCCGAGGAGCCTTGAGGCGAGAGGAAATACGGATTTGTCGAGAGGACGTGGCTCTTCGCCGCGAAGAAGCCTCAAACACCGCGGCATTTAACAACGCCTTCCTTGGCTTGCTAGGGCAGCTCATACAGGCTATTTCAAATGAGTAGGAGGCTCTATTTTGGGCGTGTTTACAGTCTGTTTTTCTATTGGTCTTTAATAAATACTATTTTGCCATTTTATCTGTGTCGTGTTTACTTCTGGTGAAATATAAAGGTTGCAGCAGGTATGAAACAACCTCTACTTTGTCCATTGCTGCGCTGTTGTGTGTCGTACAGAAATGATGCTGACTAAAACATTGTCCCGCTTTACCGCGTCGACTCGTGATCACAGAGCCAATGAAAACACAATCGTACCGTGGCGAGGCGAGGCGAGGCAATGAAAACACGCCCTTAGTGTGAACGCTGGGTGACGCCTTGGTCTGGGACTCGAACCCAGGCCTGGCAGAGAACACGTCTGAGTGACGCTCTCATTTTCAAGACAGGAAGTGCGGAACGTTGCGGGTGTTGGTTTGACGGAGGGAAGTAGATCATGCGTTCCGACCACACAGAAGTGCTCAGCAGCGTGGAGGGCTAGCATACAGTTGGCTAGCACGGTGCCGCCGTCCCCAGCACACACTGTGCTAAAGGCAAGATGCTAATTTGCAGTTATTGACATCATCAGGCGGGCGACACTGCAAGAAGGTCGTGGGTTCGATTCCCGGGCCTGTCCCGTTGCCTTTCTGCTTGGAGTTTGCATGTTCTCCCTGCGTCTGCGTGGGTTCTCTCCGGGTTCTCGAGCTTCCTCCCACAGTCCAAAACATGCTTGTGAGGTGAATTAGAGACTCTAAATTGTCCGTACATGTGTGTGTGAGTGCAAATGGTTGTTTGTCTCTATGTGGCCCTGCGATGAGCTGGCCACTTGTCCAGGGTGTCACCCTGCCTTCTGCCTATGACAGTTGGGAGAGACTCCAGCAGACCCCCACAACCCTGAGTGCAGGAGGAAGCGGGTGTTGAAAATGGATGGATGGATGACATCATCAGGCTAAAATGATTCTGCTTTAAGTTTAGGGAGGACGAAAACAACAACATTCAATAAACCAGGAAGTACAGAGTGATGTGTGGCACAAATTCCTTTTTTCTTGGAACGCCAAACATCAGCTTCATTTAATTGCCGCGGTGAAAGTACCATTGACTGAGAAGCTGACTGAACCAGTGAAGAGCCAGCCACACCCCTGGCGCCACCTGCTGTCGGGCAGTTGAACAGGTCTTCGCCCTGTACGTTGTCGGCCCCACTGTCATGGTGTCGCCACCTGCTGGTTCTGAAGCCCAGAGGTTGGTTTCACATTCAGCGGGTTTCCGTATTTGGTTGTGTGGGCGGAACCGAGCAGTGGCAGTCAGTACATTTTCCGCTTCGGTGTTGGCCTCCTGTTTTTTTGCAACGGAAAGCTCCACAGCCAATGGTTGCTGCTTCTGCCAAAACGCACAAAATTTGCCAGAATCCGACAGGAAGTGAAGAAAAACGTTGACTCTTCCTGAGCAGAATGAACCCGAGCTGTATGTGTGTGTGTCTGCTGCATGTGTGTGTGTATGTGTGTGTGTGTGTGTGTATGTGTCTGCTGCGTGTGTGTGCGTGTGTGTGCTCCTCCTCTCGCTGCCGAATGGGGTCAGCACTCTGGAGGACTGAGAAGGTTTGAGAAGGAGTCTCCAGGACGAGGTGACCCACTTCCTGTCTCTCCTCACGCTGCTCTCCTCGCGCGACTCGTTAGCTCTGACCCGCTAACGACGACGGTCGTGCTTAACGAGGGAGCCGGGAAGAAGAAGTAGTCCGCCGCTGCCGCTGTCGCTGCTCCTTGGCGCCACTGGTGGTGGTGCCACCCGCTGTTACGGGTGCTGGCCGCCGAGTGGCGCTGTGTTATCACGTGAGGGCGGCGGCTGGTTCACAGCTGCTGATGGGTAGAATAACGAGCGGCTTCCGGCGGGGGGTCGGGCTGATTGCAGCCGGAAAGCGACTGGAGCGTCCGGCTGAGACACACATGACGAGTGGATAAGAAGAAGCTGCTCGTCCACACGGTTCCCAGCAGAACATTTTGACATTCTTCTTCCTCCTCCTCCTCCTCCTCCTCCTCCTCTCCTCCTCCTACTCCTCCACCTCTTCAGCATCACCTCCCTGGGCCGCTTCATTTGGAAGAAAAAAAATTATTTTGAAGACAGGAAGTGGTGTGTGCTTACTCTGTAATTACACTAACTTTGGTTGGACAAGCACAGAACAAGAAGAAGTGCTGAGATGCAGATACTGGCTACTGGCAGATACTATCAAACAATCAATCAATCAAAGAATCAATCAGTCAGTCAGTCAGTCAGCTTTTAGTTACACTATCGAAGCGCTTAACTACTGTCAAGAGGGGGGCCATCAATAGTGTTGTAGTCAAGACCGCACCAACCGACACCAAGACACTATCAAGACTAAAGAATATCAAGATTGAGAAGAGACCAAGGCTTTATATAACAAGACCAAGACTTTTTTAAATTCAAGTTTGCTTCTAAATCCTTTAACATTTTGCTGCTTTGCCAACATTTTTTGAACCATTTTCAAAAAAACTTTGCTTTATAAAACTAAAAAGTTAATTAACTAGGAATAAGGGGGTTTGACACTCTGGGTGCCACAAACAAAACAAAACAGCGTAAAGCGGCAGCAGCTGGATTCTTTTCCTTTGTTATCTGTCATTGTCGTGCTGGCTGAGTCTTGATCTTGGTCTTGAAAATCCTAATTCCGCCCAGTCTGAGGCAGATTAAAAATGCCTCCTTAAAATGTGGTCTCGAGACCGGTCTTGAGACAAGACTAATCTTGAGTCCGACAACACTGTTCAACAAGGCGGCCTTGTCCCAGACAGCCTTGCCCAGGTCTTGAGGGCCACTTCCTCCACTTTGTAGATTCAGGTAGGAGTTCGAATTGGGTCATAATCCAAGTCTTAATCCAAGTTGTAATCCAAAATATAATCTAAAAAAATCTCAGTTTAGATTATATTTTTCTCAATCTCAAAAAAAATAAACACGTGCAGAGACAGCCACCCTGCATGAACGTCAGAAGACTTTCAAAATAAAAGTCCAAAGGGTTCTTAAAAAGACATTGGAGCATCTCAAACAATACAGTTGGGAGTTTGTTGACGTCAGCACGCTGACCTTTGACCCTGCTGTGCTCTCCCTCAGCCCCGGCAACCGCGGGGAGGCGCTAGGACCCAGGAGGAAGCTGTACAGCGCCGTCCCCGGAAGACACTTTGTGGTGGTCCGGCCCTACATTGCCCAGGCGGAGGGCGAGATCAACCTGTACAAGAGCGACAGGGTCAAAGGTGAGAAGGGGCGGGGTCTTTGAGAGTCACATGCGAGTGGTCCCGCTATAGGTCAAATACATTTGTTATTCCGTTGCATATTTTCTCTTCGGCACCTCATGTGCAACAGCAGCTGGCAGCAAGTGCACACACACACACACACACACACACACACACATGAGACAGACGCGCATACAGAGGTGAGTTAGCGCCCACCAGCGAACAGCGAGTCTGAAAATGTGTGTGTAGTCTGAAAAGCAACAAAGGTGTGTTTTCCACACAGGCATCCTGCTGCCGGCACAAGTACAGAAAGATGTGTGTGTGTGTGTGTGTGTGTGTGTGTGTCTCCTGGAGGCTGGACGTGTGGAGATGAAGTGGACAGTGAAGACAATAACTGGGCTCTCTGTGTGATTGAACCCTTCCAGTCCTGAGCGTCGGGGAGGGAGGATTCTGGGAAGGCAGCGCCCGCGGTCAGGTGGGCTGGTTTCCAGCCGACTGTGTGGAGGAGATCCCGGCCAAGGCCTCGGACCAGGAGAGGAGCTGTAAGTAGGGCAGTCCAACGGGCATGCTAACGCTACGTGCTAACTGAGCCGTGATCTGATGTCCTCTGGGTGGAGCTAATGAGTCGTCACGCTACAGTAGAGTCGCACAGGCATCCTGCTTTCAACCTCCCTTCTCTCCCTTCTCTCCTTTCTTCCTTCCTTATCTCTTCCGTTCTTCCTTTTCTCCCTTCTCTCCTTTCTTCCTTCCTTTTCTCCCATCGCTCCTTTCTTCCTTCCTCCTCTCGATTCTCTCCTTTCTTCTGTCCTCTCCGTCCCTTCTTCTGTCTTCCTTCCTTCTTTCTTCCTCTTTCTCTTCCACTTCTTCTCCTCCCTTCTTTCCTTCCTCCTTCTCTCTTCTTTCTCTCCTTTCTTCTGTCCTCTCCGTCCCTTCTTCTCTTCCTCCCTTCCTTCCTTCTTTCTTTCCCCCTTCTTCCTCCTTCTTTAACCTCTTCCCTTCTCTACCTCCCCTTCTTTCCTTCCTCCCTTCTTCCATCTTTCTTCCGTCCTTCTCTCCCTTCTTTCTTTCTCCCTTCTTCCTTCCACCTCTCGCTTCTCTCCCTCCTTCCTTCTTTCTTCCTCCCTTCTCTTACTTCTTCCTCCCTTCTTCCTTCCTTCTCTACCTCCCCCATTCTTCCTCCCTTCTTCCTCACTTCTGTGCTTTATTTTGAAACCCATCCTCGGGCTGTTGGCAGGACCGCACTCTGCTTCCATAACCGCTCCTGGGTTTCCCTGGAAAGGCTGGAAATGGGAGCACATGGAGACCCATAGAGTGGCCACAGGCCACGTGTGTGTACACGTACGCACGTGTGTGTGTGTGTGTGTGTGTGTGTGTGTGTGTGTAGTTCTCCATAGTTTCAGGTCATGAGACACATTAAACTCCCAACACAGCAGCAAGACACTCCCTCCCCATCACTCTCTCCCTTTTCCATCTGTGATCCATGTCGTTAATGTGAAGATGAACCGTCCAATCAGGAGCCTCGGAGACGAAACATGAGATTGTCGAGGGGACCCGGTGAGACGCGGGAACAGCGTTCGGTCTGAGGGAAACTCCTCAGCCCCTCGGCCGTCATTCCCGCTTTAACCTCTTCCCTCCGTCGCTGAGTCGGCGAGGAGGAGGAGGAGGAGGAGGAGGGGCGGGGGGGGGGAGCGTGTTCCTGTTAAGACGGCGAGCTGTAAGCCGCTCAGAGGGTGTGTGTGTGTGTGTGTCTGTGTGTGTCTGTGTGTGTGATGAGTGACAGCTGGTGTGAGAGCCGCAAGGAACGAGTGGCTCAGCACCCCGACAGTGCGTGCGTGCGTGTGTGTGTGTGTACGCGTGCACGCACACAGGCCCACACACACACACACACACACACACACACACACACAAAACACAATTGGACGACTTGACATTCACACCCTCTTGCAGGCCGCAGCTGGAAGCGTCTCATTGGCCAATATCGCCCCCCTCTGGCTGCCTGTTGTAACAGCAATGTGAAGCGGGCCTTGCACTCACCTGGCCCCTGGCTCCAGGTGTGCGCTGACCGATGTGGTGTGGCCCCCGACTGTCTCTCCTCAGATTCCCGAGCGGACCGCGCCGACAGACGGAAGCTCTTCCGCCACTACACCGTGGGCTCCTACGACAGCTTCGACGCCTCCAGGTAAGGTTCTGACCCGGTCACTGCCACCGGAGGGCGCTGTAGATCGCTCTGCAGCTTGGCTGGATGAACCCAGACTCCAGTGTGGCGGCCCAGTCATTTGAATGGAGTTACTCGCCCAGCGCGTACGCCGAAAAGGTTTTTTTCACTTCTGCGCTATGTGGCCCCATAGAGCGTGCGCAGTGCTGTCACTTCCCATCATGCCTCTGTAGCTCCTGTGATACATCAGGACGCCGCCAGTCGGAACAGGCCAAGACACAGCGGCACATACGACGCCGTGACGCCACGCTGGGAATAAACTCTTTTCAGGCCTTAGAATTATTTTTTTTTGAAAGACTAAAACACAATGATTGAAAAATCCGCAATATAAAGATTTGCTACGAACCGCGTTGGCGTCGATGGGAAAAATGCTTTTTGGGATTTTCTTTGCTGCATTACCTCGAGTGGCCACTGAAAAAAAAAAATTAGCACGCCGCCATATTGCCAGTCTGGTATCTAGTTCTTATAATACATCCATGGAGGAGCCCCTTTTTGAGAGCGGAACCTTCACCTCCAGCTGTCCTGGTGGGGGCGCCGTTAAACCTCTTCCAGCTCAGGACGCGACTGGCCTCTCCGGACGCAACTGAGGACGGCTGCTGCGTGGCCAATAGGGGGCAGCGTTGATTATTACCGCCCTGCACTGTGGGCGCGCATTGGCGGGAAGCCAGTGAAGCGTGTAGGTTGCCTTCCGAGACGGTGTGATTGGACGGCCCGTTGGAGTACCAAGACCAATCACAGCGATTGATCCGATCGATCTGATCAGTCGCTTTCCGGACCCCACCTCCCCCCAGCAGCCGGCCGGACTGACGGACAGCGTGCATGCGTGCATGTGCATGTGTGTGTGTGTGTGTGTGTGTGTGTAAGGGAATGCTGGGAGATAACCTTCACTGTGTCAGCAAGCCTTCTTCATCTCCAGACACATGGCGTTGCCACGGAAACCGTTGCATGGATAGCAGTTGCACCTCTCTCTCTCCCTCTCTCTCCCTCCCTTCCTCTCCTTTAATCTTATCTCTCTCTATCGCTCTCTACCTCCGCCACACACACACACACACACACACCTCTTCCTGCCCTGTCCAACCAACATCCAAGCCACCAAACTCCTGATATCAGCTGATTTTAAAGGGAAAGTCCCGAAGGGGGTGGGAGTGCAGAGAAACAACATTCCGTTTCATTCTGGAAATGGAATTGGGGGGGATTGGGGGAGGGGGGCGTCGCTCTGGGCGGACAGTGCTACACTTTTTAGTGTGTCCCCCGGTAACAGCCATGTTGTCGTCGTCATCACTTTGGCCCTCAGAGTTTATGGCCCGTTGTTTTAAACAATTCATTGTGCTAACAGCCAGTTTCTGTACGGGCAGAAAACAAACAAACAAAAAACCCAGATTGGTCGCTGCAGAGTCTGTTGGTCAGCAGTTGTTTTGGGCGGGGCCAACAGTGAGCCACGGGCATCTGGACCAGGAAGCGAGTCCAGAAGTTTGCCAACCTGTGCCGCGTCCTCAACCGGATTCAAAACGCAGGGTTCGCCTTTGCTCCCGCCTCCACCCAGTGGCTGTTTGCGGTATGACAGCGAATTAAAAAAAAAAACATCGTGGAAAAAAATAATATGGCAAAAATATTTTTATGGCTATTTTTGTATCGGTATGCTTTCTTTTTCTGTGGTTGGGCGGAGCTCCAACTTGACTGAAACCGCACCCCCGTCGTGACGCAACATTCAACATTTCGCTCTTCGTGGATTTGACGTCACCGCGGACCATCGTTTAATTAAGCCGCCTCACCTGCGCCAGCCGACGGGCGGGCGGTCGCGCGCGCGCACGCACGCGTACTGCCTGCTGTTGGCTCATTGCAGAAGCTCCGACACACACACACACTCTCTCTCTCTCTCTCTCTCTCCCTCTCTCTCTCCATCTCTCTCTCCTCCACCTCCTCCACTCCCCCGGCGGCCTCCCCCAGCCTTCCTCGCGCCTCATCGCCAGCCTTCTGCCTCCATCGGCAGCCGGTCATCGCGTCTCGCCGCCGCCGCCGCCGCCGCCGCAGCAGCAGCACCGCGGAACCTGCTCGGCAGCTGAAAGCGCGCCGCCGAGCCGCGCTCCCGAGCAAGCGCGGCCTGGTGGAGAGTGGGAGGGGAAGAGGGGCAGCGGGGGGAGAGGGAGGGAGGGAGGGAGGGAGATAGGGGGCCGCGCACGTCGTCTCCGTTGTCGTCGTCGTCGTCCGCCGGCCCCACTCGTCATTCGCGCACCTCCGGTTGCTCTCCGCGGCTCTCCGGATGCTTCGGCCGGGCTGCCGCGGCCGCAGTCAGGCCGTCTGAGAGCGAGGCGAGGCGGCGGAGGAGGAGGAGGAGGAGGAGGAGGAGGAGGAGGAGGGAGGGAGGGCCGGTGCCGGGCTCCGGGTCGCCCTGCCCTGCCCTGCTCTGCTCCGCCCTGGCCGGACTGGAACTCCTCCGGCAGCATGAACGTCCACACGGGCCGGGCGTCCGTGGCCATGCTGCGGATGATGGGCTGTGCTAACGGCCGCTCTGCGCGGCATCTGCTCCACAGCGACTGCGTGGTGGAGGAGAAGACCGTGGTGCTCCAGAAGAAGGAGAACGAGGGCTTCGGCTTCGTGCTGCGAGGAGCCAAAGGTGGGAACCCGTGTGTGTGTGTGTGTGTGTGTGTGTGTGTGTGTGTCCCCGCGCGCGCGTGTGTGCGTGTCCGTGTGTCAGCGTGGCTCTGACCTCCAGCAAAGAGATGCTGCTCGGATGAGAGTCAGCTGCGCTATCCGCCTGCTCATCGAAATCTCACCGCATCACATCTCCAAGAGTGTGGGCAGCCTCAAACACCTGGATTGATTGTGACGTCACCAGTGCTGTCAGGTGATGCCATGCCTTAAAATAGCCTGCTGCTGCTGCTGCTGCTGCTGCGCCTACTGTGACTGTTGTTCCGTCATGATCCACGCTGCATTCCACGGCTGTGGGATTGGTCCAGGCCACGGTTACCGTGGAGACCAGCATCACTGTTTTCATGCGGACCTGTTTTTAAGGACATATGGGGATGTGTGTGTGTGTGTGTGTGTGTGTGTGTGTGTGTGTGTGTTGTTTTGAAAAACAAGAGGAGTGTTCTAGCCATTCTGACACACTCTGCCATCACCCCGGGGAACTGACCCAGCCGAGCTTAACACACACACACACACACACACACACGCACGCACACGCACACGCACGCGCTGAGCGTGCACTGCTGCTCGAGCTGTCACATAAGCTCACATCGTCTCTCTGCTGTGTTCTTTGCTCTCCAACTCTCTCTCTCTCTCTCTCTCTCACACACACACACACACACACACACACACACACACACACACACACACTCACATGTAAATGCCCTGGTGAAACCCGGCAGAAATGCCTCCTTCGCTCGAAGGACGAGTTACAGGAAGTGTCAGTTGTCGCCGCCGGTTCCTCCCGCTGCGTGTGGTTGTTATTATTACTATTTCATTGTCGTAACCTTGCTGGGAGGACGATGTGAGGCAACACGCAAACGGCATGTGACACACACACACACACACACACACAGGGCAAAAAATAAAACATAATTTGCCTCCCAACCAGCCTCCACCCTGAAGTGTACAGGAAGTGCGGACGTTTGTGTGAAACTAGATTACAGCAAAATTTTTGCGTCCGACAAAATATATCGTGGCTAGATTATATTTTACACCGCTGCGTGTCGCTATAAATCGTTTTATGTACGTTTTTAATGTTACTAATTGGGGTTTTCGGCCAATCAGAGGCCTCGAGGCAAAAAGCGAGAAGTCGCGTTCCAGAAGGTTCCAGCGGGAACCGGCTCGGTTCCGTCTGCTGCGAGGCGATTACTGTCAGGAGAGCCAGTTTAAACCGGCGCTGCTCATCGCCATCATCGGTCTGTCTGTCCGTTTCCTGTCAGCCCAGCGGTGGGCGGAGCCTAATAAAATGTTACATACAGCTAATTTATAACTTAGTATTAATGTAATTTCTTCAAGTTTGTTGGACCAGATTAAAAAAGCTTAACAGGCAGCATATGGGCCCTGGGCCATAGTGCCTGCCCTGAACTGTACCCCACTGTCTCCAGCAGGGGGCGCATGACTCGAATGGAGCTGCGGTCGAGCCGGGAAGTTGTGTTTGTAAAGTGTTTTTGTGCGGTTCGGCTGTTTTCTGTCTCGACATTCTCTCTCTCTCTCTCTCTCTCTCTCTCTCTCTCTCTCTCTCTCTCTCTCTCTCTCTCTCGTCCCACCCCGCAGCGGACACGCCCATCGAGGAGTTCACCCCGACCCCGGCGTTTCCCGCCCTGCAGTACCTGGAGTCGGTGGACGAGGGAGGGGTGGCATGGCAGGCAGGACTGCGGACGGGGGACTTCCTGATCGAGGTGAGACGCCGGCTCGCTGCTGCCACCCACTGGCTCGTCTCCAAACGGCAACACTGCCGCGCAAGGGCTCTGGTCCGGGGGACGGATGGCTGTCACCCTGACCTAGATCCGCTGACCTGCTCCCCACTTCCTGTTTGATCTCCAGACCGCTGAGTGTTTGTTGTGTGTGACTTTGGGAGTGGGCGCCCTCTGTGGTGAAAGTGCGTCGCTGCGGGCGACGCAGCGACGCTCAGAAGGCGGACTAAGGAAACGTCTTCTGAACGGGACCCTGTGTGCCTGTGGGTTCTCTCCGGGTTCATCCGGCTTCCTCCCACAGTCCAAAAACATGCACGTGAGGTGAATTGGAGGCTCTAAATTGTCCGTCGGTGTGCATGCGAGTGCGAATGGTTGTTGGTCTCTATGTGGCTCTGTGATGAACTGGCCCATTGAAACCGGTCGAAACTTTGAAGTCAACCACGGAAGTCGCCGTTTTTTGTAAATGCTGGACAGACTCAGGATGTTCCCCTGATAATCGCCAGGGATTTGGAATCAATCAATAAATCAATCCACTTTAATTTGTACAGCGCTGAATCACAAGCAAAGGCGTCTCAAGGCGTCTTTGTGCAATCAGAGGAAAACAAACCGAACCCTCCAGAGCAGCAGGGGGCGACAGTGGCCAGGGAAAAGAAACCTAGAGCAGATCCAGACTCCAGAAGGTCAGAGGTCATCTGCTTTGATAAGTTGATGTAAAAAGAAATAGAAAAAATGTAGAGAGAGAGAGAGGGAGAGACAGAGAGAGAGAGAGAGAGAGAGAGAGAGAGAGAGAGAGAGAGAGAGAGAGAATAGCCAGAGTGGCAGGCAGGCAGGGCAGAGTGAGTTGCAGGGTGAACAACAAAGCTCTCACAGTATAGATGTAGATATCTAAATAAATACACAGAAATACAGAAGGACACGCATCATGTTTCCTACGCTGGAAAAACACGCTGGTTTCTTTTGTGTTTAAAAGTGTTAAAATAATTCGCAATTCATAATTTTGTAGGTAATAACATTGGTCATTGTTTTTAAAATGCGTAAACCTCCAATAATGGCTCACCGCTTACAGTCTAGTTGTCCTGCGGTTGAAAAAGAAAAAAGAAAACAACAAACAATGGAATTGAGAGTAACAGAGCTGTGAAAACCTGTCCAGATGCTCTGGTCTGTTCAGTCCAGTTAACCTGAACTTTCTTACTTTCACTCCAGTAAAGGAGTTCAAACAGTACTTTTTTCAGTTTTTGTTTTTTTTTAACACAAGTTCCGTACTTTTACTTGAGTGGAGAAAAAAGTGAATACTTTTACCACCTCTGTCAAACCGCCGTGTCCATTAAAGTGCGACGATCCTTGGTCACATGACCCATCCTTCTTCTTCTCCTCGCTCACATTCTCTCCTCTCCGCGAGCCGACCTCTCAGCCTCGCTGCAGGACCCGCTCTGATTGGACAAGGGGGGAGGGACCCTTTAGTCCCCCCCCCCCACCCCCACCCCCTCCCAACGGTTCACCTCCCTCCGGCTGCTTGGCCTCAGCGGCGAGATCAAAAACACGCAACTTTTACCGTTTGCCCTCGCAGTTTATAGTTTATAGGCGCGAGTCAATAAAATTTGCCAGTTTTTTTTTTTTTTTTTTTTTTGGAAAAGTTTACCCCTGAAAATCTTGATAAACGTGAATCTGATTTCTTGCAAAGTACACATTTCAGCCACTTCCTGGGGCAGCAGGAAGTTCAGCTCCCACAAACAAAGAGTGTGTGTGTGTGTGTGTGTGTGCGTGTGTGTGTGTGTGTGTGTGTGTAGGTAGATGTAGCGAAGCACTTACCTTCTTATATAACACAACTTTTATTTTTTTCAAGCGGAGGCCGTGTGACCGGCGAAACATGCGAGTGCATCCGTCATTCAGCGCCCCCAGGAGTGTGTGTGAGAGTGCGCGCGTGCGTGCGTACGTGCGTACGTGCGTGTGCTTGTGTGTGTGTGTGTGCGTGCTTGAAGACGGAACGCAACTGTCAGCTGCGCAGTGAAGCGGTGAACATCATCCTCTGGTTTCTGAGCTCTGAGAGAAAAGGAGGAGCAGCACTCTGTTGTTGGCGTGGTGGTCACTGGCTGTGCGAGTGTGTGTGTGTGTGTGTGTGTATACTTACCTACCTATCCAACTGGGGACATACATGTTGTTACACATTCACCAAGAGAGGACCTGATAGCCAAGCAGGGACATTTGTCTGGTCCGCACTTAGACATGCTTGAAATCAAGTTAATTTCATGTGTGTGTGTGTGTGTGTGTGTGTGTGTGTGTGTGTGTGTGTGTGTGTGTGTGTGTGTGTGTGACTGACTAGAAATTGAACTTGAGACAGACTAGAGCATAGGTGTCAAACTCTGGCTCTTGGGCCAAATTTGGCCCAGCAGTGTAATCATATTTGGCCCGCGAGGTACAGCACAGCACAGGTTCTGCTAATACTACAAATCCCAGAATGCTCTGCTGGTATTTTGGCGCGTCAATCAGGGCAGGACATTCATTGAAGGATATTATTATGACTTCATTGGTATTTTTGTTTTTTTTTTAAAATTTTTTTTACATTCATTATTAGCTTGTGGAAGAAAGTTACTGTTGAAATTGAAATCAGAAGGCTGCAAATAAAAAAAAAAAGCCATACGATTTTTATTTACATTTTGTTCATTTTGATGAGTTTTTTTAATTTGAAATTTGATTTTGCTTGTGCGCAATATGAATTATTTATTGTATCCTATCAAGCTTTTCTTTGTTCCATATTCAGGTTGAAGCAAAGCTTGCTTGGGTCCATTATAAAAAGGTTCGCTATTCCATCTGGTGGAAGATTGTTTTCAATAAATAGCAATGCTAGCCAGCGACTTTGTCCAAGTTTCTAAATTTTGGCCCCAACTGCTGCATTTGAGTTTGACACCACTGGTCTCCTGGAGCAGCACAGGGAAAGAACAGTTGTCACCTTCTCACCTGAGATGCGTTGAGCAGCAGGTGGAAGCAGCAGGGGGCGTCGAGGGGGGAGGGGTTAAAGGCCGCATCCCACTCAGTTGCGTGTCGCCGGCAGTTTTCGCGCGTTTTTGTGCAGTTGTGGCTGCGGCCGTCCGTCCTCCACTCAGGGGGGGGCCGCGTGCCCGCATGCCCTCGGCCAATAGCGCGCGTGCGACGGCTGGGTTTGCGTTGCAGTGACTAACTGGTCCTGATGTGGCTCATTCATGTTGTTCTTCCAGCGAACAGCAGCCGAGTCTCACGCGCACGCACGCACACACACACACGCAGACACGTACACACACTGAAAACACACGGCACTCTTTCCTAAAGCGTTGCTGGCTGGTTCGCTGTGAATTATTTATTTATAGCTCAGAGTGGCGGCGACGGCGGCGCCACGTCCGCAGCTCCGCCCACCGCCGCAGCGCCGCAGCCAATGGCGTAGGAAGCAGAAGAAAAGACAAAAACACACACACACACACACACACACACACACACACACCTGCTTTAATCCAGATTTGTATCGGAAGGGTGCCCTCACCCACTGCCACACACACACACACACACACACACACACACACACACACACACACACACACAGCACTGCTCCCGCCTCCAGCGGTGTCACACGGCTGTTGCCTAGCAACCGGCGGCATGTTGTGAGTCTGTGTGTACACAGTGACGACGTGTCCGGTGAGTGTCGCCACTCTGCTGACAGCAACAGCGCAACCTTCCCACGTTAGCTCGTCCCGCCTGAGCTTAGCTAGCTCGACTGAAGCTAAGCTACAGTGGTTAAGTGGGGCTAGTTCAAAGACTGAAAGGTGTCCATTTGTCAATGTCACGTTACATGGCAGCGAAATGCTGGTGTGTGGCGGAACCCGACGCAATTGTGCAAGCAAGGAATAAAGAAAGAGTAAAAACAAGAGGATATAAGAAGTGGCAGTTCAATATAAGATTTCTAAAAATGAAAAAAAAAGATTAAAAAAGTGACAAGTACAGATGAGGGTGTTTGAAGTGTTATGCAATACTATATAATATAATATTCATTCATTCATTCATCTTCTATGCCCGCTTATTCCTGTTCAGGGTCACGGGGGTCTGCTGGAGCCTATCCCAGCTGTCTTAGGGCGAAGGCAGGGTGACACCCTGGACAAGTCGCCAGTTCATCGCAGGGCCACATAGAGACAAACAACCATTCACACTCACATGCACACCTACGGACAATTTACAGTGTTCAATTGACCTCACATGCATGTTTTTGGAGTGTGGGAGGAAGCCGGAGAACCCGGAGAGAACCCACGCAGACACGGGGAGAACATGCAAACTCCACACAGAAAGGTCCCAGGCCCGGGCATAATATAATATAATTAGTTGAAAACAATGGAACACAAAAAAATATGGCACCATACCGGCCATGGGCAAACTACGGCCTGGGGGCCAGACATGGTCTGTTAAGCTTTTTAATCCGGCCTGCAGTACTTGATGAAATGATATTAATAGTATGTAAATAGCTGTATTTCATTCTTTTTTTTCTGTGTTTTAAGATTAATTTCAATAAAGAGCTAAACACCGTGGGGCTTCAAAGACATATTTCGTTGTAACACTTTTGTCAATTTTCGATTGACATTAAAGCTCATGTTTTCTAGATATCTCATGATGCCCCCTCTCTCCAATTCTAGAACTCACTGTGGCCCACCAGTCAAAAAGTTTGCCCGCCCCTGGACTGGAGAGTGTAGGAGCTATTTATTGGTAGTTTAGAGTGAATTTGGTCATTGGTTTTCTGATTTGTTCATTTTCTTTGACAAGATTAGTTTTTTTTTTCTTATTTAATGTGCATTTTTGTTTGTATTATCAAATTGATAATTATTTGTTGAGCACGTTTAGTTTCTTATTGTCAATAATTGGGGCAGTTGTGTTGCGCTGTAGGCTACCCAACCAAATCCTGCGAACGTCACGTCGCTGTGTTGCGCCAATGGCCCCTTGATTTACTTTAATGCATGTTCATTTAAAGGTTTGTGTTCGATTTATTTCAGACCAGTAGCCACTAACACCTCCACGCTAGCTGACAAAAAGACAGAAAGACAGTTGATGCCTCCTCCTCCTTGGATGCTCGTGTTGTGCGATGTGTGTCAACTTGACAGCAGAGATCAGCTGACCTGGGCGCTGGCCCCGCTCCTCCCCTTCAGGACAGGCCGGATTAGCGCTGTGTCATGGCCGCACACGCTCGTGCTGCTCAGATTATAATTGATTAATCAGATTAGCCGGCGGAGAGTCGGTGTGTTGGAGCAAATGAGCCGCTGATGGTTAATGTGCCGGAACGTCTAATGCCTGTGATAATGATGATGGCTGCAGGCCTGTGTGTGTGTGTGTGTGTGTGTGTGTGTCTGTGTGTGCGTGCGCTCCATTGATTGAGCCGTTAATGTTGAGCCTTCAAGCTAATGTTTTGCTGCCAGGCGACGAGTGGTTGACGCCTCGCATTCACAAATAGCCATAGTGCTGTGCCGCGGGGTAAATGATGTAAAGTCACAATCAAAAGTTTTAGCTGCCAAGTTGACGCAGAATGACCCTTGAGCCCCTACAGGGTGTGTAACCTGATGATTAAGTACCAAATGTTAGCACTGGACACAAACACTTCAGGAAAACAACATTCCTGTTAACAAGTTGTTAGTAGGTGAAATGGGAACTGAGCCCTGAAGCGTCCCTGCCAGCCTCTGGTCCACCTTCTCCTCCCTGAGCTCCCATCATAGCAGTAAACATTTTCAAGTTCAGCGGACGCGTCGAGGAGTGGGTTCGCTCCTCGCATGGAGCTAGCTAGCCAGCTAGCAATGAAGTGCGTTTAACGACAGCTCTGGAAAAACTACCTGTTATTAAAAAGGTTCCAAACGGCTGTCAGACATCCTGAACTGTCCGCCACGCCCACCGTTCACCACCCCCCCCTTCCCCTGCCAAGCAGACGGATCAATATCCCCGATCGAACGGCTGCCGTGTCTAACTGATAAGTGTCTCATCGATCATCCTGGTTGAAAACTTTAGCGCCAGTCGGCCTTGGCAATTGATCTCTTTTTTTCTAGACTGTTCTGAACGGCCGCACGCCATTTTAAGGGTGTCCACTTCCACCAACCGGAAGCCTAGATTTGTGTCCGACTGACCCTAATGGCAGCGAAGGAATTGTCATCCAGTGACAGGACAAATCTTTTCATTGCACTGAATCACTTCAATCAGTGCAATGAACGAAGGATTTGTTCAAAAGATTCATTGGCCGAATTGTTCAGCTCCCCAGGGATTCACCAACTCGCCGCACTCGGTTAAAAAAGTTGTCAAGTCTTAAAGGTTTCCTTGCTAAATGTGGACAATTATTACTTCTTTTTATCCTCCCGACTTGAAGTTTGCTGTTACTCTTCAACTTAATCGTCCTGATTTCAGCAGTTTTTCTTGCCACGGCTGGCTCTCAACTCAAGCATTCAGTCCGGCCAACGGAGTCGGTTCATTCGGTAAAACGAGTCGGCACGCAGCGGTCCGACTGTCTCGGCCAGCCGATTCCTCCGCTTCCGTCGCCAACCGCGGACGGGGGAGGGGTTTAAAACGAGGTTGCTAAATTTTAAGCGCTCGGCCGAACTGAAAAATCAACAGGAGGTGATTCACTGCTCAGTCCGTGGGGGCCAAAAGATTCGGACTCTCGAGCCGAACAGAGTTGCGCGCGTCTTCCAGAAATTTGTTCCAGAAGGACCTGAAACTCTTTGCAGAACCCGATCCAGCACGCCTCTTATCTCTGGCAGAAGAAAATACCCACCGTGTGTGTGTGTGTGTGTGTGTGTGTGTGTGTGTGTGTTGATGTCTGCGTGTGTGTGTGTGTGTCCATCCTTCGAGCATAGTTGCATAATAGGGTGAAAAGACAGAGCGGCTTACATAAGAACACCCTGGTATGTCGACTCCTTGTGTGTGTGTGTGTGTGTGTGTGTGTGTGTGTGTGTGTGTGTGTGTGTGTGTGTGTGTGTGCCCGTGCTCAAACAGCTGTTAGTGTGTCTCTCTAATTACAAAATGTTTGGCTCTGCGGCGGCCGGCTTGCAAACAGGAAGTGAGGTTATTTCTGGGGGGGGCGGGTTCATATTAAATTATATTAGATGAGATCATAAGATTAAAAGGGCATCTGTGTGTGTGCGTGCGTGTGCGTGTGTGTGTGTGTGTGTGTACGTGCATGTGTGAAGGTTCTGAGTGTTTCAGGTCATCTATTGTTGTTGGACTTGGTTCCCGGTTCTGTGGTTCACCTATGTGAACTCACACCAGTAGGGGGTGCTGTTTAAATTGCATCGTGTCAGTACTTCACTTCGTTGGTGGCCTTTCTCTGCGATTGGTCGGCGCTGTGAATGCGGGCGGGCAGTGCCGCCGCTGCTTCTTCCCGACCATGATGGTGTGACTGGTGCTGCCCCCTGCAGGTGAACCAGGAGAACGTGGTGAAGGTGGGCCACAGGCAGGTGGTCAACATGATCCGGCAGGGAGGGAACCGCCTCCTAATCAAGGTGGTGACGGTCAGCCGCAACCTGGACCCCGAGGACACGGCGCGCAAGAAAGGTAAGGGGCAGCTGAAGGGGCGTAGCTACAGCTGCACCGCTGCTCTCCGCCTCTAGGTGGAGTCTGAGCAGATGCTGATATGAAGTAGAATGAGTCCGGTGTGAGCGCATTCACTTGTTCCACTGCTTGAAGGTACAGTGTGTAAGATTTTGCCACCTAGAGGTCACATTTTAGATTGCATCGCTCACCCTCTCAACCGCCCTCTCCCAAGCTTGCCAGTGAACTACAGTGGCCTGCGCACAAAAACTTGGATACCTCGTCCGCCTTCTTCTTCGTTGATTTATTTGAGGATGGGAGCAGTCACCCTAAATAGGAAACGCGCTGTCAGGCAGCTGGATTGTCCACACTGGGCTTCCTTAGAAATATGGCGGTGAAAGATGGCAGCTAAGTGAGAGCAAGACCCTTGAATTATATATATTCTTATATATAAGTAAGAACCGTTCTATGGGTAGGAAAACCAAATCACTCTTGTACTGCAAGTATACACTTTCATGATGTATTTATGGGCAATATATTAAGCTTTTACCAATGTCAAGCCACATTTTACACACTGGACCTTTAAGACGTTAATCAGAATAAAGAATCTTTTTTTTTTTTATAAAGTGCTGCGATGAATTTGTGTGTGCCTGTGCATGTCTGTCTGCGTAGCTCCGCCCCCCCCAAAGAGGGCCCCGACCACGGCGCTGTCCATGCGCTCCAAGTCGATGACGTCGGAGTTGGAGGAACTCGGTAAGAACGTCTCGCTGTGGCTCTCCGCCTGGACGTCACCGCGAGGTCTGTGTCTAACTCCGCCTCTCTTTCTCTTTTGCTCCTCCTCCTCCTCCTCCTCTCCCTCGCTTGCTCTCTCTCGCTCTCTCTCGCTCTCTCTCTCCCCCTAGTGGACAAAGGTAAGCGGTAAACGCTGCCGTCGTCCATCCCATTGTTTCAATCAGACACATTCCGCCGACGACATCATGTGTGTGTCTAGAGCAGACATGGGCAAACTATGGCCAGAGGGCCATGTGCGGCCCGTTAAGCTTTTTAATCCGGAAATTATATTAATAGTAACTAAGTCATAAAATAGCTGTATTTCATCCATTTTTCCAGTGTTTTAAGATTCATTTCAATCTAGAGCTAAATACTGCGGGTCTTCAAAGATGGATATTTAATGTCATTTTCAATTGACATTAAAGCCCATGTTTTCTGTATATCCCATAATATATTTTTTTCTTCTTTGGGGGTCACCAAAATACTCCATCACTACTCTGGCCCCCTCTGTCAAATTTTACAACCCACTGTGGCCCACCAGTGAAAAAGTTTGCCCAATCCTGGTCTAGAGCGTGCGTGTGTGCGTCAAGAGCGAAGCTGTGTGTTTGAGTGCAAGACCTCGCATTGGTTTGAGTTGGTCTCAACCTGGGAAGTCAGGGGCAGCGACCTTTCAGAGATTCCCCTCCCGGCCTTCTGATCCCTCCCCATCCCCCCCTTATTTAAGAAGTAAGAGCATGGAGCGCAGTGGTGTCCTAGTACCATTTACTGGCCACATGACCTGATGTGACAGTTATTGCTTTGATTCCTCAGACGACAACACAAAACGAAAACACACAGGTGTACCGAGCGTGTACAAACCGCCAGTCGCACTGTCCCGAACAAAGTAGGGGAATAACCTGGTTGAACATACGGTTGAAGGGGAAAATCCAGCTGATCCCAAACCAATCCGGCTTCTGACTTTTCCATTAGTTTAAGTTTTGATAGAAACCATCACTTCATTTCTAGTCACTGTTGTGTCCAGAGCCTCCTGTAAAGCATCGTCTAATTTAGAATCCACATCACCCTTGGCTTTATTTACTCGTATAATTATTGATAAAACTCCACAAAGTGTTTATCTGTTGCCTTCAGGTGAGTGAGACGACCTCCAGCGCCAAATGTGATTTGAAGTATAGCTCGACCACTTTGCTGCCCACCTAAAGTGACAGGTTAGCAGTGCGCGTGGTTTGTCTCCAAGGTCAAAATGACTCATCCGCAGTCGGGACAATTGATCACTGACTTGTTGTGTTAAACACAAGCAAGACGGCCGACTGTGTGAGCTGCTAAGCTTTACTTGATGCCAGTCTTCCCAAACTATGCCTATATACTTTGCCTGATCGTTGTTTGAAACAACTTTTTTCATCTGTCGACGAGACGGTAGAAAGTCTGCCGTTCCTGGGTATGTTCCTGGTTCTGCTTGCTACTCTCGTTCCCTGCCTTCACCCCTTCTCACTATGCCAATGACCTTTTTCATTTTTTTGTTCAAGGCGCAATTGACTCAGTAAAGGGTTTGAAAATCATTCACCTTAACAGAAGGAGCCTTGCACCTAAAATGACTCTTCTTAGAGCCTGGATCAATCTTTACAAACATTATCACTATCTCTGAAACATGGTTACGTAGTTAAACTTGAAGACTTTGTCTTGTATCGTGCTGACAGGGCTACAAGAGGTGGTGGGGTAGCCACTTATGTATCGTCCAATTTAATCTCAGTGCGTCTCTCTCCTACTGTAAGTCCTGTTAACTTTGACGGTCTTTTTTTATCAATATTCATTTAATCAATAATACATTTAATTATTGGTAACATTTACAGACCTCCCTCTGCCCCGACTGACTCCACTGACTGTATTCTGTCAACTATTAACTCCTTAGGGAGTCACAAAGAACTGATTATTCCTGGCGATTTTAATAAAGACTGGCTTAGTCATGCCTCCTCTAATGATAAAAAAAATATTTGAACCTTTGCCAACCAATCACTGAGCCCACTAGAGTGGACTCTCGGGGATCCTCGGCTTTGCTAGATTGGATACTGGCAAGTAATCCTGTAAGGATAACAAAGTCTGGTGTCATGTCTGATGCTCTAAGTCAGCGGTCCCCGACCTTTTTAGCACCACGGCCCGGTTTAATGTGAGACAATATTTTCACGGACCGGCATGAACGCGCGATCGTTGACGGTGGGGATAGGGGGGGTTGGAGTGTAGGAGATTGCGATCGACACTCATGTTGCTCGCTAGCTTGCTAGCTTGTGGGTTTAATCTCGCCTCGCCTCGCCACAGTAGGCCACGCCTCGGTACGATTGTGTTTTCATTGGCTCTGTGATGACGAGGCCGTGGGCGGAGTCGACGCGGTAAAGCGTGACAATGTTTTCGTCAGCATCATTTCTGTACGACACACAACAGCGCAGCAATGGACAAAGTAGAGGTTGTTTCATACCTGCTGCAACCTTTATATTTCACCAGAAGTAAACACGAGACAGATATAATGGCAAAATAGCATTTATTAAAGAACAATAGAAAAACAGACTGTAAAAAACAGACTGTAAACACGCCCAAAATAGAGCCTCCTACTTATATCCTCTCAATTTTCATCGACTTACCTGATTTTTGTTTACACAGCCAAATTCAGCTTTATGCTGACGACACTGTTATTTATTTCTCTGGTTCAGACATAACACAAATTCAATTATCTTTACAGTCTGACTTCAATCATGTACAGCACTGGCTCCTCAATAACAAACATATGTTGAATAATGGGAAGACCTGTGTGTGGGGTTTGGTCCGCGGCATAGACAAGCAAGCTCCTTGGGTGTAGGTTTACGGTTTTCCAATGGCTCTTGTGTTGAAATCGCAAGCTCATTTAAGTATCTTGGAGTTTGGCTTGATCCAGAACTCACATTCAAACCACATAGAGATTATATTGTTAAAAAAAAAAAAAAAAAAATTATGGTAGCTTGAGCTCTCTGTATCGCTCAATCAATTGCTTTTCTTTTGATGTAAGGAAAAAAATGATCACTCAAGTATTGCTTCCAATAATTGGCTATGCTGATGATGTGTATCATAACACCACAGATAATCATCTCAACTCCCTCAATTGGTTGCAGCCTAAATCAAGAAGGCAATTACATTGGTATCTCTTCATTTATAAAGGCATTCACTTTACTTGCCCTTCTTATCTGAAGCAGTACTTAGTTCAGTCTCCTTCATCATATTCATTTAGACATCTGCAATATCCTTACTTCAAAATACCAAACATTACTAAAAAGGTATGACGGAGATCTTTTTGTTACAAAGCTCCCTCGGATTGGAATAATCTCCCCCTATCTCTTAGATCAATCTCATCCACCGGTCGCTTCAGGGCTTCCCTTTATTCACATTTAGATTCAACCTTCTTATTATCCTGATATATTTGAATGTATTTTTTTCCCCCACCCCTCTTATTTACTCTGTCATTTGGAACTACAGTCTTTGGGGTGGGTTTAAGTGATGCTTCATGTATTCTGTTGTTTTTTTGTGTGTTTTATTTTGGGATGAAACCTAATGGTGCCCTCAATAATGAAATAAAATAAAATTTTAAAAACTTTTTGTCTACATTGTGCCTCCAACTGGGATAACTTTTTCTTTTTGAGTGATGCTTCATGAGAAATGACCTAACCCCTCATAATGAGTTTAAACCTTTCCCACAAGTTTGAAGTGACAATTTGTATCTAAAAGCTTCTTAAACTACAAACTGACCTCGGTGCATTAAAAGGAAATAGCTGTGCTGCAAGCCTCATCACAGGCTCCTCATCGCCGCAGTTGGCTAATCCGCCTGCCCACCCAACCTGTGGCTTAGTGAAACGTTCTTTTCCCAACAGATTTTCAATAAAGCCGGCCACAAATGCAAATGGTCGACTGGAGATTTTGCTTGTGTTACCTCGTTTAATAATAGGTTATAAGAGAAAAGTCATGTCGTTGTCATCAGTCACCAAGTACACGTGCTTGAATAAATGATGGGTAAAGTTCAAGTGAAGCTGTCTTGGCACTCGCCGGGACTTGAACCCCCAGTCTCCTCCGCTGCAGCTTGTTGTTTACACTACTGAGCTATGCACCTCATTTCACTTAGATCTACGTAGGTATATAAGCAACACTCTTTTGTATTATTATCACCATGGGACAGTCATTTCTGCAAAAGCAAAAGTCTGAGTCATGAAGCATTAAAAAAGCCTGACAGTGTATAGTAATAGTTTTTAGTTTTTATTTTTTTACGTTTTTGAACATCCTGAGATTTTGCATTTTTCACTCTTTTTCATGCTAATCTATCATAGAACAGTCCTTCCTTCCTTCCATTTTTTCGGCCCCCCGAGGAAAAAAAGCGACAGTGTATAGTATGACCATTTTTCTTTCCTTTACGATTTTCGGACAATGACGAGATGTTGTGCGCTATCATCCAGTTTCATGCTAAACTATCATAATTTAGTAATCCGACAAAACAAACACAAACGGAAGAAAAGAATAAGTGTAAAAGTACAACTGTTTTTGGACATTTTAGGACGTGTTGAGATTTTGCATTCTTTCACCTCATTGTCTTTGATCGTGAACCATTTTCCAAAAAAACACTACAGATTACGCCAGATAATGCTTGTCATTAGGTTAGGGTTTGCGGTTGGGGTTGGGGTTGGTGAGGGTTAGTGAGACCCCCGGTAAATTGAGTCTCTCGTCCCACTTTTCTTGCTCATTCCATCTGTAGCAGAGCGAGTAGCGGCACTTTCTGGTGCAGGACTAGCCGTTAGCACAGTTAGCAAGTGACTTCCATGGCATTCCTAAGTTCCTTCTTCAGGTTTGCCCGCCACTTTCTTCCTTCGTGGCCTGGCTGAGAAGCTTCCTCTGACTGATCTTCGGTGGCATCTGCTATTTGCACTCTAGAGCGCCCCCCCACTGCCTGACTCTGGATCTTTTTAAGACGGGAGTGAGAAGGTTCAGACTGGAGATCTTGGTGCCGCAGTGTGACTGGGGGAGGACAGGTGCCGAACACCATCCAGTCCCATCCAGTCCCGCCCATCTGCTTCCTGTCTCTGCTTGCAGCATTTGCGGCTTCACACCTTCACTTTCAGTGTTTTCATGCTGCCCGGCTCTCTGTGAGGAAGCTTCGGGTGACCCAGTGTCTCACACCAGTTCTCTCTCTCCGTATCTCTCTCTCTCTCTGTCCTGAAGCCACTCTGAGGAAGAAGAAAGGTGGTAAGTGGCGGCGGCAGCATGTCTAATCGACTCCCCTCCAACACTTTTTTTTTTTTGAATTTCTATTTATCCCAGTTTTGTGTGAGGAAGGATTCAGTTTCCTCCCCGTGTTCATCCTGCATGACCGTGACGTTGTCGCTGTGTCTCGATGTGGTGACGTGGATCCGTGTCGCCGTCTCCTCCCTTTTCAGAACTGACGGCGCATCGAGGCGTCGCCCCTCGTTTCACTTTCGCTTTCAGTTTAAATGTTTGCCGCCAGGAACAGGAAGTGGCGACCACGCTTCCCCCAGGAAGCGGCGCGGAATGCTGAGGGGCAAACAGGATTCCCGAGGAGCTGCAGTGACCCTTGATGCTCCGTGTCATGTTAGCGCCTAGCAACTTGATTAGCGCCCGTGTCAGGACACATTTTAACACCTCTGTTAGCACCCCTGTTATCGTCCATGTTAGGACACATTTTAAAACCCCTGTTAGCACCTCTTTTAACGCCTATGTTAGGACACATGTTAATACGTGTTAGCATCCTGGTTAGCACCCGTGTCAGTGCTTGTGTTAGCGCCCGTGTTAGCGCCAGACGTACGGACTGGACTATGGATTGCTCTGTGCATTAATCCTAGGTGGGGAAAGGCTGCACGTGACTGCAGGTCATAGCCACTCGTTGACCCTCCATGATTTTTGCGACGTTGTGTGATCGCAACAACGTCAATTCAACCAATCACCAGAACCTTTTCCGCCACAGTTGCAGGAAAAGCTCCCCAGTGGGAAGAAACCTGGAGCAGACTCCACCTCTGGAGGGCGCAGTCATCTGCTTTGACAGCTGAGTTTGAGTTCCTGTCTATGCCACAAATTTACCTCTGCGTGTGAATGAAGAAACCTTCAGATTCACTCTTAGCACCTAGCAAAGGCTACTTTGCTTTGCTAGCCATCCTGCTAATCTTTGGTTTGGCATACCGGTAATTAATAGAGCCATTCGTTCGTGGTTCTCTTCTTTAACTAATGTTCGTTGATTAATCATTATGCAAAATTATTTTAACTATGTATACACATATATGTATGTACTGTATATTCTGCCCATCCAGAGTTGTCATAGCTGTGATGGACAGCGATGACGTCTGCGGCTCTGAATTCTGAGCGACAAGCTAAACGCAATGGCCAATCACACGCTGCGCACAAACCCCAAAGACTCTGAGCTGCCAGAAACCGCGATAGGAAAGCTGATAAGAACCAGCTTGCGTGCGTGTGTGTGTGTGTGTGTGCGTGTGTGAGCGTGAGTGCGAGTGTTTATTTCAGGAAAATGTTGCGCTCAGGTTCAAACAGGTTTCCGTGGCAACTGTGCTGCATGCGATGATGCGCCGCATCCGCGGCCCAATCAGGACGTGGGACTCAAGAACCGTGCACACCTGTCGTGTTGCGTGCGTGTGCGCGTAAGACGGCATTTCCAGTCAATGACGCTCCTCTCCTCCCCTCTCCCCCCCTCCCTTCCCCACTCCTCTCCTGTGCGCGCGTGTGTGTGTAGATGTGCAGAAGAAGAGGATTGTGTTCCAAGTCACTCTAAGTAACCACCCCACCCCTCCCCGTCCAAAAAAAAAAAAAATGCATGGACGCACGCCCCCCGGAGGCCAGATCAGTGCTAGCATGTAGCTTTATCTGAGCTGAACCCTCCTGGCGGACGCACCCGAGGAGCGCCGGGCCAAGTTTGCCGTTGGCACCTTTCCCAAAATTCAGGGGGGGGGGGCAAAACAGCAGCAACGCAAAGAAGCCGAGAGGGAAAATGGCAAACTTGGCAAACTCCGCCCCCCGTCACTCTGACCCTGCGTTAGCGACCCGCGCGCCGCCTGCAAAAGCGCTTGCACGGCTTGCGAGGCTGGTCGCACTTCCATCCACGCCCTCCAGTGCGCCCACCCTGATCCACAGTTTGTGTGTCTGTTGTGTCGCACACTTCGGTGTGGACCAACGGGGTCGCCGGAATGACTGGCTTGCGTCTGTTACCGCACCCCTCGCCCACCGACACCACCTGCGCCACCTTTGGCTACGGCCGCTCACCTCTCACCGCCCTCTCTGTTTTGCAGACAAAGTGGAGGAGATGACTCACGCTCAGAAGTCGTCGCCAGTCGACATGAAGATCGCCACCATCAAGCCCCGCCCGTCCAGCCGCTGCCTCGTGACACAGGCGGACATAAACGTGAGCGACACCTTCGGGCCAGAGAAAAGTTTTCACATGTTGTGTTTTTGAAAATCGGCTAAAGTTGTTGTGTTGTTGTTGTTGTGTGTCTTCACTTTCTTCTGGTTGCAGTCCTTGTACCACGACCGGCAGGGTGTGGCCGTGGTCCCGCCCACTGTGCCAGGAACCTTCCTGGGGCTCCCCGAGAAGGGAACCATAAAAAAGCAAAAATCCATAGGTACAGTGTGTGTGTGCGTGTGTGTGTGTGCGTGCATGCGTGCGTCCACTGTGGTTGTCATAATATTGTACCGGTGCCCTGAGCCGCAGTTAATACATTTGAAGCTAATTATGGATGAACTAGAACGTTCCAGTCAGCAGAGTGCACTTCCAGGTCATTACACTAGGGGTCACCGTGGCGTGCTGACCTGGCGAGACGCCCTTTTGATGCTGCTCGTTGCAGCGGAAGCACATTTGGCCCAGTGGCGCTGCTGCTGTTTGACCTACGGGAGAAAAGTTCTAAAAAAAAAATGAAAGCGTCGCTCATTCTCGCCGAGAGGCACTTCCTGTGTCGGGTCCCACGTGTGTGCGCTGCTGTTTTCTGTCAGCTGTTTTTCTTGCCGACCTGTTATTTAACCCGTCGACCTAGTTAAAGACGGTCCTGCACCACAAGAAAAAGAAAAAAAACACCCAATCAGGTGCTGTGGTGTCACTGGAGGCAGAGAGACAGTAGAAGTAAGAACGCCTTTATCAATCCCTCATTGGGCAAACTTGCATAATATCAGCAACAATATAGTGCAAAGAGAAGGAAAATTATATTAATTAAAGAAATAAAGAAACAAAAATCAAATCAAATATTTATAGAGTGAAAAGGGAAAAGCCAGATATTTACATCGTATGAACAGTTGGATTATTTCCAGTTATCTACACTCATCAACAGGAAGTGACATCAGCGTTGCCCCATCTCTTTCAGGAACGTCGGAGGACGAGAAACTGGGCTTCCTCACGCCTCCCCTGCTCAAGTTCTCCCGCAGCCTCTCCATGCCCGACACCTCGGAGGACATCCCTCCCCCGCCCGCCATCTCGCCGCCGTCGCCGCCCAACTACAACTCAGCGGCGGCGGTGCCGGCGTCCAGGGCCTACGGCACTGGGCGGCCTGGCTTCGCCCAGAACTCCGCCAACGTGGCGGCGGCGACCGTCGGCCGGGCTGACGTGGCTACCCTGAGGCGCGGCTACTTCCGGCAGAGCTCCGAGCAGTTTGAGAGTACGCGCAGCAGGGGGCGCACGCCGGTGCCAGAGAACCCGTACTCGGAGGTGGGCAACAAGACGCTGTACGTGCCCGCCAAGCCGGCCCGCAGGAAGGGCACGCTGGTCAAGCAGTCCAACGTGGAGGACAGTCCTGAGAAGGGCTGCCGCCTGCAGGAGGGGTCGGCTGGCCCGGCGTCGGCACCTGCCACACCGGTGGAGCGGACCTGCTCTTCCATCCCCATCCCCACCATCATCGTCAAGGAGCCGTCCACCAGCAGCAGTGGAAAGAGCAGCCAGGGCAGCAGCATGGAGATCGAGCCCACCACGCCAGAGCACCCGCCCCTGACCGGCGCCGGCGCCGCCGTGGTGGGCGGCCTGCGGCCCGACGACCCGATGTCCCTGAGTAACCCCTTTGCGGCGGCCATCGCCGGGGCGGTTCGCGACCGCGAGAAGAGGCTGGAGGCCAGGAAGAACTCGGTGGCCTTCCAGTCCATCGACGTGGCCGACGACGACTTCGCCCCGGCGGTGGCGCCGCCGCCTCGCCTGCGCCAGTCCAAGTCCATCGACGAGGGTATGTTCAGCAGCGACGAGCGGCTCCGCAGGATACTGGCCCCGCCGCCCAAGCTGGGGCGTCCCGTAGGGGGCGGCAGCGGCAACGTGACGGATTTCAACAGCCCGGAGCCCACGGTAGTGCGAGAGCCGCTCAGCACCAGGACGGGCCAGTGTCCCAACCTGGACAGTCCGGTGAGCCTGCCGTCTACGTCACCACCCAAGAGCCACTACCGCGCCAACGGCACCTACCTCCACCCCGTCACCGGGAAACCCTTGGATCCCAACTCCCCGCTGGCTCTGGCGCTGGCGGCCCGCGACCGAGCCATGAAGGAGCAGCAGAACCACGGCCAGAACCAGCCAGCCCACCCGGCAGCGGCAGTGACGGCGGCCCAGCACGAGGCAGCCCAGTCCCTGCCGGTCCAGTCGGGTCACAAGCCGGACCTCAACCAGCCGCTCTTCATCGACACCAAGCTGCGCTCCGGCATCGAGAGCAGCTTCGCCACCGTCTCTTCGGTGAGCGTGGGTCGCGGCGGGCGAGGCGGCCTGCAGCGGCAGGCGACAGAGCACAAGTACGAGTCGGACAGTGGTGGCGGCGGAGGTGGCGAGCTGCAGCCGCAACAGCGGCGGCAGCGGCAGGCGGCGGAAGAGAAGAAGGGCGCGGCACCTGCCGACGTGGCGGCTGGCCTGCTGATGGTCCACACTGTCGCTGACAGCCTGGAGGGGGAGGGGCCGGACAGCAACAGGCCATCGGAGCTGAGGGACCCCAACCAACCGGACCCTGCAAAGGTCTCGGCCCCGCCTGCCAATCCCCAGCCGCCTCCACCCTCGTCCCGGAGGAGGAGCGTCCCGCTGGGCGACTCGGTGGACGAACCGGTCAAGCTGCCCTTCCGCATCCCGCCGCCCCCGCTGGCCTCCGTGGACATCGACGAGGACTTTGACTTCTCGGAGCCCCTCCCTCCGCCGCTGGAGTTCGCCAACAGCATCGACATCCCCGACGACCAGGCCAGCGCCATTGCCGAGATGCTTCAGCAGCAGCGGCGCAACGGGGGGCTCCACCCTCTGCCGCCGTACCACCCTCACGCCCCGCCGCCCGTCACCGAGCTGCACAAGCGCGCAGTGGTCAGCGGCGGTGGCGTGGCCCCCTCGTACGCTCCTCCCCCGCCCGACCCGGAGTCGGCCGTGGCTGACTCGGGCATCGAGGAGGTGGACAGCCGCAGCAGCGGCGGCGGCGACCCGCAGCACGTGGAGACCACCAGCACCGTCTCCAGCATCTCCACGCTGTCCTCGGAGGGGGGCTTCTGCGACAGCGCCGTGGAGAGCCTCTACGCCGCCGCCGACGGCCACGCCTTCCTGGCCGACCGGCCGCCCGTGCCGCCCAAGCCCAAGAGCAAGTCGGTCATCAACCGGACGTCGCTGTACCACGACGCGCTCATCGAGGAGCCGCCCGAGTCGTACGGCTCGCCGCCCAAGGGTCCGCCCCCTCCCCCGTCGTCGTCCTCCGACCCCCCGAGGACTCCCACCCAGAGGACCTCCAAGCTGTGGGGCGAGCAGGCGCCGGAGCTGCGCAGCCCGCCCTCCACACCCGACTCCAAGGGCACCGTGATCACCGAGCTGAGCTCCATCCTGCAACAGATGAGCCGGGAGCGGCCGGCCAAGCCGGGGGACGGCCTGGACTCGCCCACAGGGACCCGGGGCACCTCGGGGTCCAGGTGAGTCCTCCAGTCCTCGTCCTGGTTTCTTTGTGCCCCTTGGTGGTCGGCCTGAGGGTCTCAGGTTGCTGCGCCTCCTGGTGGCCAGCTTGAGGGTCTCAGGTCGCTGCGCCCCCTGGTGGTCGGCCTGCTGCTTCGTATACAAGGACATGTGTAGGCAGATTGTGGTTTCACTGGCGAGTTGTGATTGAGGGTGGGGCCAACACCTCCTCAGTCCTACTCCTGTTTTTGACAGCGCCCCCCGGTGGACTGCAGGGTCACTGCCGTGTGGACCGCTGGTTTGGACGCCGTTGGGACGCAGAACTTCAGAAGAGCAGCGGCGTCGACTTCCTGCTCTCATCCTTTTTTAAAACTCACATCTCGTCTAAACGAGAGCGAAATAAAAAGCTCGGTCAATAATTCACGGAGCTCATGCATCTTGGATGAGCCGCTCGTCGCTCATCGGCGGGGGGTTGCGGGCTAGCTGAGGTAGGGGGGGCAGTTCCCCGGCCGTTCCTCTGGGCCCGCCGACCTTTTCCTCCTCCTCTCGTCCCGACGACGTCCTGCGAGTCCCATTTTCCAGGCCTTTCAAAATGAAACGTTTCCTCTCCCCGCTACACTTCCTGTCTGACTATGTTCCTCTTCCTGTGACCCCTTTGAATTACTAAAAAGGGCCCCCACACCCCCTGCGGAAGTTTCACTTCCAGCGTTACCCGGATGTCAGATACAGTGGTCTCGCCGGCCCCTACCATCAGCGCTCCCCGTGCCTCATCGAGTGCAAGTCGGTCGTGAAGGCGGCGCTAGAGGGAGGACACGCCCCCTTGCCGCGACTCGCTGCGCTCCCCCTTTGTCGCCCTCTTTTCTCTCTTGGACGTTTTGTTTTGGCGAGCGTCTTTTTATTTCCTTCTCGCTGTCTCTGAGCCTCCCGGATTAAACATGCGTCGGTTGCAACTGTGGACCAAAAGGTTGCCTAGCAACCGGCTGATGAGAGCAGCCTTAAGGCCCCGCAGTGATGTCAGCGTGAGCTGGGGGTGTGTGTGTGTGTGTGTGTGTGTGTGTGTGTGTGTGTGTGTGTGTGCGTGTGTGCGCGCAAGTGTGCTGGAGCGGCAGGCCGGCCTCACCCTCAGCAGAGTTCAGCATCATCTCACGCTGATCACGTGCGGCGATGCTTTAGTAGGCCACCGTTATGTAACGCAGCACAGCCAGTGTGTGCGAGTGCGTGCACTTGGGCTTCTATAAATAAAGGATGGTGTGTGTGTGTGTGTGTGTGTGTGTGTGTGTGTGTGTGTGTGTGTGTGTGTGTGCGCCATGGCGTTGTGCGCTAGAAGGAAGCAGGGAGTCATACGACGTGTGGATGCAGCGCCTTGGGGAGTCCTGTGTGTGTGTGTGTGTGTGTGTGTGTGTGTGTGTGTGCAGCTCCGCCCTTTCGTAAAGCTCTGTGACTCTTTGCGAAAAGCAATAATGAGGTCGGAGAAGCCAAACGAGCCTCCGTCTGATTGGTCCAGGAGGCAGCGGGTTGAGAGTTTTTGAGAAAGCTTCTTGTCAGACTGTTCAAAGAGTCGAGCAGGACGCGACGGCCGTAGCGCGTGGTGGTTTGTAGCTTCGGATATTAGCACAAACGAGCAGTGGAAGTGACTGGAATTGTCTGTCGCTTTAGCTCGAGGAAGTGCACAGCAGCAGAATGGGCTCGCTGCGGCAGATGATTGCAGCCAGCTTTGGTGAGCGTTAGAAGTTAGGGAACAGCTCGCCGTGGCAAGTGTTGGCTATTGCTAGCGGACCACAATGGAAGTGATTAGCTAATGGTCAACGACTGCTAGAACACTTTAGCCGCGTACAGCCGCTGCTGGGAACTTGTGGAAACGTCTCGGTTTGTTTTTGAAATCCTTTCAATGACTGAGCTCCCGCGTTCGGTGACGTGTGTGTTCCTGATTGTACTGATTCTGCTCAGCGCGCCTCCTGCAGGCTCACCCTCGCCACTACAGTGTTTTGAGCTGGAATCTCCAGAAAATGTTGCGGGAAATGGAAAATGCGGGAGGCTGAATTTTAGGGCAAACTGTTCCTTTATAGACTGACCTAGTTCCATCCTGGCACGCAAACACACACACACACACACACACCCTCTGGCTGCACCGTATGTTCCTATGAGAAGAAGCTAGTTGTCTGCCTTGCAGCGGGAACACGTCTGTCCGAGTCCTGAGGAAGGTGGCTGGTCTGTGTGTGTGTGTGTGTGTGTGTGAGAGAAAGAAAGAGAGAGAGGGGGGGGGGGGGGGTGAGGTGTGTGCGTGTGCGTGTGCGTGTCTTTTGTGATGTAGTGGAAGCTCGTCGCTACCTGCTGGTCGCTGTAATGTTGCTTCTGGGCTGAACTCCATTCTGGCCAAGCTCTGAGGAGCAGAACCTGCTCCAGGCCCTGCAGGTGAAGCCCTGGAGGCTGGTCCTGATGGTCCTGATGGTCCTGATGGTCCTGCTGGTCCTGATGGTCCTGCTGGTCCTGCTGGTCCTTGATTTGCCTCCATGCGGTTCGCAGTTAGCTTTGCAATCACGGAGGAGGTTTACACAGAACCATTGTGAGGTCCTGGGTTCGACTCCCTCGACTCGCCACGCACTAAAAGGCAGACAGACAGTGAATGCTGCCTGAGACCATGTGACTCATCATGGGGGCGGGGCTTGTTTTTTACTGCAGGACTAAGGTCGTTGTTCCCTGCTCCTTCCTCCCTATACAGGAAGTTTTATGCAGCCAACTATATAGAACACTCACTAGCCAAATGTTTTTTTTTTTTTTTTTCGGAAACCAGTCTTGACGCCGTTAACGACGTCATCGCGGTTCTATCATTAAAATATACAAATTAATTTACGCATATCAGCATTTTTCCACCTTGAAAAAATAATGCTCGCCTTTTCTACCTATGGGTCAGCGTGAGCGCAATGCATGATGGGACATATTGCCGGGTTTTAGTGACCATCGGTTGTACATTACCTTTAGCAATGCATTATGGGATACTTTCAGTGGACTAAGAATGAGTGAATACCGACGTTCACTCAGGATTCAGACACCACTACAAAATGACGTAGCCCTTGTATGGTGACTGTATAGCCAGTAGGGGGCGGTTTCCAACACGTCGCAAAATGAAGCTACTTTGTACGACACATACTTAGCGCGTGTTGTATTTAGTACAAAATTTCATATCAAAGAGAGACAAGAAAATAACAATTTAAAAAGTCTGAAGACTTTTGAAGTTTGAAGGCATCATCAAAAAGGTCTTTAATCATTTGAATTCCGTTTTAAATGTTTTGGCATTTTCCGAAATTTGACGAATTCGTAAAAATTCAACTTTTGAACCTCTTTTTGGCCTCAATAGTCACACGGTTACACACCAGATCTTTGGTTCTGACTCCAAATTTAATATCCACTACCAGTTGGTCTTTTGAAGTTGTTTGTGTGGATGTGAAATCTTTGTCTCATTCATTCAAATTGCAGGAATAAATATCGAAATCGTTTTTAAGTTTCTTTGGTCAGACTGAGGGAGAGGGAGAGAGAATTATTAACTGATGATAATAATTATATCTGCGGTAATTATTGTGAAGATCGTCTCTTCAGGCGGTCCGTCCATCCACTTTCAATGCTCGCGTCTTGTGGGGTTCTGCTGGAGCCTCTCCCAGCTGTCGCAGGGGAAGGCAGGGTGGACAGCCTGGACAAGCGGCCAGCTCAGCGCAGGGCCGGACAGGAAGACAAACAGCCAGTCACACTCGCATGCGACCCGTGCAGTTCCCAATTGACCTCACATGCATGTTTTTGGAGTGTGGGAGGAAGCCGGAGAAGCGGGAGGGAACCCACGCAGTCACAGGGAGGACATGCAAACTCCACACAGAAAGGCCCCGGGCCCGGAGTGGAGCTCACAACCTTTCTTGCGCCCAGGCGGCACCGCGTCGGTCGCCTTCTCTTCCGGCTCATTTTGAAAATTTGATTTGTATTTTTTTCCAATTTCAATTTCTCCCCCTCTCTCTCTACCCCCCCTCCACCCCCCCAGGCCCCTCCCAGACGACTCAGGAATGCGGAACAACGCCGCCGCCGCCGCCGCCCTCAGCTCCACGCCCCCCAGCAGCCTCCCGTCCCAGACGCACCCGTGCAGCCCGCCCGACTCGGCCTCCTCGCTGCCGCCCTCCGCCTCGCCCACCCTCACCGACGTCTCGGCCTGCCGACGCCGCCCATGGGCAGCAGCGGCGGCGGCTACAGCCTGAGCTCGTCGTGCGGCGGCTCGTCGCGCTCGCCCTCGCCGCTCACGCTGATGCAAGCGGTGGCGGCGTCGGGCAAGCCCTTCGCCACCAAGCCCGTGGAGCTGTGGAGCAAGCACGACGTGGCCGACTGGCTGGAGAGCCTGAACCTGGCCGAGCACCGCCACGCCTTCCTGGACAACGAGATCGAGGGCGCCCACCTGACCTCGCTGCAGAAGGAGGACCTGATCGACCTGGGCGTCACCCGGGTGGGCCACCGCATGAACATCGAGCGGGCGCTCAAGCTGCTGCAGGACAGATAAGCCCCTCCCCCAACCCGCTGCCCGCACTCCCACTGCCCCTCCCCCTCCTCCGGTGTCGGCGGGTCGGAGGGAGCGCGTGTCCCGAGCTGCCGCTGCCGCTGCTTTTGTCCCGCCCTGTCCTCTGTAGCCCCTCCCCCCTCGCCCCCATCGCCGCCACCCGGGGGATCACGGGATGCCGAGCGCCGTCTCCACGGGGGGGGAAGAGATGGCGTCGGATCACAGGAACTGGAAAAGACCAAACGGGAAGCAGAAACTGTGGAATTAGTGCATCGGCCGGGAATACTGGACCTTTGTGAGCTCCCCCTAGTGGGAGCGCGAGGAACCAGCTGAGCTGGTCGCCACTTCTTTTCTATCTTTGCTAGAAGTTTCTTCACACGACGGGGGCGACAGTCTGACGCAGCTTCCGCCCATTCACACACACACACACACACACGCGTGCACGCACACACACACACACACACGCACACTCGGTCACCAGAGGAGGCGGAGCTCTGCTGTAGCAGGGGGCCACCTAGAGGCCCCTCCTAGGTCTACACCCACCCACAGGTCTATCTCCTCTGATAGGACCTCGACAGAGACACACTGGGCAACAACACCTGTCACCAGCACCACAGTGTGTGTGTGTGTGTGTGTGTGTGTGTGTGTGTGTGTGTGTGTGTGTGTGTGTGTGTGAGTCCTTGGTGAATAGATGCCACTGTCAACGTAAACTACACTTTTTCATTATTTCTATTTTCTCTTCATTGTGTCTCAGAGGGTTTTTACACAGCCGTTTTTTTGTTTTTGTTTTTTAAACGAAAGTATGTTCTTCATGCTGCAGGTTAAAGGTCAGATATGAGTACGTGACTTTAATATCAGAGCAGCTTAGCATCAAGACTAGCCTGCCTGGCCTTGTGCAAAGTTCAAAAGTATATTATGAGATAAAGACAACAAATAAAACCAAAAAATATTTCTGACGATGACTAGCGCAGGAAGTTTGTTTTAAAATGGCTCACTTTAGTGCAAAAATTCATGCTAGACAGAGTTAAATTTCATTTGTTGTCTTATGGTAACAGCAGCTCAGTTTACTCGTCGCAACATATCTGCTTAGCTAATGGTATTTGCCTGAACTACGGCCCTTAGTTGTGTTAAACTGAGCAAGCTAACAGGCTAAACCAAGACAAGAGCTGTCTACACTTTACTCTCACTCAGTTATTTGTGCTAGCATTATCGATGGCCTCTTTCGAAGCGAGGATGCAAACGTCAAACTTTTGATGCCGTCGAGGCAAAGTGTGACTTTAAAACCTGTGTTGAAGGAGCGTTGAAAGAGGTTTCTAGCTAACGTATAGCATTCAGTATTAACTACTGAGGCGCACACTTGTGATGTGAAGTGCAAAAACTCAAGTTTTATTAGACAAATCCCGTATTTTCTATTTAGCTAAATAACTATTGAACATTTTGTACACTGACGTTTTTAAATACAAACTTAAAGGCAGCGAGATCCGAGACTCGGCGAGAGCTGTTAGCATTGAGCTAACGCAAAGCAAACTGCAGCAGCTCAGTTAGTTGGTGCAGAGTCAAAGGTTTCTTGTTGTGTGCTTGTTGTTAGTGGAGCTGTTTGCAAACTGTGCTTGCAGTCCCAATACTCACAGGGGTGAAACGAGACGTCAGCCAGCAGCAGCAGCAGCAAACCTTGAGCAACACCTGCTGGTTAAAACTGGCTGTTGCAGTCGATAAAACCAGATGCCGTTCTGACGTTCCAAATCAAATCAGCGCTGAAAAGGCTGGAAATGTTCATGTGTTTGTGAGCAGTGACACATGCTGGTCAGAGGTAGAAGTGCAATGTGTGATTAAATTAGTGTGTGTGTGTGTGTGTGTGTGTGTGTGTGTGTGTGTGTGTGTGTGTGTGTGTGTGTGAGAGAGAGAGAGAGAAAGGGGGGTGACAAGAGTGACAAGGACCCACATGTCTAATTTCATGTATAGTTCTATTAAACAAAGGTTTAGAGTATTTATGAAAGTTGATTATAAGTTACCAGAGCTGACCTGAGGGTGGCGCAATGCTCTCCATCACCCATCATCCCTCTGAGGATGCCTTAAATAGCTCACACTCCCCTGCCTCCACCTCTTCACCGCCGTCTCCCCACCCCCACAGCGCCCGTCTGTAGACGCTCTCAGAGTTCCACGCGTGCTTCGGCAGCGACAGCTTTTCCCTGGTCTCACAGCGCCCCCTGCAGCCTCTCCAGGGGACCGAGGAAAGGACACAAGCTTTGTGTTCTGTGAACATTGGCCGTCGGGAAGTCGAGGCGGGACATTGCTGCTAGAAATCCTCTTCCTGAGCGTGTCACTTCTTTTCAACAGCAACGTGTGGAAAGATAGAAAAGCACAGTATTTTTAAAAAAAAAAGACGATTTGTATAGAGTTCTATGAAATTTTATAGCGGTTATCTGAACAACACTGACGTGTGGATTGCCTAAAACCGAAATACTATATAGACACAAGGTGGATATTATTATTATCATTATTATTATCATTATTATTATTATTATTATTATTATTATTATTATTATTATTATTAGAATTATGGGTTATGTAAGAAGCAATATTTATTCTGATTGAATCTTCTTAGTTGTGTTTTATTTTGCACCTTTTAAAGTTGCATCCATCACTTGTCAGCGGGTCATGACGTACATCCGCTCTTTGCTGCTCTTTGCCGTCTCCACCCGGGCGTCCAGCGCCTGTGATTTGCTCACATCTAGAGGTACTTTTGGGGACTGCAGCCAACAAAACCTCTCTCTTTTTTTTTTTAATCAGGTGAAGTTAAAGGTGAAGGTTTGGTCTGGGCTCTGCCACGGCCACGCGCTGTGAAGTGGCTTCTGTGCTGTGATTGGCTGGTGTGATGACACTCACGGACCAGCTGACAAGCTGACAGGCTCTCCAGAGCGGCGCGATCAGCCAATACCTGCTGAGAGACAAGCCGCTGACCTGAGAGTTGCCGCCTCGGAGAAACACTCCTGTCCTCTGCAACAAGCAGAGGACAGGAGTCCAAACTACCACCAGGGGGCAACTCGCGTAGTCCGGTATGAAAAAACTTGGCTGGATTTATGATTTTTAAATGGGTAAAGGCTTAACATTACTGCCCATAAATACATGAATAAAAGTGTATACTTGCCGTACAATAAAAGTAATTTGATTTTTCGACACTTGGAGCGGTTCTCACATACATAAGAATATTCATAGAGCAAGGGCCTTGCTCGGGGGTGGGTAAACTTTTTGACTGGTGGGCCACAATGGGTTCTAAAATTTCTAGTTCTAAAAGATGCATGGAGTGTTTTGGTGACCCACCTCGTAGGAGGAAAAAACATATCATGAGATATGTAGAAAACGTGTGCTTTAATGTCTATTGAAAATGGTCAAAAACACTGAAACAAAATCTGCCAATTGAGCTGTTTTTCAGGAAGTCTGCCTGACAGCACCCAGAATGCTGAAACACACTGTCAGGCAGGCTTCCTTAAAAATTTGACACACTGGACCTTTAAATCAAGACAATGATTTATTTATTTTTTTAAAAGATGTTTTGTTTTGTTTTTTTTTTTAAAAGAGCAGCTGCTCTACTCAAGTGAATGACATCACTGCACCGAGACCAATCACAGCGTGGGAACCCGCGGAGACGCGAATGCTAAGAAAAACCAAAAGTCAAATAATTAAACTGTTCAAACGCAGAGACACTGACCTGCTGGGAGGAGGTGTTCCGGGCCAGTCGGCGAGCGGCGAACCCCGCTTGACGTCACTCCTCCCCGGAGAACCTGACCTGCGGTGCCACCTGCCAAATCACGGACGAGTCCGTCAGCTGACCGCCGACACCTGAAACACGAGTGGTTGCCGCGGAAACCAACGTATAGAGCAGAGTAGATCTAGTAGGAATCACCTGGCCGCCAGCGAGGCCACACCCACCACCTACCACCTCCACCAAACCCCCACCCACCTGCATATACCACCGTCCGCCACGCACTCAGCCGTCTGTCCTTCCTGATTGGTTGCTTTTTTTCTTTTCGCATTGCCCGGCGGCTACAAACCTCCCTCTTTTCCCGGCTACTTTGTGCAGAGACTTGTGTTCCTGTTTTCTATGTTGCTGTAATTTTGTGCTTCTGAATCATCTTTAGAGTCGATTAATTAACTGGAGTGAAAACGAGAGTGACGAATCCTGTAACCACGCCCCTCCCACCCCCCGACTTCCTGTATGGCAACCAAAACTCACTGTAAGAAATAAATAGAGCATTGCACTGGCGTGGTGTCCTCTGTGTCCGGCAATGACGTCGACGCCCCCCCGCCCCCCCAAGTTACGTGACTTAGAAACAAACAACCAACGTTATCAATGAAGCTGCTCACCCAGCGCATATCCCGAAAAAAAAATTGACTTCCGCATTAATGGGTCAATAGCATGGATGTATTATCAGAACTAGATACTGGACTGGCAATATGGCGGCGGACTGTTTTTTTTTTTTCCAGTGGCCACTCGAGGTACTGCGGGGGAAAAAAAAAATCCCATTGGCCTATAAAATCGGCCCGCCACCATAGTCCAGTATCCAGTTCTAATAATGCATCCATGACGTGGATGCATTATAAGAACTGGATATATTGCAAGTCCAGTATCCAGTTGTATTATAAGAACTTGATACCAGACTAGCAATTTGGCGGCGCGCTGATTTTTTTTCTCTCTAATGGTCACTCGAGGTACTGCAGCAAAAAAAAAAAGATCCCATTGGCTCAAAAAGCATTTTTCCCCATAGACTGCAATAGAAAAATAGATGCGTCTAAAACGGCTGACAGGACAACTGTGACCTGAAACGTGACTCATGGCAAATCTTTCTATTGCAGAGTTTTCAGTCATGGTCCTTTAGTCTTTCAAGAAAAATTATACAGGCCAGAAAATCACCAGAAAGGAGTTTTATATTCCCAGCGTATAGGCAGAAAATAAAGGCAACAGCCAACGATTCATCATAGTTCATTTATTTATTGGATCTAAAAAACAGAACAAGCAGGAGATGAAGAGACTTGAGGCAACAGGAAACAAACTTCTGCAAAAGGTCACTTTAGCCACCCACCCACACACACACACACACACACACACACACGTGCGCACACACATACACACAAAACACATAATTCTCAGTGTGACGGCTGTGTTAATAATGCTTTGATATCAGCCAATCAACACTCCCAGTTCTTCTCATAAGCCAATGATCACTGGAAGGTTCAATCGGCACAAGGAGAAGAAAAATTATTTTGGTCCATCAATTGGTAAAAAAAAAAAAAAAAAAAGTTGCCAGCCTCTGGTTCCACAGAAAAACCTCGAGGAGATTGATCATTCACGGCTAATTCTGAAGGAACTTGTTTAGTTTCGGTGGAACTGGAGGTTGAAGTGTTCCAGAGCCAATCGGATCGCGTTAAAGAGCTTCAGCTCAACTGTCCTCTGTGAGAGGCGGAACCTGTTGCCAGGTAAAGTTTCCCTTTAAAAAAAAAAAAAAAAAAGTGGCTACACTCAACCAAAACTTGCAAAGCTGAGAGAAACATCATGGAAAGAGCTTTCAAAACAACTTCCAAACATTTTGGTTTGGCTCCTCCCCCTCTCGGCCCCCTGCTGCTACACAGGTGGGCTCAGGGAAGGGGGAGGGGCCGTGGATTTAAAAAAAAAAAAAAAAAAAGCAAGGAAAAAAAAAGAATGAGAGCGAAGCATCAATCTGGGTGGACGGCAGCGGCGGCGGCTTCCACGCTCTTCTGCCCCGTCATCACGGCTGACCTCTGACCTCCACGTAGTTGGCGGGAAACAGGCCGCAGACGCCGTGGCACCAGCCTCGCCACCAGCCCTCGTCGATCATCTCAATGTTGGTGATGATGTCATCGGGGTCGAAGGAGATCTCGTCGTCGCCGGCTGAACGGGAGGACCAAAAAGTGAGGGCGGCCGATCGTCAGTGGGCGCCAGAGGTCGCGTCAGAGGTCGCGCCAGAGCAGGAGTGTCACACTCAAATACATAGTGGGGCCAGAAATTTCAAATTTGGACAAAGTCACGGGCCAACATATAATTATTGAAAAAAAATCTTACTCCAATATGTAACAGTGAACCTTTTTATATGGACCCAAACAGGTTTGGCCGCCACAATCACTGAGGGTCACTGAAATATGAACAGTTCACTGGTGGTGGCCTGCACGCACCGTTTCAACTGAGACGACATTTTTCTTGAGTGAAGCCACTGAGGTCAAGCATCAACAGAGACAACAGCCAATTAGTGTTGTAACGGTCGGTTGCACTGTGTTCTCTTGTCTTCTGTTCTGTGTTTATTTGCCGTCAACGGTGCCGGTGAACGCTGCCCAGTGAAGGCAACACACCTGTGATTGGCTGAGGTCGGTTGCGGGCCGTGACAGAGAGCGCCGAGACACGCAAAACTAACTGCCTGACGTCCCCACGCCTCACGCGTGTCAGTTACAATAAGCTCGTCGCCACCAAGTGGTCAGGGGTGAGAAGTGCAATCTGTCAAAATGACCGACGGCCTTGAGATTCTTCCGTCGCCATTAATAAAAAAAAAAGGATGGTAACCCGGTCTGCGCAGACGGTGAAGGAGCGTGGCCGCGCCCGCCTTACCTGCTTGGTAGTCGTAGAGGGCGATGGCGGTGATGCCGTCGTCGCCCTGGTTGCACTGCGACGCGTCTGGAAAGAAGCACAGCGTTTGAAAGTCGGCAAGAGAACTCGGAGGAATTTAACCGTGCAGGCGGGGTGGTGGGGACGGGGGAGGGGGCGGAGCCTCACCTCCTGTTGCCTCGTCATCGGGGGTGAGGTACAGCTCCTGCTCCTCCAGCTGCTGCTCCTCCTGCTGCTGCTGCTGCTGCTGCTCCACGGCCTCACCGTTCTCCCCGGCAGCGGCCTCCGTCACGCCCTGATGAGGGAAGAACCCGGGCAGCTGAAACGCCTGCTCCTCATTGGTTCCTTTCCGTCACGGCCTGCCCAATCAGACTCGGCTAACCTCATAGGTGTGGGCAGCGGTGGTGGCGGCGGCGGCGGCAGCGGGCTGGGACACCGGGGTCGGGCTGGGGCTCCGCTCGGCTTTACGCCGCGCCTCCTCCTGCTCCCTCTTCTCGGTGGCCTGGCGGCGCGCTCGCTCCTCCTCGGCCCGTTGCCGGTCCTCCTCCTCCTTCTGCTTGGCGATGTTCTCGAAGCGAGCCTTGATGCTCCCAGTGCTGCTGCTGGCTGAGTAAGAAGAAGAGTAAGAAGGGTAAGAAGATGAAGAAGAAGAAGAGGAGGAGGAGGAAGAAGAAGAAGAAGAAGAGAGTAGGAAGAAGAAGAAGAAGAGTAAGAAGAGTAGGAAGAAGACGAAAAGAAGAAGAAGAGTCGCTCACCTGCTTCCACAGGTTGGGTCTTCTGATAGGACGAGCTCGGCTTTGACACGTCGCCAAACGTCCCGGCGCTCTGACGGCAAGAGTTGGCAGCGTTACTCACACGCACGCACCAGAATTTGCAAAAGTATTCACACATATGAATACTTGTGTAAAAAAAAATAAAAGAAAGAAAAAGTACTGATTTAACTCCTTTAACTCAAGTAAAAGTAAGAAAGTTCAGGTTCTGAAATGCACCCAGGGAGAAGTCCACACAGAAAGGCCAGAGACCCGGAATGAAACCCGCAACCTTCTTGGTATGAGGCGACAGCGCTAACGACTGCGCCACCATGTCGCCACATTGGTTGATAATTTTGTAAAAATGAAAAAGTTGTAACAGAATAATCTGGAGTGAAATCTGGAGACAAATTATTTGTACTTCGTAACTTCCTACTTCTGGAGCGCACAAACACACACGCAGGCTCACCTTGTCCATGCGGTCGTTCTGGACACCAAACTTCCCTCCAAATCCTTTAGAGTAATCTGAGAAGAAAGACGACGAGGTCACTTCCTGTTTGCTGTTTTCCCTAGACAGCCATCGGAGGAAGGCTCGTGGAAAGCAATGGGGAGGTAGAAAGAGAGGAGCTCATGCAGACTTATTGGGAGGCGGGGCTAAAAAAAAAAAAAAAGCCGGGTGTGTTGGGGTCGGAGCGGTTCCGAGCGGGGCGTCTCGGCTTCTCGGCGTGCACGGCCGCAAACAGGGGGGCATCGGCCTTTGCGCAGGTAACCAAGGAGAAGCGACGGCAGGCGGGGGCGGGGGCGGAGCCTGGCAGCGGGACCTGTGCCATGCGCAGGAAGCCGTGTCTACAGCCGAGCGTCGGCTCGGAGGGCGGAGGGGTGGGGGGGCCATCGGAGGCGAGGGAACATGAATGCGATGGACAACATGACAGAGCAGCAGCAGCAGCAGCAGCAGTGACGTCACAGGAAGTCAGTGAGGCTTGCGCCTCCCACATCCTGTCGCCAGAGTTCAGGGTGGCTGTGTCTGATCCTCCCCATCACAGCTAGAGGCCCGCAGCAGTGTAATGATATTAGGCCAGCAACACAATACAAAATCACTGCTAGAGCTGGCCCACCACTACTATACAGCACATGTACTGCCAACACTACAAATCCCAGAATGCACTGCTGGTATTTTGGCACCTCAATCAGGACAAGGTGTTCGCTGAAGGACATTATTATGACTTAATTGCTTTATTGTTGTTATTTCATTGTTTTAATGTATTATTGGCCCGTGGAAAAAGGTGACTGATGAAATTTAAATCAACAATTTTTATTTACATTTGATTTTTTTTTTTATTGGAAATTTGATTTTGCATATGCGCCAAGTTATTTATTGTATAGTATTGTATAGTAATATTGTTCCATATTCAGGTTGAAGCAAAACTTGTTTGGGTCCATATAAAAAAGTTCACTGTTCCATCAGGAGGAAGATTTTTTCAATAAATATCAATGTTGTCCTTGTACAAGTTTTACATTTTTGCCCCAATGTGTCTTTCAGTTGGCATTATACTATGGCGCTCTAAGACATAGGGGGCGCTGTGGCTGACTGTGCTGCTGCTGCTGCGTCTGAGATGGAGATTGTGTGTGTGTGTGTGTGTGTGTGTGTGTGTGTGTCAGTGTAGGGGGCGTGGGGTCAGTGCCTGTCTGCGACTCGTGTTTGGCCAGTGTCTCCTTGTGCTCGTAGCCCAGAGCACAGTTGTCCTGCTGGTCCCGCTGCAGCCCGTAGCGGCCTCCAAAGCCCCGCTTATAGTCTGCAACACACACACACACACACACACACACACTCTCTGCTCAGCGTCATTAATGCAGCACCACCACTGACGACCACTAGGGGGAGCTCCTCAGGGTCCGACACGCCCTGCTGCTGCGTTTCTGTCTGCGGTTCCAATTTCAAAACCGCCGGTGAGAATTTTGTGGCGGCCGGCGACGATGAGCGCTTCCTGTCGCGTCCTCGGCGACACCGCTGAGGCGCACTTTCACTTCCTGTATGTGAACCCGAGGCTTCAGGAAGTGGCTGAGGACTCAGCGACCGCAGTGAAACCGCACCCGGGATTGCAAGGGCGCCGCCTACTGAGCGAAGAGGGAAGCGTTCCCACAGAGTGCAGGCCAGACCAGTTTCACACTCATGCACACACACACACACGCAGTTTGTGTTTCTGAACCGCATTGACCAGTGGACGCAGGCAGGGCTGCTGCAGTGTGTGTGTGACTTTGACGAGCGGCGCCACCTTTCTGTGACTCGTGCAGGTGCAGTTTCTCCTGGTGGTCCCAACCCAGCGCAGATTTGTCCTGGCGATCCGTCTGCACACCAAACTTCCCGCCAAAGCCCTTCACGTAGTCTGAGGACACACACACACACACACACACACACACACACACACACACACACACACACACACACACACACACACACACACACACACACACACACAGGTAAAGGCTTATTTCAGCAAAACACTCAATGTGGCAGCGGGATGGTGGGTGGGACTGGACCGCTTCCTCATACAAGTAACCAGAGCAGTGCATTGTGGGAAATTCCTCAGCTCACCTGCCAAGGTTATCCAAGATCTGATGGGGGCGTGTCAGACAGGAGCAAACATGCAGTGTTGTTGGGATTACTCCATAAGAGTAGTCCAACTACTGATTAGTCCTTTAAAAAGTAATCTGATTACTTCTTTAACTACTTTGTTTCATAAGTAATCAATTATTAATTACTTTATTTTAAAAAAAAAGATAAAGTGACAGTTGAGAACGTCTTGTGTCCTGCACATCATGTGCAATGAACCACAATATTATAGTAGTGGATTACTTAGTAATAGATTACTTGCCAACACTGCAAACGTGCACACACACACACAAAACCGACCTTTCTGTGACTCGTGCTTCTCCGGCTTGGCCTGGTACTCGAAGCCCACGGCGCTCTTGTCCACTTTGTCCATCTCCACGCCAAATTTACCGCCGAAGCCCTTGGTGTAGTCTGCGGGGGGAGGGGCCAAGGCAAAAACAGGAAGTGGTAAAAGCGATTGCCCCGCTGCTCGTCTTTGATCTGCGGTCTGTCTTTCAGGTTGCCTCCGGCTACCATCGTGTGGCGGCAGACGCAGGAACGAACAGCTTGGTGCGTCAGGACACGCCCTGTGTGTGTGTGTGTGTGTGTGTGTGTGTTTGTGACACCAACCTTTCTGCGACTCGTGTTTCTCCGTCTTGCCCTGGTACTCGAAGCCCACAGCGCTCTTGTCCACCCGGTCGTCTTGCACGCCGTAGCGGCCCCCGAACCCAGCGGAGTAGTCTGCAGCCGAAACAGAGCAGGGGTCAAAGGTCAGCAGGCACACCTAGCAGAGGCTTTAAAGCCTCGGCTACCGCGTTTCGTCGCACACGGGTCAGCCGGTCATATGAGCGAGGCAAAATGAGAAGAGCCCGGTGGCGCCACCTTTCTGCGAGGCGTGCTTCTCCGTCTTCCCGGCGTACTCGAAGCCGACCGCCGACTGAAACCACAGAAGAAGAAGCAGCAGTTTGTAAACTGACCTTCACAGTAGGGGAGATTCTCTTATTCACCTCTGCATCATTTCCTTTTTTACAAGTCAGTGCTCTGTAACTGACACAGCGCCCCCATCTGGCCGTGTGCGGTACCGCATAACAGTTGCTGGGATCGGCAGGTGTGCGTGTGGGGATATTCTCACCTCGATCATACAAAGGGCCAGCTGGGGGTGCTGTGTCAGCAACAGGCTATTTTACTTTGCATTATACAAGTTTAAACACTTTTCACACAAATCGTCGGCAAAGACGGCAAACGTGAGGTTTGGGACTCAAAACTCTCAACAACAGATGGCCCCCAGTCAGCGGACCCACCCGATCCACGCGGTCAGACATCACTCCAAACTTCCCTCCAAAGCCCTTCGCGGTGTCGGTCTGAGAACAGTGTTTGGACAGCTTGCTCTGGTACTCGTGGCCGACGGCCGACTGTTGGGAGACAGAGGAACAGCAGAGGGTTTAGAGCAGGCTGAGGAACCAGGCTGAGGAACCAGGCTGAGGAACCAGGCTGAGGACCAAACACCAGTTATCTGCCACTCATTAAAAACTGACTTTTGAAGCGCATGTGATCACTGACTGAAATCAAAAAGGAGTCAAAGAGGGGCCGACACGCGCAGATGAGGACGCAAACAAAGCAGTCAAACTGAGACCACCACCAGTGCATTATGGGAAAAGCCCTCAGTTCCCCTGTGAAGGCCAGGGTAGGTACGGAATGTGTCCGTCTTATGGCAACTCTGTTAGGACAAACTGCATCGCGGTCGGTCGAACAAACAATAGATGGACAGACATCTATCATCTATCTACCGTTGCTTCATCTGACTGCAATGCAGTTTGTCCAAATAGAGTTGCCGTATGTCAGGTCGAACAAACAAACGGAAGAACAAACAAACGATAGATAATAGATAAACACCTTCCTATCTACTGTATCTATCCGACCGCGATGCAGTTTGTCCTAATAGAGTTGCCCAAAGACCCCGGACACGTGCACGCACCACCAAGTCCTGCAGCCCTACCTTGTCCATGCGGTCCTCCTGCACGCCAAACTTGCCGCCGTAGCCGTGCGAGGCCTTGGGCATGGCGTCCTGCTCTATCCTCTTCAGGCTGGAGTGCTCCGTCGACACTGTCTCCCGCAGCTGCTTGATGCTGAGGAGACACGGAGACAGACGTCAGGAGACAGGACGGGCGTCCACGCGCCCCCACCCGCTAGTCGACGTCGAGCGGCGCCTCACTTGATGTGCTCCTGGTGGCCCGAGCCCGACACCGTCTTGGCCCCCCAGCGCTGCTCCTTCTCCGACACGTCATTCTAGGACGGAGACAGCGCAGTCAGGCGGCGCGGTGGAGAAGGAGGGTGTAAGGAGTGGGTGGGGTGCGGACGGGGTCGGGGGTGTTACCTCGAAGTCGGGGTCCGTCTCCCAGTCGTCCACTTCGTCGTCCACGGCGACTTTGACCGACTGTCCTGCTGCTGCCTTCCACATGGTGCTGCTGACAGACAACAGGAAGTAGCGCCCACATTCCGGTGAGAGGCTTCAGATTAGCGCCACCTGCACATTTTAAAGTGGCAATACACCATTTTTCTTTTTTACCACCGTGAACCAGAACAAGGAGGCTTTGGAGGCCTGGATCCCACGCCAAGACCTTTTTTCTTCACCATCCCAAGTGGGTTCAACTCAAACCAATCCGCTCACACCGTTCTCAAGGTTACGTGTTGCTTTCTGTTCCATGTGCACGTGCTGAACTGGGTGAAAACACTTTTGTCTTTTCTGCACCTCTCTGGAATATGTTGCAAAATAACTGGAAACAAACAGGGTTCATTTCTTTGAGGACTTTTAAATCGAAGCTGAGAACATTTGTGGCAGAGTCCACAACATGTACTTGTTTTTCGGAATCTGCTCGCTTACTTTTAATTTATTGCAGCTATTTTATTTTGGTTGTGTTTTATCGGTGTAACAATTGTAAATGTGCCATTTGTCACTGTGTTTTGTATTTGCTGCTGCCTATCTTGGCCAGGTCTCCCTTGAAAAAGAGGTTCTTCGTCTCAATGGGCTCTACCTGGTTAAATAAAGGTTCAATAAAACATAAATAAAAAGTTCAAATAAAAAGTCGGAGGCAGGTCCATCACATCTAACGCCCCCCTGGAAACACCAAATACGCCACAGTTCTGGTTGCAGAGGGTGACTCTGGATTTAGGGTGATGTCCCACATGATGTTGGACAGCAGAAACATTCTTTGGTGCCGTTTCATGCTTTTCGTGGTCGTTTCTCAATATTAGTCACAGTGGCGGGGCGGGGATTCACATGCACTAACGCGCGGCTGGCCGGGCTTTGTCAACAAGAGGACAGAAAGGGCTGGAAACCAATAGAATTGTCATGTGACTTTGGCCCAGAAGAAATAACACCGCTGGAGCTTGATTCAGCAATTTTTCAATTCCCTTGACCACGATAGAAAATGTGCATTGTCCCTGTAAGGCAACAAAAAACTACAGATTCAGCCCCCAAAAACCTACATGTTTAAAACATAGCTAAAACTTCTGATTCAGGATCCTGACCTCATACATCTAAGACATTCTGTGAAGAACAAACGATCCGGACCAACCTAAGATGTGACTTCTTGCTTCCAGCTTCCTACTCTCACCTCATCAAAGGAGCCGCCAGGAACCAATCGGGGCCGTGGCCCCCCGACAGCCGCCTGGGAAGCCGGAAGACGAGCCTCTCCCCCACACAGGGCGGCTTCACCAATCAGCTGCTAACATCTACGTCACACCTCAATGGTCGGGATCAGGGCTGCGAGTTGAGCGACTTGATTTGACAGCCGGTTCTGGATGCCCAGGAGCAGCTGGAGATCCGGGTGCTGGGCGTTACTTCAGCGGCCGTCTCGGCTAACTCACTCGCTTAATTAGCTTCTCCCTGCCAACGGAGCTCAATTCAACTACTGCCGCGGTTTGTGAGCCTAAAGTGGGTCGGCAGGGAAACCGACGAGGCAGAAATTGTGTTTTAGCGCCACGGCAACACATATATAAATATTTTTTGTCCCTGAATCCTTCTAATAGCCGCGCAGATGGATCTTACAGCGCCGCTGGATCGGCGAGTGCCAGGCTCTGGCATTTCCTGTTCCACTTCCCAGCGAGCTAGGTGGCTAAAGCTAACGAGCCGTCGGGAATGGTTGCCGCTCACTGGGACGAAGAGCTCCCTGCGCGGGCACACCTGTCACCGCCCGCCCCGGGAGTGCTCGCTACTCACCGTCCGCCGCGGAGGAAGCTCTGACCTCTGGATGATTGGTTGACGCAGGCTCCTGCTCTCGGTGCGCCCAGGTGGATGGAGTCGTTCGGGCAGGCAGACAGACAGTCAGGCAGGAATCTGCGCTCACTTCCGGCTCTCCCAGTATCCCACTCTCCGACGGCGTTGACGTCACAAGAGGGCGGGGCGTGCCCGCTCAATCTCTGCCAGGCGTTTCTGTCACGTCAAGCCGACTCGAAACGTAAATAACCATGAGTTCGCATTTCAAAGTGTCTCTGATGCGTTGAATTGCCTTAAAAAAAATAAAAATAAAAAAAAGTAGAGAAATCACAGGTTCAGAATTGCTCTGTTTCACCAAGAGATATTCGGTCATTTTCATGTTGAGCCAAGAAGTGCACTGATGCTTCAGTGATTTTACTTCTACTGTACTGCTGGATCCTTTAACACCAAATTACCACTAGGACAATGTTTTTGCTCATTTTACGGAGAAATTAGCTAGCAGACAGCATTGACGGTTGGTGAGAAGTTTTGTCTAATTAGCTATTTGGGTCGTAGTATCAGTGGAGCAGCGAGTTTCTCTCTTTGCTTTATGACTGTGGCGCTGTTGCCTTTTGTTGACTGTTCTCCTTTACCTCCTCGTAAGCATCCATGAGTTTTTCCGCCTCAGACGTGAGAAAGAAAGTACGCCGCTCTCGTTGCCATGGCGTATCTATGTTCGATAGCACGCTGTGATCCAGGATTGAATTGGTTGAACTCAGTTTAAGTCATTTATCCTGGTTGTTTGAGCTTAAAAAAAAAAAACCAGCGAGAAGCATCTTTACACAGGGCAGCTACGGCCAGAACAAGTCCTAAAAAAAAATGTTTGTGTGAACTGCTCCGTTTCATTCATAGATTCAAGTTGGTAAATCTGTGAATTTAGAATTTCCGTTAAGATTTTAAACCTGGCATGGGTTTAGCTTTTTAATCCGGCCCGCTCAATTTAAAGAAATTTCTATTAATAGTAAGTAATAAAATATCAGAATTTCATCAATTTAATTCATTGGTTTAAGTGCAAATTCAATAAAGAGCTAAATACCTTGGGGCTTCAAAGACACATTTTGCTTTAACGCTTTTGTTCATTTTCAATTGACATTTCTCCTATGAGGTGGGTCACCAAAACCCTCCATCCATCTGCTCCAGCCCCTCTGCCAAAGTTTAGAGCCTATCGTGGCCCTCCAGTCAAAAAGTTTGCCCACCCCTGTTTTAAACACACATGAGAAAACAGCGCCTGAACGCAGCCTTGACAAATGGACACACACACGCCCTCTGTCGTATCTGCAGTGGAAAATAAGTTTCAGTATTTTATTGAAAGTAAGCAATAAATAATATTGTGATAAAAATAGTTTATAAGTACTCAGACTGTACATCATTGTTACAAGAGGATCGTCGACGGGAAAGTGGAACCGGAGGAACAGGAAATGATTTGTGCATAAAAAAGACACCTAAAATCACCGACAACGGGGAGAGGGAGGAAAGCTTTTCTACGAGAACCTGGGACCCAGCGGCAGGTCGGCGCAAAAACTCTTTGGTTCCTGTCGCGAGCCGGCGACGCTGCTGGCGGCAGAGCCCGTTTTGAGGTGGGAGGAGCTGCGCTACAATCCGAGGAGGAGGAGGAGGAGGAGGAGGAAGGTGAAGGTCGTATGAAGAAGAGGGAGGCTCCGTCTGAACACGTCACACGGCGTCGGAGGAGACGCCGAGGCCTCGGTGGAGTTGGTCCATCGCACCTGCTGCAGCCTCCGTCAGCAGATTTCCGGTCTGGCGTGCAGCAGCGAGAGAGAGGGAGGGAGGAGGGGGAGGTGTGGAGGGGGCACCGGATGCGGCAGGCGTGGTCACGGACATGCGGGGACTCCTGTTCAGCGTGTCGAGAAGCCCTCTGCGTCGGGGTTCAGCTACGGCTTTATGGCTTTAATTCTTCAGAATCGTTTTGGTTTACGAGAGTTTAACGGGGGGGGAACGATATGCGAATGATGTGCGACGGCGCCACCACACAGCAGCTTATCTCGATGACGGACGGACGGACGGACGGACAGCTCGCGGAAGCTCCCGCAGCCGCCTGATCGCCGCTCGCGCCGACGTCGCAGGAAGTACACGTACATAAAAAAAAAGGACAAAAAACAAACGAAAAAAATAACATCCGCTAAAAGACACAGAGGATATGAATTAAGTTATATCACAAGTAAAAAGATAGAGAAGCAGTGATTAGAATTAAAATGAAAAAGGTGGAAAAAAAAACAACAAAAAATAAAAACAAAACGTACATCCGGTCATCAACACAATCAGGATTATAAAAACAACGAGATGTAGAAATATACAAACTCAGACGTCGAAACACTCAGTTAGAAAGAGCCGAGTCAGTCGGAGGCAGAGAGAGGGTTACACGGTCGCTCTGCGGGCCAATTAAAACGCCCCATTGCTCCACAGCAATACATGAAAAGGTGGGAGGAGTCACAAGGTTTCCCCCTCCGGGAGCGAGCGGCGAGCTTCAGTTCAGCATCCTGGTCTTGAATGCCGGGAACTCGCCTTCGTCCTCGGACCAGCGGCTACCTATAGAAATAATGAGGATAAACTGAGAGGGGGGAGGGGGTGGGGGAGGTGAGTGACGCCGTGGGGTGGGGGAGGGGCGTCGTAGAAGGTGGAGGGTGCAGAAGCAGAGAAAAGGGGACAGGGCAGAGGAGAAGAGGAGAGGGAGGGAGGAGAGGCGGATGACGTGCGTTAACAGCTGAAGAAGAGGAGCAGAAGAAGAAGAGCAGTGTGTGTGGAGCAGGGCTGTCAAACTCAAACACGCAGTGGGACCAACATTTCAAACTTGGACAGAGTCGCCGGCCAATATTGATATTTATTGAAAGAAAATCTTCCTCCAGATGGAACAGTGAACCTTTTTATATGGACCCAGACGAGTTTTGCTTCAACACTGAATATGGAACACAGCAAAGCTGAATACTATACAATAAATATCTTCATATAGCACACATGCAAAATCGAATTTCAAATGAAAAAAAAAACTCAAATAAAAATGTAATTTCAACAGTAAGCTTTTTCAACGGGCTATTAATACATTTAAAAATAAAACAACAACAAAAGTCATAATAATATCCTTCAATGAACGTCTTTTCCTGATTGACGCCAAAATACCAGGAGAGCATTCTGGGATTTATATATGTAGCGGTGCATGTGCTGTATAATAGCAGCGGCCCAAATTTGACCTGCGTGCCAGAGTTTGACACCTCTGAGATAGATCAGATAGATAGATAGATCAGATAGACAGATAGATAGACAGATAGATAGACAGATAGACAGATAGATAGACAGATAGACAGAAGGACAGACAGATAGACAGATAGACAGATAGACAGATAGATAGAAGGACAGACAGATAGACAGATAGACAGATAGACAGAAGGACAGACAGACAGACAGAAGGACAGACAGATAGACAGATAGACAGATAGATAGAAGGACAGACAGATAGACAGAAGGACAGACAGATAGACAGATAGATACTTTGTTGATCTCCAGGAGGAGTGTGTGCGTGCGCACGTCGTCTTACCGTTGTGAGTGTGTGTTAGCAGGAGTATGTCCTGACGGCGGCGGCGTCCAGTCTCTGTATAGACTGACTCCCTGCCATTTGCCCCGTGACGACAGACCAAGACAAATAAGAAGAAGAAGAAGAAAAAGAAGCCAACATGCAGAGACGTGCCGTTAGTTGGAGGGCGTGAAGCCGTTCAGAGCAGAGTTAGCTCGCAGCCATCGCACGCACGCACACATACACACACTGTGACCTGCACACACACACACACACACACACACACACACACACACACACACACAGCTCACCGTCCATGGGGCTCCTCTTTGGCTGCATGGAGGGCGACGCCGCACCGCCGCCGACACGGAAGTTGGCGGGCAGCGTGTCGGACGCGCCCAGGGATCCGCCCCTCACGTCTTTGGGCCGGAACTTCTTCCTCCACGAAGGAGCGCGGCGGAAGTTCTTATCGTCATCCTGCATAAGGAGGGCAGGATGAAGTAGGTGGAGACGAGGGGTGGGGGTGGGGTGGGGGGACTGATCTGTGTGTTGTGTGTGCGTGCGATGCGTCACCTCTTCCACCTCCTGTCGGTGGCGATGGCGAGCAGACTGTTGTACTCCCGCTCCAGAGTGGCCCGGGCCTGACAGAGGCAAAACAGAGTGCTAAGTGACGCCCCCGTGTGTGTGTGTGTGTGTGTGTGTGTGTGCATGTGGTCGTCCTGTGCGTGCATGGGTACCTGCGTGTTCTGCGTGGGGATCTGCAGCAGCAGCGCCAGAGCGTTGTGGTCGAAGGCATCGTCCAGGGCGAGCAGCGCTCCGTGCACGCCGCTCTCGCACAGGTTGCCGCTGTACTCCTTCAGCCCGATGGCCTGCACCCAGCTGACCACGCGCTCGTTGCTCCACACTAGCACATCTGGGGACGCAGCAAACACACACAGGTTATATAAAAAAAAAAAAAAACAACTAAAAAAAAACAAAACACTAGGCTGTCGAAGTTAACATGCTAATTAACAATTTGATTAACAGTTTCATTAACCTGTTAACAACGTGATTCACATATGCGATCATATTTGTGCATACTATATTTGTCAGTATCTAGAGTGCGAGCGATATCAAACACACACACACACACACACACACACACACACACACACACACACAAGAACGTAATGGTTTTGGAATGTTCCAATGAAAATAAAAATTGAATATTTCCACAAAGGACCTTTTATTGTCCTCTCCAATTTTTCCGAGAGTTTAAGAAACACAATAAATATCTTGTTAAGTTACATATGGAGCAGGGTAAAAAAAAAAAAAAGTAATTAATTTGCGACTAATTGCGAGTTAACTCAGGACACTCGTGCGATTAATTGCGAATAAAAACTTTAATCGACTGACGGGCCTAAAAAACACACAACAAAGCGTGGGAAGGAACTTCCGAGAGCACCTTGCAGATCCATCTGGACGGCGTCCCTCCTCCTCTCCAGCTCCATCCTGTCGTAGTTGAGCCTCCTCAGACACATGACTCCACACTGGAAGCTGTTCCTGTCGCACACACAACAACACGAAAGCTCGTGTGAGCTCCGGTGGGAGCCATCGGGTGGCGGCGGCGGCGGCGGCGGTAGTGTGTGCGCATATCCCGCCCATTACCTGTGGAAGCTGTCCACCATCTTCAGCTGGCCCCTCAGGTCCTTCTTGGTCAGGTGGTCCAGCATGCGGGCGTCCACCAGCGACTCCATGAAGTAGGAGCGGTACTGCGGCAGGCCCAGGGCGGGCAGCCACTCGTTGCCGATCCACTCGTGGTTCATGTCGCCATAGGCCAGCGTCTGCCGTCGCACAGGAAATGATGTTAGCGCGGCGGGGGAGTCGGAGGGGAGCCACAGGGGGGCGCTCACACACAGGCTGCCACATACTCCTGTGAATGCACTTTGTACGATATTAGGAGTCCCACACGACACAGTGAACACGCGGGGAAGAGTCTTCTTCAAGGCCGCGGTTGGGACTTTGTGGAAGTTGGCACTGTTCTCGGAGACACGTCCGACTACAAACCCTGACTGAAGATTAAAAAAAAATCCCTAAAACCAGGCGAGACCTGACCCTGAGTTTAACCCTCGAAATGTGGGTGTTCCACCAGAAGCACCTGGACGCGGCAGCGCCGTCTGCTCCGTCTGTCGGCAAGGCTTCGGGTATTTCTGAGCCGCTGCGATCACGCTACACTTCACAGCACGGCCACAAGGTGGAGCCAGACAGAGGGTGAGAGCGACAGATCACGCAGGTCACGCGGTCGGCTTGGCGTAAACCAGCAGTGAGCAGCTGACGGCCGAAGGGCATCTGGATGTGTGTGTGTGTGTGTGTGTGTGTGTGTGTGTGTTGTGTGAGGGTGAGGGAGTGCGAGGCGTGAAGGTGTTTTGGTGCCAACCTGGGCCCAGCTGCCCTCGTCATCATCCTGGTGTTAGCACGGTTAGCGTGAGCATGGTGAGAGAAGACAGAGGTTAGTGAGGCGGCGGCGGCGGCGGCGTGGAGAGCAGCTTCGTGTGCAACATTTCAAAGTTAAAAAAATACCCCAAAAAATGAAATGATGATGCAGGAACACCATGCAGGAAGTCGCGCGAGAGGGGAGGGGAGGCTGATCACAGATGGACACAAACAAACACAGAAGACGGAGCAGGGAGAGCTCGGCCACTAGCATCAGCACCAGCTGCCATCACACGGTCACTGCTGTGTCTCCAGTCTCAGGAACATGAAGCCATGGGATTGATTTGTGGGATCTAATGATACCATGTACCACCACAGAGGGCGCTAATGACCAGTATTCACATTCTGTACTTGAGTAAAAGAGCGGGTATTTGTGTAAAAAAAAGTACTTTAAGCAGGAGCAAAAAAGTGAAAGTACTCATTCAACTCCTATACTCAAGTAAAGGTAAGAAAGTGCAGGTTCTGATAGGAACTGAAGTATAAATGTGTTGGTTTTTTTTAAGTATATAATAAGTAGAAAGTACAGATATTTGTATATAAATGTAGGGGGTAAAAGTAAAAAGTTGTCAGGAAAAGACATACTGAAGTACAGATACCTGAAAAATCGACCTAAGTACATTGACAAAGTATTTGTACTGTGTTACTTCCCACCTCTGTTTGTGACGCATGCTGATGAGGCTACGCCCAACCTCGTAACTTCGCATCAAACCAACTCAGTGTGAACACGACACCAGCGTTTTTCCCCATTCTTGAAGCCAGTCGTCCAAATGTTTATGAATTCATTGATTTATTTTTTTTCATTTGCTTGATATTTCATGGAAACACACCAAGTGACATTGAAATCGCAGCGTGAACACATTTACGTTCGTGCATCAGCACGTCCTAAAACTACTAAAAAACTAAAAAAAAAAAAAACTGCAAAGCTAATGTGATAACACAGTGGAAGATGGAAGTTCACACACGAAGGATAGGTACCAGCTACCAGGAACCACACACACACACACTCTCTGAGAGCTACGCCATGACGGGGGAGGGAGGGGCTGGGTGGGGTGAGGAGGGGTGGACTGACCGTGGGGGGCGTGGCTGCCAAACTCTCCATCTCTTCGTGTGTGAGCCAAACGTTTCCTGTGCTCTGATCATTGACCCCACCCCCGCCCCAAGACCACAGACAGCGGCGTGCAGAGAAGAGCGACAGAAAGAAGAAGAAGAAGCAAAAGGTGTGTTAGTACTGGTGACACTGGTGCCACTGGTGGTGATCAGTGCTGGAGTCAAGAGGGGCTTCTGTTAGTGTTAGAGGACACAAACAACCGAGTCGCAGGTGCAGCTGAAGTCGCGGTGAAGTTGGTCAGTCACCATCGTGTGTGTGTGTGTGTGTGTGTGTGTGTGTGTGTGTGTGTGTGTCTGCGTGCGTCGGTGCTACCGTTCTGGAGGTGGGCGGGGCCGAGGGGCTGGTGAGCGACATGATTTCCTGGATGGCGAGGCGGAGCTTCAGTCGGTGCAGCGGGTTGCTGATGCCGATCTCCCGCTGGATCTCCGTGTCCGACAGCGCCGACATGATGGCGCCGCTCTTCACGTTGGCGCGGCACGCCGCCACGTACCAGGCTGGCATGCCCACCCACAGCTGGGTTGGGTGGGGAGGGGAGAGGAGAGAGAGAGAGGGAGAGAGGGGGAGAGAGAGAGAGACAGGGTGAGGTGACCCAGGTTGATTGGTTTTCACCAAATTGACTGGTTTTCTGAGGTGTGTTTGTGTGTGTGTGTGTGTGTGTGTGTGTGTGTGTGTGTGTGTGTTACCTCCAGCCACACCACCACGGTGGGTCCGTCCCACTGGGCAAAAGGCAGACCCTGCCTGCGAGCCTCCTCCAGTAGTTCATGCCTGACACACACACACACACACACACACACACACACACAAACAAACAAACACACACACACACACGTGTTATACATGTACCAGCTGATGAACGCTATTCTTACCCTCTGCGCGCGTGCGCACATACGCACACACACACACACACACGCGCGCAACACACACACACACACACACACCAGCTGACATGCGGCAGTCTGAGAGGAAACACACCAAGATGCAGGTCGTCCACGCAACGCTGCAGGTGTGACCAGCAGGGGTCGCCGTCCACCTCGATCCAAAAATATGAAAACCACACACAGTCCCGCCGTCCGTTACCAAACCCCACCCCTCTACCCCCCAACCCTGGGAGCGATGAAGCCCCGCCCACTGAGCTCCGAGCAGCGGCTATTTGAATTCTGTGCGCCGCTGTTGAAACGATCGCCTCGGGCAGGTGACGCCTCGCCTGCCCGAGGCGATCGCATGGGGGGCCGGTGGAGGGGGCGGCATCGCAGGCGGTGCAGGCCAGGGCTCTGGTGGACTACAAGGTGGAACTACAGCCAGGATGAAAGACGAGCTTCGGTCAAAATGCAAGTTGTTTTTTTTTTTAATATCAGGTTAAATTGTCCTCGGGCTCTTTGGGGACAGAAGATCATGCTGCCAGGAGAAAGACACACTCGGACGGACGGCAAGCAAACACACACACACACGTGCGCACACACTCTCGTTAGTGAAGCCGTGAGGGCCGCAGACAGGGGGCGCCGTTTCCTCGGGATTTAGCCAGAAAGCAAGAGGAGGTAACGTGAACCAACTTACCCCGTCTTGGGACTACATGTGGATTTTGGTGGATGGGTGGGGTGGGGTGGGGTGGGGTGGGGGATGGGGTGGGGGTGGCGAAACAGGTGGGGGAGGTGGGCAAAACAAAAGAGAGAGAATGAGGAGGAGCCAAATGAAGAATAGACCAATCAGAGTGCCTCAATGTGGCAGCGTGAAGTGGCAGAGCAGGGTGAGATGATGATGATGATGATGATGATGATGATGATGATGATGATGATGATGAGGAGGAGGACTAGTGGTGGCGCCGAGCTCAGTGCACCTGGTGCAGGGGGGGTGGGGGCACTTACTTCTTTTGCAGCTTCCTGTTCTTGTCTGCCGGGCCCCCCAGGGTGCCCACGCCCAGACCGTCTTTAGGGGAACTCTCGGCTTCCGGCGTTCCAGCTGAGAACAGAGAGAGCTGCGTGAGAAACCAGAGCGCGACAACCCAACAGATAAAATTGCGAAGATATCCAAAAACCCCGGTGTGCTTGGTGGATGACTGTGTGCGTTGTTAGCGGCAGATGCTATCAGCTAAGGCCAGGATACCGGAGGGGGACTGGGTGCGTGTTCTAACCCTGGCTCGGCGAGTCCTTGCCGGGGACGCCGGCTCGTCCCTTCTCCTTCTTGCCAAAGAGGCGCCCGATGGAGGACTTGATGCTCTTCTTCTTGGCTGCCTTGTTGAGCGAGTCCTGGCTGCTGTTGCTGCTGCTGGGGTTGCTGCCCTGGCCGTCCTGCAGGCCGGACAGACTGGCAGAGAGGGCGGCAAAAGGTGAGACACGACCGCGCTGGACGGACGGACGGACGGAAGCCACGAAGAACGTCTTACCCTCTAATGTCTCTGATGTCTTCGTGGCTGGCGGCGTGGCCGGCGTCCCTGTTCAGGCGCATGGAGCGAGGCGTGTTGGGCGGGGACGTCTCGCAGTGGACCGTGGCCTTGTCGTCCTGAGCGGACTGCAGGGGGGCGATAGGGGGACGGTGAGGCCGAGCGAGTAACAGGGGGAACACGGCAGCGGGTCGGTGTACACGGTTGGAGTCGGCAGCAAATAGCAAACAGCAAATACCTCTCTGTGTTTATTTGGTCTGTGGAGACCCAAAGGCTTTTTTTTCGCTCCCAGCGCCGGACTTTTAGCCTGGTGGTTCTCAACTGGTGGAGTCTCAGGACCCATATATCTTTTCATACCATGAAGTTGCGACTGAAATGTATTCCACAAAAATCATGTCTAGAGAGTATATTTTTATGTATATTAAATATTACTGAATAGAATTGCATGTCCTATAAAATAAATGGCCAACGTTTTCTCTATAAATAGATATACAAATATTAAAATCCCTTTGAAGAAAAAAAAAAAAACTGCCCTCAATGCCATGACCCAATCAAAACAGCTTTGCGACCCACCAGCTGAGAAACGCCGTTTTAGCCAATCAAAAAAGGTGGAAGTGTTTCCACTGGTCTGACCCAGAGCATAGAAAGGGGAGGAACCAGGGTGCCTCCACTCACTGGCCCTGAAGCCTAGAGCTTGGTTACACGGTCGGCGGTGCCACCTGGAGCTTCCGGTCCATTTAGAAAACCCAGGAGAGGGTTCTGCATCTCGATGTGTGGGTGGGACCAGGAGGTGAGCAGTGATTGGAGCGTGTGCCCAATCACTGCTCACCGAATGGCCTAGCCGAGAATTTAGACCAAATCAGACAAAGTGGGCATTTGAGCCTATTGGCTACATTTTTCACTGGCGATTTGGACCAATAGAAACACTGCAACCAGTTTGTAACGGTGGGAATTTAGGGCCCCCCCCCGAATTGACAGCCCGCAATTTTTAATCTTTTTGCAACCAATACTTTTTATACAACCCAGGAAGTAGACAGGGCGGCTATGCTGCCCCCACATGGCGAGAGAGGGCACTGCTCCCCTCAGATCCAACCCCGAGCAAAAATGAGCCTTTGGGTCACAGGCGGATGGAAATGTTTGTAATTGAGTCAGGAAGTAGTCAGAGTCCGGAGGGGGCGGAGCTCTGTTTTACCTTCCTGCGATGCTTGCGCAGGTCACTAGGCTGAAGCGCAGCAGAGGAAAAGAGAGAGAGCAGAGACAAGCGATTAGTGTCCACACACGCACACACTCGCACACACACACACAGATCAGTGCGTCAGCTGTGTTTTCATCGTTTCAAAAAAGCGTACTGAACACCGACCGGTCATCGGAAACAGTTTTTTTTCGGCAGTGTTAGCGGAAAAGAAGAAACACAGCACAAACAGAATCCTACAAAGAAGAAGTGGTTAGCCTGCAGTGGATCTAAACCACAGCTCAGATTTTCCACATTGTCTATTAAAAAAAAAAAAAAAAAACAGGAGAGGGGGATGAATTCCTGCCGTCTCTGGAATTAACCGAGCAAATTAACTGGCTCGATGAAACATTTCTGGGAGTTTCTGCTGCCCTCAGGAGGGAAAAACGGCTAATCGCCCATTTCCTCTCCTCGACTGGCACAGAGGCCACGGCAGGGAAGAGACCAGGCGGCTACAGAAAGGAAAAAAAAAAAAGGAAAGGAAAGGAAAACAGGAAAAGGAAATTGAGCTGGTGAGGAGCAGGTTTACGTTATCGTCGCTATCAACTGTCGCTGAGGAGGAGCAGCGGCGGCGGCGGCAGCAGGAGGAAGAGGTGGAGAGGGAGGAGGTGGGGGGAGGGGAGGCTGGCTGCACCCGGCTGGATGGGCAGGTACGTAATCCCAACTACTAAGCAAGCTCAACTCCTTTAGAGTGAGCAAGCATGTTATGAAAATGTTGTATGTTAGGTATGTTATAAATTAAAAATAAAAACAACATAATATCTTGAATAAAATTCCTTCATCCCTCATGCCATTGGAGCACTGAATACCATGCGTTTTGAATGTAACTGCCACTGCTGTGGGGGCTCACCAGGGTCATCACGCCCATGCGCTCCAGTTCCCTGTTGGGGCTGCGGGGGACGCGCCTGGGGGTGGAGCTCCCAGAGCCTGGGGGGGAGCCGGCGCACAGCGAGGGCGGGATGGAGCTCATGGAGCGGAAGCGGCCGCCGAGATCCTCGCTGCCGCCCACCCGGCACTCGATCTCCTCGGCCCGGATGGCCGTGCTCTCCTTCTCCTCCTGGATCATCCTGGGGGGGAACACGGCAGCACATCGGCCAGTCAGTCCCAGGCGGCTCGGGAAGGGTTAGGGCCAGGTCGCAAAATTCGGCAGGGTTACTAGAGCGAAATTTGCGCTTCTGACTCATCGGGTGCCACATTTCTGGGCGTTTTTGCGCCTGCATATCGTTAGCGCAAAAACCTCTGTGGATACGACGTAAAGATGGCGGAGATTGTAAGTAAGTAACTCGAAGCAGAGGTTCAACTTTGTCGTCTATCCACACCGTCTTTTTGTGTGCGTTCTTTGCCGTGCTATGTTAGCGAGCTACTACACGGGGCTCCAGGTCTTCTTCTTCTTCCACTTTCAGGGAGTAAAACCACAGCGCCACCTAAGGCCTGGCCTAAGTACTTTCCAGCATTTCTGTGTACATGCGGATATTTTTGGAGATGGCTTCATGTAATGTATTGTTTTTTTTTTTAAAAGTCCTCTCCTTGTAAAAGGGTTCATAAAAATGGCTTAAATGTATTTCCATGTTATTAGGTCAGGCGAGGGCAAACTACGGCCCGCGGACCACATCCGGCCCGCTGCGTGTCTCTGTCCGGCAAGCGTGAAGCCAGTCATCATAAATCAACCACCCCGCCCTCGAACGAAACTTTCCGGCACGTAAGCTTTGCCGACACGTTAGCGTAGCGCGATAGCGATAGCGTGCTCCTCCGCCTCCCCCCACGTTCCGTGACGTTAGCGCAATTTCCAACCCAATAGCCCAATAGCACCCCCCGCCCAACAAAACTTCCGTGGCCCGCCGACACGATGCAGGTCTGTCATGTGGCCCCTTGCCAAAAATTATTGCCCCCACCCCATATTAGGTGGTGGTGTTTTTTTCCCCCCCAACGCTAAAAGGAAGCCACTGCAGAGGCGCAGAAGAGGCGGCGACCCCCGAACTGACCGGATCTCGTTGTTGATGGCGTCCAGCTGCTCCTGCAGCATCAGCGCCAGCGTCTGAGCGTCGGCCTGGCCGCCGGGGGACAGCAGGTCCACGGAGCTGAAGATGGTCTCCCGGTCCTCGTCCAGGTCCGAGGCGTCCATGTCGCTCTCGAAGGCCTGCGCCACGTTGGCCAGCACGTTGGCCTGCTGCATGCGCTCCCACTCCTGCTCGTTCAGCGTCTGCACCTGCAGCAGGGCGCACACACACACACACACACGTACGAGGCGGAGTTAGAGAGAGAGAGAGAGCGAGGTGGTGGAGGAGGAAGAGGAGGAGGAATTGTGGGGATAGGTGGTGGAGGAGGAAGAAGTGATGGGGGGGGGCGCGTGGAGACAGACTATCAGCGTCTCGGCTCGAACTTACGTGTCGCTGACGTCCGCGGAGAAGCCGAGCAGAGAGAGACAAGAAGGGAGAGAGGCGTGAAAAACATCCCCGGAGGGAAGGAAGCCACCACAGCCAGCACACAACAAGCAGGGTCACCACGCCCCACACATGCACCCACGCACAAACACACAAGGGCTGCACGATTGAGCGTAAAAAAAAAAAAAAAACGCAATCTGGATTCACACTTGCAGCGAATTCATTTCTAACTGCCGACGATTCGGTCAATTTTAATTTTCTCATTTGGGGCACCAGCTGCGATAAAATAAGCGCTGCCGAATGACAACGCAACAATGTACGCATGGGATGCAGAACAGCGAATCGGGCGACGGGTAGGAAAAACAGCTAATGGGTGAGAAGCACCGAAAGGAAAGAAAGGACTGAAAAGCCACTTTTTAAAGACAGATTTTAGTTGAGACTGTTTGCAACTCCTTGTAGTTTGTATCCTGTCTCCACTTACTGTTCAGGATGTGCCTTAAATTCTAGTTGCAGTTGTGCCTTTTTTTTTTTTTTTTTAGCCCTTTGTGTATTTTTTTCCTCTTTGATGTTACTTTACTCTCTTTAGTTGCGTTTTATCTTTTAGATATTTTGCTGCCACCCATGTTCTCCGTTTCATCTTAGTTTAAGCACTTTTGAAATGTTGCTCTACTCTCATGTTTTTATGCACTGTAAAGCACTTTGAGATCATTTTTTTGATGTACAGCGAAGTATAAAAAATAAAATGTTTAAAAAATATTTTTAAAAAAATGTATTCATTATTATTATTATTATTATTATTATTATTATTATTATTATTATTATCATCGTTATTATTATATTATTATTGATACAATCAACAAAGTGAATTTAGAAGACAAGGCGTCAGTCAGTCCACAGCGAGAACAAAATGAAGCCCACTGTCTTCGTACCCAGGAAGAGATCACAGCTGGAAGATTTTCGGGCAAAAAGAAGGTCAAAAGTCAAAAGTCAAAAGTACGCTAGACGCAAACAGCGCTTTGGCTGAATCGCAGCGCCGCAAGGAAACACTAGAAATCTACACAACCACTTCAAACGTCACCACAGAGCAACATTTTGACGGAGCTACAAAGACTCGCTGAAGCCTGAAAATCTTGACTTGTGTTCTTAGAAAAAAAACAATGAACAATGAACAAAGACAATGCTTGATTCTACTTCTGTGTACGACTAGGAAGCGCGTCCACCTCTCTGGTCCTCCTGTTCAAAGAGTCTGATGTTTATTGTGTTCTTTTTCAATGTCAGATGTTGCAGTTACGACTGTTCCTTTTGAAGACCAGAGCTGACGTGCCAATCTTGCATGAAGCGCTATTATATCTTTATGTTCTTCAGTTACGGACAAGATTATTGTGGACACATTATTATGATAATAAATATTAGTTTTGAAAGTTTTGAAAGAGTTGGTGAGACAATCGTGATCTCAAATGGAAACAAACAAAAAAAACAATATATATTGTGATTCTCATTTATTCCAGGCTTGTGCAGCCACACACACACACACACACCTTGTTGGGCTCGTCCCGCAGCGCCACCGTTCGCCCTTTCTGAGGACGCCTCAGCACCAGAGCGCTGCCGTAGTGGTCCGAGTTGCAGTCCACCATGGAGGAGGCCGACACCGGGTACCTGAAGTCCGGAGTGCTGCCCAGCTGGGAGCGACTGCAGCGACACGGAGACGCAGGCGGGTCAAGACCAGACGGTCGCGGGGGGGGTTGCGAGGCGAGGGTAGCGACCATCACTCACCCGAGCAGCAGGGAGTTGGTCCTGCTCCTGCCTTGCTCCGACTCCGCCCTCATGGTCTCCATCTGGATGAGGAGCTGCTCCTGCAGGGGGCGACACAGCGCACGCAAGCCCGCCGTCAGCCGGCGCGACAGCAGCAACAGTGACGAGCAAGACCGAGGCGGTCGCAAACCTTCTCGTGGTGGGACTCCTCGATCAGCTTCTTGGTGTGGTCCAGCTCTCGGATCAGGGCGTTCTGAGGACAGACGGACGGACAGAGAGAGAGAGAGAAGATGACTACTGAGGAGGACTCCGTGTGAGACTGGGGCCCCTGGGGAGCGGCTGCGTGGCACACACCTTGTCCTCCAGCGCCGACATCCTCTCCTTGAGGTGCAGCTGGAGCCTTTCGTTGGACTCGGACAGGAGTTTGTCCACCGTCTCCGACAGACGCCTGTTGTGCTCCTCGTTCATCTTCTCCCGCTGCCGTGCCTACAACCGGCGACACAACGACATGAGGTGACAAAGACACACCGGTGGAGGAGTGGGGGGGTCCACCTGAGCGCCACCCTCGTGCTCCTCACCCTCAGAAGCTCCTGGTTCTTCTCCTCCAGCTGGGCCTCCAGCTGCCTCAGCCTCTCCTCCACGTTGCCGTGACGCTCCTCGGCCTGAGCGTGAGAGGAAGAAGGCGGGGTCAGAGCTGAAGGTCATTCAAGGTCACATAGGTGTCAAAAAGCCAGTACAAGGCAATACAAAATCACAACTAGGGGCTGGCCGCCGGTATTACGCAGCACATGAAGCCGCCAGAATGCTGTGCTCGATCAGGACAGGACGTTCATTGAAGAATGAAAATTGGTTTATTGTTATTCTATTTTTAAATTTATTATTAGCCCGTGGAAAAAGGTTACTGACATTTAAATAGGAAGGCTGCAAATAAAAAAGAGGCATTCAATTTTTATATATTTATATTTATCTTATTGAAATTGGATTTTGCATGTGACCAATATGAAGTTTTTTATTGCATAGTATTAAGCTTTGCTTGTTCCATATTCAGGTTGAAGCAAAACGTATTTGGGTCCATATAAAATGGTTCACTGTTCTATCAGTAGGAAGATTTTTTTCAGTAAAGATCAATGCTGGCTCGCGATTTTGTCCAAGTTTGAAATTTTGGCCCCACTGTGGGGGGGTTATTAATCTGGTCTACTGTCGAGCCTCTGGCGTCCAGAGCGTCGCAGCGTCTACCACTCCTATGGGCTACGGCTACGGCTAAGACAGCACTTCCTGTTTGCCGCCACGGCAACAGGAAGTTGTGGACCACAGGGCAGTGGCGGCAGCGGCGGCAGCAGCGGCAGCAGCAGCACGATAGGCAACGAACACAGTTTGCAGAGGCGTGTCCAGGCTGATCCTAAACCAGGCCTTAGCTCCAGGGAGCGAGCGGGCGGGGTTGAGTTCAGCCCGGCGGCGGCGCCCCTGACTGCGACACGGGTCTACCTTCTTGTGAGCGTAGAGGCCTCTAGAGCCGCACGGGACACACTGCGGGTGTGATGTCGGCGCGGAGGGAGGCGCAGCAGGTGAGAGAGCAGAGGACAGGCTTCATGTTTCACGACAGGCGCAGGAATACAAGATGTTTTGGAAGGGGGAGGGGGGGCTTCTAGGCCAAAATTCAGATTTCGCCCCC